>CM061041.1:147348465-147480746 GCA_030762985.1 Adelphocoris suturalis | reverse complement strand
TTAAGATTTTAACAATTTTTCCTCTGAAATCACCTGCCTGAAATCCTCAAAATTCCGCTTATTTATTTTAGAGCGTCCTTATATGCCATTTGTAAAATAGTCTTTGTGAAACTCAGTTGTGGCAACAGGTCTCAGACTGCTATTGAAGCCTATATAGCTGGATAGCCATCTGGACTGTTTTAACCCTTTCGCGTTGCCCCCAAATTTTGAGGAGAGGCCGCCGTGGGTCAAGGCAAGTTGAGCGGTGCTTCAGCCTCCAGTCTGCCCATAATTCGCACCTGCCGACGACATCTGCGCTTTCCTTTTAGCGAATTTTTGAAGAAAATTAAGCTATTGCTCTCGCCTCAAAATTTGTAGAATGTGAATTTTAGAAAAAAATTTATGCAGAAATCCGTTTCAGGCTATTCTGAATCATATTCTGAAGTTTAACGCATTTTTTAATGTATGTATGTATGAATGTATATATGTATGAATGTATATAAGTATGTATGTATATATGTATGTATATATGTATGTATGTGTCATTCCAGACGATAACTGTCCGTAGAAATGTGCTAGAAACTTCAAACAAATTTTAAAATGTTGAGGACACAAAACGAAAGTTCAAGTTCGTTGGCCAGCATGACCGGATTACATCTTCGGGTTGAAATTTTCAAAAATGTCAAAAATTTCGAAATAGCCTGTTTTTTGCGATTTTTTGTGCGAAATACTTTTTTCAGCATACTAACATGTCGTATATTCGGAATCAGCATAAAATTTCCTATAAGAATATGCATCAAGTTTTCAAAAATTTCAAAGTTGAAAAATCAGTCAAAAATTGAAATACTCGTAATGCCGTTCGCTAGTTGTAAAAAGCGGGAATATTTGCATGAAACGTCCAAATTCAGATTGAACTACTCTTATGGAAGTATCCCTGTATAACCAATCCTAGAACCATGCTGTTTAAAACGCAGGTAGTAGGTGCTTGTTTAAAATTTCATTCCATGTTTGTCTATCAAAATCATAAACTAAAATTTCTCTACACGATCAATAGCGACTGAATTTCGAAGATTTCTTCAAAAATTCGCTCATGGGGTCATGCTGCATGTTTGGACTTTTTTTTCTCTTTTTTAAAAAACACTTACTACCTACGTTTTAAACAGTATGGTTCTAGGATTGGTTATACAGGGATACTTCCATAAGAGTAGTTCAATCTGAATTTGGACAATGTTTCATGCAAATATTACCGATTTTACAACTAGCGAACGGCATTATTCCGATTTTTGACTGATTTTTCAACTTTGAAATTTTTGAAAACTTGATACATATTCTTACAGGAAATTTTGCGCTGATTCCGAATATACCACATGTTAGTATGCTGAAAAAATTATTTCGCACAACAAATCGCAAAAAACAGGCTATTTTGAAATTGTTGACTACATTTTTGAAAATTTCAACCCGAAGATGTAATCCGATCATGCTGGCCAACGAACTTGAACTTTCGTTTTGTGTCCTTAACATTTTAAAATTTGTTTGAAGTTTCTAGCACAATTCTACGGACAGTTATCGTCTGGAATGACACATACATATATACTTACATACATACATACATACATTAAAAAATGCGTTAAACTTCAGAATATGATTCAGAATAGCCTGAAACGGATTTCTGCATAAAATGTTTTCAATAATTCACATTCTACAAATCTTGAGGCGAGAGCAATAGCTTAATTTTCTTCAAAAATTCGCTAAAAGAAAGTAATCACAACTGATGAGTTTACTCTGTGAAATATTCCGTCCTCCGGTTCTCTCGGTCGCTCTCTTTAATGTTTTACGCTCAACTGTTTTAGGACTTGATGTAGCTTTAATACTGACTGTGGCTTAGAAAATATCAGCCATGAAATTATGAAGAAGTTCTATTTATGTACGTACTAGCACACAGACCCAAGGCCTCGCTCCACTCGAAATGTCGAAGATTTCTTCAAAAATTCGCTCATGGGGTCATGCTGCATGACTGGACTTTTTTTTTTCACTCCTACATGATTAAATACGTATTGTTTCTAAAAAGTGTTTTTCTATTAAATCACACATATTCTCCTAGTTATTATTAGAAACACACAGTGAATTGAAAATTAAAAACGCTGCAAATTATTACACAAAGGTTTATTATTTATGTATTAGACAGCCCTTCTACGTAGATCTCTGGTCCATAATTGTTAAACGCCGCTTATAGTATATTTAGTATCGGAACTGGGAGCTTCGGACCTCACAAATGGTTTCAATCCATTACAACAGCGGAATCTCACAATTTTACGCTTTTTAATATAGTTGATAAACATAACAATTTATTACCAAGTCTTCCAACACATAAAAGTGTTACCTATACTGTATATTGATATCATTTAATTGGTCAAATTTCAAAAAATGTGCTGACAAAATCACTGAAAATGGCTAAGAATCGTTAAATTGATATTTTTTAGCATAAGATTGGTCCAATAAAGTTTATCAACTATGAAATAGAACATTCAACAATTTATGTAAGAAATTATGCCAAAAACTTCAACTTCTTTAAATTTTGTTTTAAAAAATCTATAAAATTGCAAAAAATAGCCTAAAATCCAAAATCTCTTTTTGAATAGAAGAGTATCATTTAGAATAGGTACTTTTTTTTCCATAAAATTAATAGCTAACATTTTCTTTTCACTCATAAATCTCCAATTTCTATACAACTTGAAATATACAAAAAAAAAAAAAAAATACACTTTTCCACCTATTTTTGGCTCATAGCACCCATGGGTGTGGAGCGATCGAGCTGGCGAGAAGTTAGGACCAACTAGACCCCAAGTGGAGTCTATGCGCGAAAGAACAGATTTTTTAAGTCAATTCTAAGGCCTTTTATGGCCCGGACGGCGAACGACGGACGGCGGACGGACATTTCAAATTTGGATTCTACGCACCTTAAAACGTTAAGAGACAAAGTTTGAGGGGGGGGGGGGGGGGGGGGTTATACAATTTTTGACATTTTCATGTCTTTCATATGGCACATCACAAAAAAATCGTCACGAAAAAAATTGTCCCAAGTGGCCACAACGATGATTATGACCATCAGAAATGACGTTGACCATTCATAGGTAAACACATGAAAATGTCCCAATGCGTTGCAGACTCGTATGCAAGCGTTAGGTTTAGAAGTTTATAGCACAGAAGTGATGCACATGTAAATACGATTTCGAGAGATAGTTATACCAAATTTACGCTTTAAGATGTTATAAATCTACCGCTTCTGAAAAATGAGTTGATTCGTGTTCATAGAGGTATGGAGAAGCGATTAGAACACAAATTAGCTGCGACCCTTGATTCTTGTTGCTATACGATCACATATCCTTATTATTGGAAATAATAAACCAAAAACAGGAAAATCAATGTTTTCAGATGTTTGGTATAAACACAAGGTTTCCCCTCTGACCCTTAGTGGCGGGGAGGAGGTGGGTCTCATCCTGAACACTCTGATTGGTCCACCCCTTCCCTTAATCCTTTCTAATCGCCACGTGCTAAAACAATACTTCTTACTTCGTCGCCATCCTTCTTCCGAATCGCTATATGCCAAAAAACAGTATTTCAAAAAAAGTATTTCTGCAGTCCCCCAAACCCTCGTGCTATCAAATTCTCTGAGTGCCGTCCGTCTACAACTGTACGTGTGCGGTCTCCACTGGAAGCAGTAAGTACCGGATCCCGGATTTTCGGAGCGACTTCCGATCAGGTACCTAACTTCCTACCATTCCTTTTACATGCATGCCGATTTGGGGGGTTTTGGGTTGAATGCCCATATTCTTCTGGTCGCTGTTGCGCTAAGCCCTAGTCAGTCAGCCCTAGGCGGCAGTGGTCCTTCGTAAAATCCATTTAGGACGTTTCCTGATGGAGGGGCATTAATATCCTTTATTAGTCCCCAACACATGGCCTTCGTTGCCTTATATTAAGAACCAATACTTTTCACTAGTTTATTGTGCGAATAATTTCATTATCGTACCTTATCATATCCAAAAAGTTGTAATTTTGACAAAATTTACCTCTTTCGTGGTATTTTGTGAAATATCTCTTTTGTAATATTACGTTTTCTTGCCAATAAATAATCATACAATTTTTAACATATTTATACATATCGATTTCATTATTTATTTCATGCATTCATGATTTTGCTTCTCTTTGTATTTATTAAATACGATAAGTAATACTTTATTTAACATTTTCTCCCTTATCAATACTTTTTCCATCTTATGACCCATCCTAACACCCATATTTGTGCATTTTGACACATTGAGAGCAAATCTTCTTACTGGGTTCGATCGATCCAAGTTACAAAGCACGTGGTATATACCTCCTAATTTTAGGTAGAAGAAAAAGCAAGGTATTAGCAAGGTATCGTTTGTACAGGAAACAGTTTCTCCGTATCTCTTTCCATTGGATTTGCAGTTTGAACATGATAATGTTGGATTCATCTATTTCTAGCTAAACTGAAACTCAACCCCAACTTCTCATATGATCATAGTTCGATAAACAAAACAAGATAAGGAACCTGTAATTGGAAGTTTATTTTCTTGCTGTTTATCTTTTGTCCCGTTATCTGTCTTGGTTTCTTGTCAAATCAATTGGAATATGGCACCCTCACTTCAGGATCAATTCAATCGCCTCGTCGCTCAAAAGGAACGTTTATGGATTCAGCTTCAGTCGTGCTATGATATACGCGAAGACATTCATACTCCTTCGAAACTTGAAATTTTCAAAATCCGAGCAAGCGCATTGATAGAAGCCAACGATAAGTTTAAAGCAGTCACCGATGAATTGGCTGTCCTCGGTAAAAGCGATGATGAATTCAAGGTCGATGTTTCTTCTCTCGTAACTCGTAACTCGTAGGGGGATATCTCCTTGACAAAATTTTGAATATCGAATAGCTGATTTCATTTTACTTCATTTAGCATCTCGGACTCTCGATAAACGTACTCGCTCACTGTTTGAGGAAAAGGTTCTAGGGGAAGATATTCCGACAGTTAAAGACCTATTGACTTTTCTTAGAAGTAGATGTACTATATCCTTACTGATCGGTGATTCTTCACCTAAAATAACATCGACTACACCCTCGTTGAAAGAAAAACGTAAAGTCATGACAACTGCTAGTTCTACCGATCAAAAATCTCCGTCAACCCCGAGTTCGAAAAAAGTCCAGTCATGCAGCATGACCCCATGAGCGAATTTTTGAAGAAATCTTCGACATTTCAGTCGCTATTAATCGTGTAGAGAAATTTTAGTTTATGATTTTGATAGAAAAGTTCCAGTCATGCAGCATGATCGTATGAGCGAATTTTCATAAACGGTCGTATTACATTTATGTTAAATTCTGTTGAAATTTGAGCACTTTGGGGACAAATAAAAATTTCACTATACATTTTATAGCAAATTAACTTTTTGTCAGTAATATTCCAATGAAAAAAAATTTTTCAAGTGTTCCTATCGATTTTTAGCTTATTTTAATGAAATTCAAATACATTTTTCAGTACAATTTTGTGCTTAAATTTTTAAATGTCCTAGTTCATGTTCGATTAATTTTTTTCGAGTAGCATTCTGCTAAAAAATAGAAATTTGTTAATTTTTAGCAGTTTTTTGCCTTTTTTAGTGATTTTTCAAGTACATTTTTTGAAATTTGACCAATTTAATGTGCTCAAAAAGTGTTGTCCAACGAACTCATCCTTTCTTTTGAAATGCTTGATTTTTTGGCGAAAGAACGAAGTTTTTATCTCAATTCTATCGAGAGTTATCGTCTGGAATGACACATACATATATACATATATACATATATATATACATATATATATATATATATATATATATATATATATATATATATATATATATATATATATATACATATAAAAAAGCGTTAAAATCCAGGAATCATTTCAGAATGCCTCAAAACAGAATTCGATGAAGAAAATTTTTGGAGTCATTGCAATAGCTTTATTTTCTAAGAAAATTCGCTAAAACATGGAATCAAATTATTAAAAATAATTAGGAGGTACTCATACTTTATCATTATTAATCTAATCTTGTAGATTTGAAGACAAATGTAGGTAAATATTCATAGATTTCGATGTCCAATGTGGTCAGTATTGAAGGCAGTTGAAATCTTAACAGTATCCTATCATAACATCATCAAATCTTGACATAAAATAAAATAAAATACCGACTTCATATGAAAGAAACGTATTTCCACAGCCAATCGATGATGAGGCTTTATATTACGAGTGGTATAAAGTCAGTTGCATTCGAATCTAGTATCCTACAGCTAGAAATTGACAGACAAACTGTAGTCTCTGTGCATCTATTGACAGCCTAAATTATGGGGAAGTGTCACTTGGCTTTTCCGTAGCAACAAGAAAGAAATTGAAAATATTTAATACTAGCATTAAATCCCAATTATTGTTGATTTATTAACGATTCGATTAGGTAAATTCTTGAATTTTAACTGCTTCATCCCATCCCATTAGGCTATAGTATCATGTAAGGTAGCAGTAGGTAACTAGAAGTTGTAGTACAATGTTGTATCGATTCACTCACCTAATCAACGAAGCGCAGGGAACACTAAGTGGAGTTGTTTTGTTATGTTTTAGCGAGTTTTTGAAGAAAATTAAGCTATTGCTCTCGCCTCAAAATTTGTAGAATGTAAATTTTTGAAAAAAATTTATCTAGAAATCCGTTTCAGGCTATTCTGAATCATATTCTGAAGTTTAACGCATTTTTTTATGTATGTATGTATGTATGTATGTATGTATATATGTATGTATATATGTATGTATGTATGTATGTATGTATGTATGTATGTATGTATGTATGTATGTGTCAGTATGTCATGTGTGATGAATTTTGATATTAAACACGATTTTCCACCATAATGACAATCCGGTTGCTTCTTGAACCATGGACGTATTGCTATGGGGGTCGTTTCCTGGTTTGTATACCGGTGGATCACCTGCCTACTTTGAGTTGAAAGAACTCAAAGCCTACCTTTGCTCATTGAGTCCCCTCTACTGAACTTTTCTCCTAAAGAAAGTTGGCTGGAAGTTATTTGTTTCAAGTTCAGGTAATATTAACGATAGTTGAGTATGTTTGAGTTTGGTTAATGCAACGCCAATTCAAGGATTTTTGAATCCAGCAGATAATCATCAATAGCAGAGGCGTAGTCATATGACCGGTGAAAAACGTTGTCTATTTCCACGAAAATAAAGAGTTACTATGTTAAATCGATTTCGACGGTTAGGCCATCATCAGTAACAAACAATAACTTGTTATTGTGTTATTGTTTGTTACTGATGATGGCCTAACCGTCGAAATCGATTTAACATTGTAACTCTTTATTTTCGTGGAAATAGACAACGTTTTTCACTAACTTCCGTTTTTTAAAATGGGTTTCCACAATTTCGTCGCGAGTGATTTAGTTCGTATATGACCGGTTTTTTAAAAATCTGAAAAATTATAAAATAACAAGTATTTGATTAAAACAGGATATTGTAAACGTTCATACGATGATGTGGCTTCGAATGATACTAAAACATTTTAGCACAATGTTAGGTCATACACTCAAGCAGTAAAATTCAACTAACAGTTCTCCATTGGGAATGCGCAGAAACGAATAAAGAAGTAAGAACCGTACAATTTCAATACAGTAGAACCTCGGTTACCGGAATAAAGGGGGGAGAGCCGTTCCGGTACCCGATTTTTCGGTTAAACTGTTATATGCTAAAAATACGCTATTAACATGGTGTGTAGGGAAAATGAATTAACAAAAAATATCTATATAATACAGTGTTTTATTTCATCTACAAAAAATGTTATAATGGGTTAAAAATTCTGTAAACTGAACAACTGAAGTTACTACAGCATTGTACATTACATTTTACAGAAATAAGTGATTTTTGTTTGCTTTTTCATCACGTAGTCACTGATTATGGAGAAAGAGGCTCGGCCGGCGCGTGTTTACATATTGCGTACTTAATGATTTATTTACGGAACCGTTTCGGTTGACCCGGGTTTCGGTTAACCCGAGTTCGGTTAACCGAGGTTCTACTGTAAATATGTTCCCTCTGATTGGGGTTCGTAGATGTTAGTTCAAACGGTATCAATCTCTGTTCTTGAATAATCTTTAAAAAAGTGTCGTCGCATCGTCAAAGTTAAAAATTCCTTTTGGCCTGGTTGTTTATCGAGCTTATACTTCAAATCGGAGGGGTTAAATCCCAATGCAAGTGACACAGCATTGGCAGCAGAAAACACACCACACGCGTCGTTTTCTGGTTGTTGCTGAAACTTTTCGAAAACTATGTCGCTCTCTCTGAGATTTGGATATCTTCTATTAATAAGTACCTTCTCCTCATCTGGCAAATACTTTGACAACGAATCATATATTCTTAATTTTTCCCCATCATAGTACATGCAATGAAAATGATTTATGGTGGCAAGTACCCCCAAGATTAGAATGTCACGATTAGTCTTAGTGGGTTCTACTAGCTCTAGACATTGTAACATAACACATTCAAGGGTATCAAAAGTTGTTGTATTTTTTATAATTTTCAATATTTCGTCGATAGCTCTATCATTAATCCGAGAATCATTCAGTAAAACATTCTCTTCGATTTCTTTCATTATTGATTCCCTTGACAATCGATATTGTTCAGCACGATCTAAAATTATTTGTGAATCATATATTGAAATTACTTCTTTTGCCAAAGGTTTTTCAATTCTTCTATCACTCTCGGAATTATTGGGAAAATTTAATTTATCTCTCACGTTTGAGGTTTCTATGATACCATCATATTTATTCTCAGGGATATCTAACGATGTTATGCTCTTGCTGCTTGCTGCCTCACATTGTTGCCTAATGACATCCTCTTGCATGCTATTCAAGTTATAGTCAAGATTTGTTTGGGGATGATCAATTATTCCTAAGCTTGTTATGCATATAATTGGTTTGTGATAGGAGAAATAACTCTCAAAATAACAAGCTAATATATTTGAGTTATTACTAAAACGATTTGGGTGAGCAAGTTGGTTGATGGTTGATCAGGCAACAAATTTCGTAAACCCTCCGATTTGAAGAATTCATTGAGTTTGAGTTTATCTCCTTCATTCAGGAAGTAATTATTAAAATCTCCTAGGATTAAAATTGAGCTTCTTGTAATTTAGGTATCAAAATCAACATTGGGGTTGATGGTGGTTTGTAAACTCCACAAATAAAAGTGTTCCCTACTTTAATAAAAGCTATATTCTTCGTTAAAATCATATAGTAATTCGACTTGACCAGCTAGTTCATTTTTGGTGTATATCATGAAGCCATATGCATGTGATTGGGATCGGTTAACGTCAGATCGATAAACAACAGTATAACCAGGGAGGTCCATGGTTTCATGGATGTGGAGCCATGTTTCTACTAATATGATTACTTTACCCGCATTAAAGCAATTGTCATGTTCAATGTCTAAAAAATGTTGTCTAAGTGAATTTACGTTGTGGAAGATGATTGAAAACATTCCAGGATAATCTTGCAAGAAGTTTAATTTAAAATTTACCGGTTTTTCATTGAGTCTTTTTCAATTTCTGTAACGACTACGTTATTTTTATCGAGTGGTCTGGGATTTTTGAAAGTTCCTAGAATAGTTAATCCGATCAAGCTAGTTCGGCTGAAGGCTACGTACATTTCGGTTCTGCGCATTCCTTTCCTCAACGTGACAACTACAGAATCGTAGGTGCTCCCTTGGCTTTTGTAAATGGTTATGGCTTCCGCTGGAACAACGGGGAATTGCCTTCTCATAACCATGATCGGAGAATTTTGCCGCGGTCGAATGTTTCGAGAAACCAATTCCAAAGGGGTAAACATGTGATCTATGCCTAACCGCTTAGCTGCTCTTCTTGAACCTCTCCGTGTTTCGCGACCTACTTTTTCATCATCAAAAAGCAACCATAAACGGACGACTTGGTTGTTCTCTGAAGTTTCCACAAATTTTAAGATTCCAACAGCTCCATTTACTAGGCCATCTGAGGTTTTCACATTTATAGTGACCATGTACCTGATACCATCACATAGTTTTATATGGGATGGAAGCCCATAAGTGTTGGAAGTTTTCATGGATTTTTTCATATAATCGAGGGTTGATGTTCGTTGAGCGTCTGAAACTTTTCCAATGACACGATCGATAGCATCAAACCCTCTTATCTCACCTTTTTTCTTGCTACTAAAAACTGATTTATTATAATTATCAACTTCTTCATTCGTTCTGAAGAGTCTGAGTGACTTGGAATTGGGAATAGCATTTTTTACAACACGGCTTTCAAACATTTGAACTTCAGCCGACGTTAAACAACCCATGGCCAAATTATTGAGAGCGGTAGCGAAAGGAGCATCACCTTTTTGCCTCATAATTTCCGTTAGCTTGTAAAAGCTGAACATCTCCCAAAGAGGATTCCCCATAAGGTGACTGTAAGGATTAGCGGTGTTATTAGAGAAAATGTATCCATCACCTACAGGGGCCAGTTGATTACAATCACCAAATAAAATTACGGATATTCCAGCAAATGGAACGCTGGTTCTAAAAATTTGTTTCAAACGAGCATCAACTCTTGCAAACATTTTTTGTGCCAATCGTGCTCACCTCATCCATTATGATTAACTTGACGTCCTCCAGTTTACTATTAAAGTATTTGATACGCTGGAACTCAATGGAGGCATGTCATAGCTCAAAGATTGAGTGCAGTGTAACTTCTCTTATGTTGAATGCTGCTTTTCCAGTGGGTGCGCACAATAAAACTCGGAGAGCCTCCAACTCCACACCTGCTGTTGAGTTGAAAAACCGGACTATAGATTGTTCAAGGGCCTCAATCAGTCTTGATTTCCCAACCCCCGCACTGCCCAATACGCATTCGTAAATAGGACTGGCCTGTGTTCTCAAAGTATGCAAGACATGGTAGTGATACCGCTGTTGTTTGTCATTCAAAGATCTGACCACCTCAAGGTAACGTTCTTCAGGGAGCACATGGGGAACAGGAACGTATTCGTCTTCACTTTTCTCGTTTCCCAATCCACATCCCACGTCGTAGAATATTTCTCCCTCGTCAGTTCTATCTCTTATCACTTCGTATCGGTGTTCAAGGTCTGCAGAGATATCGACAACCTCTTCGACTTCTTGGTTCAACATTTCATTTTCATTATGTTCTTTGATAGCTTCATCGATGAAATCATCAGTTCCTTGTTCATTTAGGTAAGGAGTTAAAAATGTATAGATTCCGATCTTTTAAAATCACTTCCTTATTCTTGCTGAATTTGTCCTTGGCGTCGACAGAAATCAGTTCACTTTCTTCGTTAACCCATGGCAAGAACAGCATCAACTGTTCGCGGTAAAAATCGTTTTCATGTGTTTCTATATTAAAACGAACAAATCGGATGATTTTGGACTTTTAGCGAATTTTCTTAGAAAATAAAGCTATTGCAATGGCTCCAAAAATTATCAAATAAAAATTTTCAAAAATTTTCTTCATTGAAATCAGTTTTGAGGCATTCTGAAATGATTCCTGGATTTTAACGCTTTTATATATGTGTATATATATATATATATATATATATATATATATATATAAGTAGTGGTGGAATTCCACCACTACTTTAATACTCTACGATATATTATATATATATATATATATATAGATATATATATATATATATATATATATATATATATATATATAAGTAGTAAGTGGGTACGTTTGGACCAACTGAGAGAAAACTAACAGTAAAATATTTAAAGTGAAAACTAACAGTAAAATATTTAAAGTGAAAACTAACAGTAAAATATTTAAAGTGAAAACTAACAGTAAAATATTTAAAGTGAAAACTAACAGTAAAAACTTTTCAACACAAAACATCAGAACCAGTGACTTTTTCTTTTTGGGCGGTAAGTTAAAAGAATATTTTTTCCCCATTAGAAACTTTAGTGAAACTCTAAAAAATTACAGTAGGTTTTAATTTTTAATGACATGTATCACTAAAAATTGTATATATTAATTATACCATCAGCTCATTCTGTAAACTCTATACAATGCATTTTATTACCATTTTTAAGTGTCACTTTACCTTTATAGATCAATTTATATTTGTCTTTCACGAGTGTTTCTAAATCCCCCTCTTGGTTAAACCTATTTTTTAAAAAATGAATTGGTAACAATATGTTGGTAAAGCCACCCTCCAAGTCTACCGCTATAGTTTCGCCAAATTTAGCTTTCACCTTTTCCGCTTTAAGGATCACATAAGGTTTGTTACGTTTTAAATCATTAAACGTACTAAATTCGCTCCTACCATTGATTCTTTCCAAAAATTTATCGGCCATCTTTTATTATAAAACCCCATTCCTTTAACTCATCGTTTCAATTTTAAAAGTTGCCACAAAAACATCAGACCAAGTGACTTTTTCATTTAACGACTTGAATCCCTGTTAATGATCCAAACGTACCCGTTTACTACCGATTTTTATATAAAGAGTTTCTTAAATGTTTACGTTTAATATCCCCAAGGTAAAGTATCGATAATATCGGTTTCTTTGTTTTCCATTATATTTCGTTTATCATATTGAAATTTAAACTCTTTTTCCACTTCTTTGTTTACTAATGTTTTATCTTTTACATTTCGCGTAATCATGTTATATTTAAGCTTAACGTTGTTTATTTCTTTTATTAACATTTTATTCATAGCTTCTCTATTTAATGATTTACCGTTTTGATAATTCAAAGTAAATCCTTTAACTTTCATAGTTTCTTTTCCTTGATTGGTTATATAAGCGTAACTCTTTGGACCCGTACTAATCCATTCTACGATGTGATTATTTTTTCCCAATTCATCAGTCCACTCACCCAACATACAGCCAGTTTTTACAGAATTTTTCCCATCATCAATATAAACAATACTATCTGTATCATAATAAACAACATTCTTTCCTATTTTATCAAGCATATCATATAATCTTAATCTTGCATTGGAAGTGGTAAAAGCAGCTACAAAAACGTTAGTTGAAAAACTATCTTCGATGTATTGATTCAAAAATTTATAAGATATTTGCACGATATTGTCATTCAGAAATTGGCATGAACCAATTTCTAGTCTGTCATCTAAAAGTATATCGTACCATCTTGTTATATCAACAACATATTCAGATTGTGACATGTTCAATCTTTGCCCAAACTTTCCCCACAAAGAATTCAAACAAATCTTTGCTACTGCTCTTCGTCCAGGATTTGGTTTAATACTTTCTTTTTCTAAATCTATATCGAGACTTTCTTTAACGCTTTTTATATATTCTTCAATAGTTTCAAAGTCGCTTTCCCACGGGCTAGTCTCTAGTTTTATTTTCATAAATGTTTTTACATATTCTTTGAACAATTCATTACTTTTTTCTTTGAAATGCCATACTTCGTAAATTTCTTGAATCTTATAACCTTTTTCAATAGCTTTATTTACTTCATCTGTAGTCCAAGTATCAACCAGAGCTCTTTCATTTTCATCGTGTGAACAAGTATTACATTTATCTACAAAACATTTTTCGCATAAAATAAATAAAAGTTTATCTCTTTTGATCGGTAGAACTGGGTGATATAATTTTTTAGGAGGTAATATCTTACATTTGATTAAACCGTACCAATTTTCATCATATTTCTCAGGTTTATGAATTTTTGTTGGATGACCTAAGGGATAATAATCGAAATATTGAACTGTTGGATACAAACTACAAACATCGATATATCTTAATTTTTTATTTACGACTTTCAATTTACTAGCATTGGTTCTGCCACCAAAAAATGCGTCTCTAGGATTTAATGGTTCCACTATTACGTTTCCACTACTTTTTACTGCTGCTTTACCCTCTTTCGATTTAATCCAGTTACATTCCCACATTTCTACTAATTGGTATCCAGCGTCAATGATTTGTTTACTCCTTTCCTTCGTTTTTTCATACAAGTCTCCCATAGATAGATGATTTACATTATTGGGAGTATTTTCATGAAAACATGTAGGACAGCCGTGCCAAAAACACCCGTGATACTGATAAACCGTGTTAGTAATTTGATCAAAACCATCAACTTTGGCACCACAAACAGTTACTTCCCCTCCATTCAATGCGTGCTGTACATTTTTAAAAGTATTCAGCCAAGTGATAGATCCTTTGCTAAACATTTCCTTTCTGTCCTCTTTGATACTTGCTATCGTATTTTCCTGTAAATATAAGGACCGAAAAATGGCCATGCAAACACTCGCTATAGTTAAATATTGGAAAGGATCGATATTAGCTATGTCTAAAAATTGCTTCCTAAATTCAATACAGCCCCTTCGCAAAATATCGACATCTGATTCACAATATTCTAATATTTCTTTCTGAAAGTCGAATATATAATTTTCCTTTACTTTTTCAGCGTGCCATTTCAAAAATGCTTTTCTTACTTCGGGTTTCATTGAATCAGCCCCATAAAATTTAGTATCAGGAATTGGACCAACGTAATTTTGATTATCTCGAGTATTGAAATAATGGGGGAAATATCCTTTTTTTAGTTCTGTTAATCCGAACGTTTTTGGAAAAGCAGATAACGGAGATGCAACGAAGTTAGAACTATCGATTATTCTTATTATTCCTTTAATTTCTAATAACATTAGTTTAGTTCCATTATAAATAGTGTAAGGTTTCAGAGTATTTTCGACGCAGTATTTCAGAATGAATTGAGAATCATATCCTTTTGCATAATGTGCTATGGCAGTGTACCCTTTGTGTTTACTTGAAATCAACCACTCGCAAAATTCCTCATTAGTTTTGAATACGAATTTAGTACCATCGTGGTAGTGAGCTATAACAAGATTTGCTTCATGGGTTCCTGTTTCCTGCATTGCTTCGTAATCAAATGTTATGTATTTTTCGGTGTAAGTACATTTTTCTGCTGTGATATCAGAACGATTATTACAAGTACAAGGTACTGTACAATACCCACCGTTTGATCGTCTTGCTAACATAAAACATTCATGACCACCTATATCGTCGAATATTTCTTGACAGTTTCGACATTTTCCAGAACCACATCTATGTTCGTCGGTTCTTTTGCAAATTTTCCCGCAGTTTAAACATTTATAGATTATTTTACAAACTTCTTTATGATTTTTAAAGCAATTATCATTATAACAATAACGGTTACAATCGTTACAGAATATTTTATTTTTATCTTTTTCATCGTGTTGTATTTGTTTACAGAGTGTACAGACATCTTTATTTCTAGTCTTTTTGCATTCATGTTTCTCTTTATTATTATAGGGAGTATCACAATTTTTACAGTAATATGAGGAGGTGTAAAAGGCTGCTACACTATTAATAACATCAAAATGATTCCCATCTTTATAAAGATAAATTATAGTATCTTTCTTTTGTCCTTCGTAAATAACGGTATTGAAATTTTCGGCGCAGATAACTTTAACTTGAATGTCTAATAATTCTTCAACAACTTTGATATCTTGCAATGTGAAACCTTCCTCGGTGTATGAACCCATTTTTTCGCAAAGTTCTTTAGCTAAATCTAGTTGAATTGGGCGGCCCATTCTTATATGTTTTACATTAATTTCTGAAAGTTTCCGATTGAAAATATCCTTAGTATGATAAGTTAACGCGGTAATTATGGCTCTTGGACAGCATAAGTTATCGACATTTTTAATTTGAGTGATACATTTTTTTGTGTGTTTACTCTCAGCCAAATTTAATATTTTGACACCTTTTGCTCCTCTCGGTAAATTGATGATTTTAATGTGAAACGTAGTATTTGTTATGTCAACGTTTTCGTTTGAACTAATAATGTTGCTTACGTGTTGGGTAAATTCTTTAGCTTGTATACTAGAAAAAACGTTTGATTTACTACTTAAATCTTTCGATATATCATGGTGAAAATGAGGGTTTTGGGCAACGATCATAATTTTATCCCCGGTTTGGAAATTAGATTTTTCTTTAGCCAAATTTAACATAGCAAATACAGCTTTTTCGACTTGTATGATATTAGATAATTTTATACAATAATCGATTTCTGTAGTTTTAAATTTTTTAATGTATCGAGATTTAGTTTCTATAATAGTAAAAGGAGATTTTCGTTTTTCTTTGTTTTCATTAACCACGTCATCGTCGAAATTGAACATTTTTCCTGTTTTTACTTTAAATGCATGCCCTTGTGGGTGCATTAGATGTTCGATGATATTGATTTTTTTATTCGGTTTTTTAATTTTAATATGTTTTTCTTTAGCTATTTCGCGTAGTTCTTTAACAGTTAGTTTTTCTAGATCACTTTTCTTAAAGTATACATTTTTAATATCATTTAAAGCTGTAATAAGATTATTTTTCTTCATTTTATAACCACCTTTTAAATTGTAATCTTTCGCTTCATTTCTCAAATCTTTAACTCTGAATCCTTTCTCAACGACTCTTTGTTGAGGTTTAAGAGTTTGGTTAGGGTCATTTTTTAGATGGAATGGTGCTTTTAAATGACGAGCCCAGTTTTTATATGTGATTTTTCGATCACATTTTTCACAGATTTTATCTGCATATCGTTTTTTAATAGTATCTTGCATTTTTATTATAGTAGGGGTTCTTTTAACTAACCCTTCATTTTTTTTCGTATCGTTCATTTTTATTAGAAAAGAGATTCTTTTAACTAATCCCTCAATTTTTATATTATCCACCCGCTTTTTCTTGTATGGATACTATATATTGTTGTTTTAATGGAAATTTTCCATTAAAACGTTTTTATTAATATTTAAAGGTGAGGGCGATTCGACGCCACCTTTAATAGATTGGGTTTTAAACAAACTTGATGTTATACATGTCTCTCCCATTTATTGATTTGGTGATTCCATGGTACACTAAGCAAACACCGTACTCAACTAGAGCTTGGAGTTCATTTTTATCAAATTTTTGAATACATCTTTCTGGTATGAACACTCTAAATTCTCCTAGATTGGCTATAACAGCCTCCCACGAGTATTTCGTTGACACAAATTCAAAGTTTATAATTTTGTAAGGTTTTCCGATTTCTAGTTCGGAAAGCTTGTTTGTGTTGTTTTCAAAATTAAGTTTTTTCAATAGCTGCTCCCTATTCATTTCTATTTATTATAGAATATATTCTTTTAAAACACAATTCCTTAAAGAGGGGAGGCGATTCGCCCACCCTCTTTAACGTTAAAGTAGAATACAAGTCAATTTGATTTTTAACAGTAAATACCTCGTACCCGTCGAATCGACGGGGGGTCCTATGTAAAGTCGAATACAAGTCGAGAACATTTAAAAAAGATTTTAAAATTCTTAAAGAGGGGGAGCAAATCGCTCCCCCTCTTTAACGTTAAAGTCGAATACAAGTCGAGAACATTTAAAAAAGAGCTTTCAAAACTCTTAAAGGTGGGGGACGAATCGGCCCCCTCTTTAACGATAAAGTCGAATACAAGTCAATTGACTAAAAAAGCCGCGGCTTGAATTCCAGCCGCGGCTTTTTCATTTCATACGAAAAAGCCGCGGTCGGAAACCCGACTGCGGCTTTTTCATTTCATACGAAATTTTATGGCTCACATGTGAGCCGCAAATTTTGATCTCGGTTAACAATTGTTTGGTTCTTTCGAGCCTGAACCAATAAGTTTTTTCTAGAATTCTGTTTTTTGTAGTTCTTGAGCATAGAAAGATCCTTCAATCTCTTCGTCGTTTAAATCTTTTATTTTGTAAGTAATTGGATTTGTTGGTAGAATTCCAGAAACCACAAAAATTTCTCTAGTCCATTTAGCATCATATTTATTCCCAAATGTTTTCTTAAATCTTGTTATTCGAACTCGATCTCCAAGAGAAAACTTTACTTTTTGTGAGGCTTTTTGGTTCCTAAACAATCTAACTAACACTTCATCTTCGTTATTTTTATTAACTTGTACAGGTATCATACCAATCGATCTATGGAAATCTTTAAAATTGTATTCATGAATCAAATCCTCTAGAATATCGATCCATTTCTTATTATTTCGTACTTCAAAATGGATTTTCATTTTTTCGTTTAAAGTTCTATTAAATCTTTCTATGATTGCCGATTTTTCTTCATTCTGTGTATGATACATTTTTATTTGGTGACTTTTCAGAAATTCTTTAAACATTTTATTTTCAAACTCTAAACCTTTATCGGTATGTAGTAAATTCGGAGCTTTATGATTTTGTGATTTGGTCTTTTCTATGATTTTCTCAAAAGCTTTTGTTACGCTTTTTCCATCCTTTTTCTTCAAGGGTAAGGCCCATGCAAATTTTGAAAATGTATCGATAACATTAAGCATATAACCGTATCCATCATTCTCTTTTTCATAATTTTTCATGATTATCAAATCAGCAGCCCACAAATCATCAATACCTTTAGTAAATATTGTCCTTTTTTGAAATTTATTTCTTATCGACTTGTGTAATTCTTTAGCGAGAGATAATTTTTCATCAACATTCAGATCTTCTACTACAGTTGGTTCTTCAGAATTTTCTCTCTCGGGGGAAGTGATAAACTTACTCTTATTGGTTTTACATTTTGTACATTTTGCAGCCACTCTCCATCTCCCGTTTATCGTTTGTATTTTTTCTGCATCAATATTATTGGTTCTCTTCTTACACTTGTGACAGTAAATAGGATCAGTTAAATCATTATCCATTTTTATTATAGGAAAACAGGTTTTTTTAATGTGTCCGGTACCTTGCCTTCTATAGCCCAATCAAAAATGGCACGAATTGGTGCTTTTTCTCCGTTAGGATCTTGAATGAATTTGCTCTTATGAGTTCTGCATTTAACACATTTAGCTGAAATTCTCCACCTTCCGTTCACAGTTTGTACAATTTTCACGTTTATATTTTTCGTTTTTTTCTTACACTTACAGCAATAAATTTCGTTGTACATTATTTATTTTATTATAGGAAAAAAGGTTTTTTATGAGATATTTCTCATAAAAAAGAAACTCCTCACTCTTCAATCAAATGCAAATAAACTGTAACATTTTCAAATTGCAGCTCATCTCCATTTTCATTTCTACATAATAGTTCAATTTCTTTAATTTCACTAATTCCTTTTCGTAGAGAACTGTAGAGAATTTTCTTATTCGTTTCCATATAAGTAGTATTTGGGAGAATCGTTTTCTCTATCAAAGATACATGGAGTAATTCATGTACACTATGGCGATGTGAATGTTCATCATGATTAGCG
Organism: Adelphocoris suturalis; assembly: GCA_030762985.1. Lineage (NCBI taxonomy): Eukaryota > Metazoa > Arthropoda > Insecta > Hemiptera > Miridae > Adelphocoris > Adelphocoris suturalis. Next base: position 147,461,459 of record CM061041.1, on the reverse strand, counting down.
AAGCTATAATCGGTAATATTGCAATGCCATTCAATTAATGAAATAGGTTTGATTAATTTTGGATTGTCTTCTGAATAATATTCCTTATTAGCATCAAAATAATCCCCAGGTGTTTTACACTGTTTAAAATCGAACAGTTCGCAGAAATTTCCATACTTTATAAACCCGATAACAACAGGAGATTTAAGATAAAATCTATTACAATTTGGACCGTAGTCTACTTTAAAAACCAAACTTTCAGGTTTTGTTTTTTTTAATGTGTCAATTTGTGATTTATAAAGTGTTTTATTCTCCTCAAATTTCTTCATGAGTTCAGTTATATAATTTTTTATTTTTAAATATAATTCTCTTTTAAACGTCTCAACAGTAAATGTGCCATCTAACACATGCTCGGTATGATACCATCCATCTATAATAAACATTTTTAATGATATCAATACATTTTTTACTTGAAATGAAAGAGAAGGTGAAGTAAATAATAACTTTACTAATCCGAGTTTATAATTTTTATTGGGATTTAGAACAATTTCTGGCTCAAAAGTTATTTTTAGATCTTTGTGTTTATCAGAAATCTTTATTAGAGTCATGCTTTTATTATATGTAAAAAGTTTTTCGTATAATAAATATGAGTAAATACGAGATTGATCCAATTTTGCATGATAAAAAAGAGGCTAGAAAAGGAATTTTACCATTACCTTTAAGATCATTAATAGTAGGAACTTCTGGTTGTGGGAAAACAACACTTCTCTATAATCTCATCACAAAGCCATGGGGAATCCCCTTTAATCATCTATATATTTTTTCAAAATCTCTGGATCAGAATGCATATGAGATTTTGAGAAGCAATTATGAAAAAATTTCTGCAAAAGATGGTGTGGAAATAGCGCAGTTTTTCAGTAATTGTGACGAACTTATAACCCTGGACGCATGTGAAGAAAAAAGTCTTATTATTTTTGATGATTGTGTAAACATTCAACATCAGAGAGAAATCAAAGATTATTTTGTGAGAGGACGTCATAAGAAAATTTCGTGCGTTTACTTGACACAATCATGGTCAAAAGTTGATAAACAACTCATTAGAAACAATATTAATTTTTTATGTGTATTTAGACAAGGACCAAGATACATGCGAGATATTTATGATGAATATGTGGGAACTGATTTAACTTATGATCAATTCAAAGAATTATGCTATTCTTGTTGGGATGAGGACTTTGGTTTTCTAACGATTGATCTAACAAAGAAACGCAATGACGGACGTTACCGAAAGAAATTTGGCGAAATATTTTAGATTTTAAGTTTTGTTTTTATAGAGAATCCCTATAAAAACGCATTGGGAAACGCTTCAAAAAACGCATTGGGAAACGCTTAAAAACGCAAAAATAGCGTTCCTAAGCGTTTAAGCGTTTAAGCGTTTAAGCGTTTAAGCGTTTAAGCGTTTTAACGTTTGACCGATTTTTAAAACAACTTTTTTCCTATAATAAAAACATGACTAAAATTACTTTAGAACAAGCGCTTAGACAGAAATACAAAGAAGCGCAACTTGAAATTATGAAGGAAAAAGAAGCCAAACTTAGAGAAATAAAAAAGATTGATAAACCTCCCGAAAAAGATGAACAAATATTTTTCACAAAACCAAACCGTAAACCCATGAGCGTAGCTGAAGCTGATAAATCGATTAAACTTAGAAAATATTTACAAAAATTAGCGAGACAAGAAAGGATTAACCAAGCATCTGATAAGGAGACAAAAGAAAAGGCTTATGAACCTATAACTTCACGATTAGATAAGGTAGAAAAAGCAGTGAAACAAACTGATGAAGATCTTGGTAAAAAATTAGAACTCCTTCCTGCAATAAAAACATTTAACCCCTTGGCTATCAGTTCACCTAAAAAAGTTTCTTTTCAAGATGTTGATGGCGAGGTTCAAGGTATTGATAATGATACTGAAGATACATTAAATCAAAGCTTTTCAAGTGACAATGCAGATAGGGATGATGAAATGGAATTAATATTACAAAAAAGTTTTAAATTACCAAACTCTTCTGTAGGCCCTTTAGGTATTGGACCAATTGCAGAATTATATATTCTTCATCCTGATAGGCAATTTGGAATATATCCTTTAAAAAATCATATATTTATTGGAAATAAACAGATACGGGTAAATGGCAATGATATTGAAATAGAAAAAATGAAATATTCCGGTACTGAAGGCTTATGGAAGCTCTTAACAAAACCCATAGCTTCTGATATTCCATCCAAAGATGAATACACTAATGAAGACTTTAAAGCTTATGCAAGAATCCTCATTCAAACAAATAGCATGTTTCAAAATAATAATCCCGAATCTAAACAACCAAAATCAAGTGTTAGTAAAAAATGGAAAGAAATCATAAAACCAATCTGGGAGTATAGTAAAAAGAAAAAGATCGGTACCGGGTTGATTAAATATAATGAAAATCCCGTAGAATTTAAATATATAGATAATTTGAATCAAATTCAACAAAGACTATACTATTTGCATGCGCAAGAGCAGGCAGGAAATAATAATTTTCACAATGAAAAATTGGGAATTATAAATTTCATTAAAGATCAACTGGAGAAATATATTGATAATCCCAAGGGAACTGAATACTTGATTAAAATTATTAATAATTTACCCAAAAATATGATAAAAAACGGTTCTGGTATTTTCAATACTTTGTTGAACAAACTAGACGGTTTCGTACCTGAAATGCATCTCCCAGGTGGTTATCAATATTGTGGACCATTTACTAAATTGGATAAGAGATTAAATAGAGGTGATGAAGGTATAAATAGCCTTGATAAAGCTTGTAAACAACACGACATTTTTTATAGGGATCATGAAAAAACAAGTGATAGGCATCTTGCTGATAAACAACTAGAAACAGAAGCTTATAAAATTATGAAAAGTTCAACAAATATCGGTGAAAAATTGGGAGCTGCTACTGTGGTAGGTGGTATGAAAATCAAAAGACACTTTGGGATGGGTGTATACTAATTAGTTATTATGATTGTTTTTATAGAATTTCGTTCTATAAAAAAACTTTTTTCCTATAATAAAATGATTACACATCAAATAAATTTGTCAGAAATACAAATGAAAAAAATAAGATCTGCTTATAAAAAACGTGTTCCAGTAAAAGTACGACTGACTTTTGCAGATATTAGTGGAAAAGGAAATCATAGAATCCTGTTAAATGAAACTCAGAAAAAAAAGATAGATAAATGTATCAAAAACAAAAAAGGGTTGGAATTGGAAATGAATTATGATCAGTTGCAAATAAATCATTCAGGGGGATTTTTACCCTTACTTTTTGCAGGAATTGGCGCTCTTGGGGCATTATTGGGTGGTGGAGCTGCAGTAGCTTCTAGCGTTATTGATTCTAAGCATAAATCTGCTGAAGAAGCAGAAATCAAACGCCATAACTTGGAAATGGAGAGATTAGCACAAAACGCAAAAAGTTTAAGTATCGGTTCTGGATTGAAGAAGAAAAAAGCTATTTCAAAACCTAAAAAGAAACCTAAAAAGAAACCTAAAAAGAAACCTACCAAATCAAAAAACTAAATAGCTTCCAACCTCTTACCAATTTTGATATTGAAAGATTATCGAAAGAAATGAAAATTAAAAATTTCAAAGGAGTTTTCATGAAGGATGATTTACCAGAGAAAGTGAACCACACGGAATGTGGAATTATAAATCTAGAAAATTCTGATGAGGCTGGAAGCCACTGGACTGCATTTTATAAAAATAACAATTTAAAATATTATTTTGATTCGTATGGTAATGCACCACCACCAAGAGAACTTGTTCAATATTTAGGTTCAGAAAATTTATTTTATAATGAGGAACAAATCCAAAGCCAATATGATCCTCCTATCTGTGGACATTTATGTTTATTAATTTTGAAAAAACTATCAGAAGGACACGATTTTGAAAATAGCGTGAGAACATTGAAGAAAAATCTTAATTTCTTTTATTAAATTTTATAGTCTTGATATTTTTATAGAATTTCGATTCTATAAAAAACTTTTTTTCCTATTATAAAATGATGTACACAAATAATGAAACACCTTCAGCCCCTGAAGAATTTACCCTGAAAAAAATAATTTTTCCCGAGTTTAAAGAGAACAATTATAGAATCAATCGAATTATCAATCAATTTAAATTTTTAGAAGATGAAGAGAAAATGAGAAATGGTTTGAGTAAAAAATATGGAAAACTATCCAGTACTCTTTACGGTACTGAATTTTTATTTGCCCTCTCAGAACTCGGGCTGACTGGTGCTTCTATAACATTACCAATAATAATTCCATTCAGTGTTCCAATTTCTGTAGGCTTGACAACCTTATCAGTAATATTAAGGACTTCAAGCGGATTTGTCAATAAAAAAATTACTAAACACTCTGAAATTGCGCTTTTGGCAAAAGCTAAATTAAATTCGATTGAAGAAAAGTTCATAAAAGCAATTAAAGACGGTAAAATATCTGATGAAGAGTTCAATGATATTGAACAAGAAATAAAAAATTATATAAATATGAAAAATAATATTCTAAATCAATATAATAAAAATAAGAAAGAAATTAAAAGTGCGGACCCTTTCAAACTATCACTTTTGAAACATGGGGAAGTTTTCAGAACTGGATTTTAAGTCAGTTTTTATAGGGATTCCCCTTTAATTATTCCGCTATCTCGATATTTTTATAGAATTTCGATTCTATAAAAAACTTTTTTCCTATAATAAATAAGTATGAATGAAATTAAAGCAATTTACTCGAAATACGATTCTGAAATCACAAGTATTGAGTATCAAAACTATAATCCTGAAAATAATTTGGAATTTAACTCTGAGAACAAAAGAACCGTTTTCAAGTTGCTTCTAAACGATGAGTTTATTAGCAGCAATATTAAATATTACATTGATGGAAAATACATTCCTAAAGATACCACAAAAGCATATGGAACAAATGATAGTGTAAGGATGATAAACAATTTTGTAGCACATCTTTTTTCCAAAATTGAACTAAGAAAACACAATACGCTTATTGATGAAATTGATCATCCAGGTATTGCTAGTACAGTGATGGGTATAGCTTCTTTCCCAGGCCCTGCAAACTATAATGGTAAAGTAATGAATTCAGGTTTTAATACGAAAGCTATAGGAGGTGGAAATTTCAGTGCAAGTGGTAAATTGGGTGATTTAGGCCTTGGGTTCTTCAGTGATTTAACAGTTCCAATTTACAGGGGAGGTTTTGAAATTACATTCACTAGAAATTCTGATGATAATGTGCTCTTCCGTTACAAGAAACCTTCCGATCCAGCTTCTGTTGAAGCTGTGGAGGGAAAAGTGGAAATTAAAACTTTCTACCTGCGAGTCCCGATAATCGAATATACGGGTGAATCCAAAAATAAATTAATTGCTGAACTTAGTACCGCTCCTTATTTGTTTCACTTTAAAAAATTGCAATGTATTGAAAAACGTGTCATTAAAAATTATATCACTTATAATATTACCGATATTTATAGAAATTTACAGAATCCGATCTGGGGGTTTGTTGTCTTCCAAACTGACAGAAAAAATAATCAAAAGAAAGATAATTCCAAATTTGATCATTTGAGTGTAAAAAATATTAGTTTTGAAGTAGCAGGGAAAATTTTTCCTCGAGAACCTTTGAATTTAGATTGGAGTTCAGAGCAATATAACTTAGCTTACGACATGTTTACAGATTTCAAGAGAATAATATGTAAAGATGACTCATCCCATCCATATTATGAGCCTCAGTTCTTCAAAGAGAGCTATCCAGTATTCAGTGTGAATATGACTAGACAACCACAGTCCATAACTGGACAAAAAAATAATATAGTTTTACGAGCGGATTTTGAAAATGATGCACCAGAAAACACTTTTGCTTACGTAATTTTGGTTTCAGAAGTTACTCTGAACTACATTCCGTTGAAGAATATAATTCGAGAGGAATTTTAAACTTGTTTAGGGTAGGGTGAATATGTTTTTATTGAGAATTCTCAATAAAAACTACTCCGAATAACGAGACACTAAAGAATTAGAACTGCAAACACAATCTATCGGTTGTTCGGTGAATCTAAATTATCATGAACTGGTTACATAACCGATATGAGTCAATGAAGAGGCGATACGCAGTTCTCATTCAGAAGTGACGCGGTGTGTACAATGTCTCAACCTAAAGATTATATGAGGTTTGCATTTGGCGATGAAGAGGATTTTTTTTTTGAACTTCAGAGTCATAAAAAGTATCACAGTGAGTGTATAGACTTTATCAAGAAAGTGGAAAATTGTGAAAGTTTGGAAGCAGCAAGAACATTGATAACAGTTGGAAACATTCAAGTGCCAGTGGTAAAGCGTATTAATTATAAAGAATTATTAAAACTTCCAAGAACATTTAAGAATATTCCTCCTGAAAAAACGCATATTTTTTTACTTAATCATCTCGTACCAGATCGAAATACTGAAGACTTACGACCTCCTGATAAGACGAACATTGGTGAAGTTGAAGATTATTTACTTAAACTTCATGTTGTCATAAAAAAGCAAAAGACGAAGCTCTTTTATTTGTATTCAGCATACGGCTACTTTCTCAATGAATATTTCGAGAACTTCAAGAAAAATACTTCTGCAACCACCTGGAAAGAACACTTGCAAGCAAAATTTAATATTTCTGAAGGATATGCAAGAAAACTCAGGGCAGTTGGCAAAATGGTTTATAAATACCCAAAGCTGAAGAAACTCTCCATTTACTTCTCATCATTTTATAAAATTATTTTACGAGTGGAAACCATGTTAAAGATTCCTGAGTATAAAACATTTTGGGAGATGGAATGAAATGCATCTGAACCAGAAGGTCGTGTTCTCCCACCCAATCCGCTCCTCAAAGAACGCCTTATCTACAGGAGCGCGGGACGGTGTGACGTAATTCTCTGACGTGATAATAGCGCCTCGGTCTCCAGTTTGAATCACAGATAAAATGTGCCTGATTAAAAATATGAGTTCCCCCTCCAAAAGCGCTCTTCGAAGAGCGCCTTATCTTTGAGGACCGCGGGAACGGTGGTGTGACGTGATTTCCCCCTCCAAAAACGCTCTTCAAAGAACGCCTGGATCTAGTTTTATTCTTTTATAAAACTACTCGATGTGACGTGATTTCCCCCTCCAAAAGCGCTCTTCGAAGAACGCCTTATCTACAGAAACACTCTGAAGAGGATGAACCAGCTGTCTCAAGATTCGAGTGTAAACCTTGAAAAGACTCTGCGTTTCTAGTTATTCTTTTATGATGTAAAATAAAATGTTTATTATTGTTTATTTTTCTTTCTTTTAACTTACCCCTCATTGTCAATGAATTCTTAAAGGTGGGTTCGAAAAAAATATTTTCTATAATAAATAAAGAGCTATGGGTTTAGACGACGAAGCATTAAATTTATGTAAAGAAAATGGAGGTTTCTGGAAGTTTGTAAAGACACCTGAATTTCAATTTTATGAAAAAAACGTTTACGCACTAGAGAATATTTTACATGAATTGAAGGAGTATAGATTTAGTAAATTGATGCTTAAAGAAGGTTTATTTGGTGTCGATGGTAAACCACCAATACGTACAAAGGAGCAAGTTTTGGCATTCCTTAATAAAAAAAATATTAAGGTTAAAAATGTCACTGAACATCAACTTAGATTAGTGGCTTACACTGTGTATAAAGCTATACTGAAGCAGCAGTTTGAGGATAATTTTTACGCTTGCTAAAAGCTCAGAATGCTGGGGGAAGGATATTTTATTTTTTAATGAGCAGTGTTCATTAAAAAATTACTTAGTTTTGTATTCCCACCCTAAAGAGTCGAATATAGCTTTACAAATTCTGTCTGTTTCATTTTTACGATCAAGAGATTTTAATGTAAGAAAATCTCCTTCGTCTAATTTATGGTTGTGTCTCAATAACAGTCTGTATAAAATAAACTTTGTATTTATAAAAATTTTTCTTTCAGAGTTTGTAAATATAGACGAATATTTTTCAGAAAATTTTTCAAAATCTTTGACTAGAATGTTTTCCAGATGACTTATGTCGTTTAATTTTTGACCAGTTAAATTTGCGTGTATAAGTACATAATCGTCATAATGTTTAGTATATCCGAGTTCTTTTAAGAAATGTATAATATGAGATTTTTTTACGTTTGCAAATTTTTTAGACCTAGATTCTCGCTCGTCTTTAATTATTCCATGAAATATCAATAAGCGCTCGAGGTCTGAATAAATAGTGGGGTTTATAAAAGTATATTGTTTTCCTTGATACTTTTGAATACATTTTTTAAAGTGACTAACACGATCATATTTGTATTTTGGTACTACGACGTTATAAGATCTATTATTAAAATAAGTCGTTTGTATAACTTCTGAAAAACATACTTTGCAAATTAAAATGTCGTTTTCTAGTAGAAATGTCTCGTCGTTTTCACAATTTTGACAGAAATTTCCACTATCAAAATTAAGTTTTTGTACGCTTGTACTCATTTTTATTATAAATGTTATTCTTTTAACTTACCCCTCAGAATACTACGAACTACACAAAACGAGAAAGTAAATACTAAATTATAATTATTTATAAGGGATTCTTATAAAAACCTAATATTTTTCCATCTCCTTTTCCATCTCCTTTTCCATCTCTCCTCTTACTACAGATTCTCTTACAAATGTAAATATACTGTGCACACTCTTTAGCATATTTTGATTATCCTCTTCGATGCATTCAAAACAAATATTACCATTTAGTACTCTAACACCACAATTTTTGCAAACGTTAATATTTTTGAAAGGAGTAAAATTTAGAATGTTTTCAGTTAGTTTATTTTTTCCATTGAGAAAGTTACGTTTCACAGTTGGTAAATCCAAAAACTTATGATACTTCCTCACGAAATAATCAGTCAGTTCTCCAGATTTAGATACTGCCTGCCACTCGCTCTTGGAAAGACAATTTCCATCTTCGAGTTCTCTTAACGCTTTAAAGTATTCCATTTTATTTATAGTAGAGATCCTTTTAACTTACCCCTCAGAATACTACGAACTGACGGAGTTGCAAAAGGTGAATACGAAATCAAGGTAATATTATATCGATAATATTACCATCGTCCACAATTATATTTTTATCTGGGATCATCTTTAAAAAAATCTTTACGTTCAACTCTTGTAGAAATTTCTTATCTCGATTATTACGAATAACGTAATTCTCCAACATATTTTCTTTGATATTTTTCCTTTTATATTTCACGTCTTTTTTCGGAGATACTGGTATTGTTTTCTTAACGGTATTTACAAAATTTTCAACCCCTACATTTTTCAACTGTGTTTTAAAATTTGCAATTTTATCAGCTGAGATTTCTCCGTATACTAGTTGCTCAATAAACCTGTATACTTTCATATCTCTATCTCTATCGATATACGCGAAACATTCAATGAATTCGATATGCTTAAGTGAAAATTGTAAAAATGGATGAGACATTTTTTATTTTTATTAGAGAGATCCTTTTAACTTACCACCCAAAATGAAAAAGTCACTAGTTCTGATGTTTTGTGTTGAAAAGTTTTTACTGTTAGTTTTCACTTTAAATATTTTACTGTTAGTTTTCACTTTAAATATTTTACTGTTAGTTTTCACTTTAAATATTTTACTGTTAGTTTTCACTTTAAATATTTTACTGTTAGTTTTCTCTCAGTTGGTCCAAACGTACCCACTTACTACTTATATATATATATATATATATATATATATATATATATATATATATATGTATATATATATATATATATATATATATATATATATAAATTATGTGATCCTCTAACATAGGGAGGAAAAATAATAAAACTAATGCCTTCAGCAGTTCTCCCCTCCTAGTGGAAGCACCTCGCTTCGGACCTCCCGAAGCTCGGGGCAGTCGCTGTTGGGCAATCTCTCGTGCGGTACGTTCCCTCTCTGTACGTAGTCGTGTGTGTTTCTTTTCATATTTTAATAAATTGTATTCGGGAATTAAACGATTGTTTTTTAAAAACCGATTCCCGATTAAAGGACATTTAAGTGGCGCAGTCTCGTGGACAAATCAATTAACTTTGGGCAAATCAATCAATCAAAATCGATTGCATTCTGACCCAAAGGGAACCTGCTGTTCACCAAGAAGAAAATCTATCATCTCTACTCACTCTGTGACTTCGAGAGAACATCACACGCTCCACAAGAGGAAACTACGCGAATTCGCCAAAAACCAGGACGCCCGAGCAAAGACACTTGGCTCGTAAAATAATAGAAGTGGATTTCCGCCTGTGAAGACGGAAGAACGCTGTGCTATCCTCGCTATCTTTTCTCAGAAGCCGCTGGCCGCAACAAGACACCGAGGTACCTACTCTGTCGACCTTCACCTAAAGCCGAGATAAGAAAACTCAGATGTTTACTCTCGTCGTGTTGTAAGTACCAACCCAGCTTCATCTTTTAATTCTCCAGGAGTAGCGAGATCACCGGCAAATTTTGAAGGAAGATTCAAACTTCTAATTCAACTTCATTTGATTTTTTATAATTGTTAAACCTCCCCATTTCATACCACCCGTTACCTGGTGGGAAGGAACAATTCAATTTTATTCTAATAATCGTTAAACCTCCCCATTTCATACCACCCGTTACCTGGTGGGAAGGAACGATCAAGTTTTATTGCAACCGCGTTTCAAGCCACCCGTCATCTGGCGCGGTATTGCAGAAAAAAAAAAACTAACCAATTTTTATTGTCTTTTTCAAAGACACTTTATTTTATTTGTATTTAATTATTGAAATTGCGTTTCAAGCCACCCGTCATCTGACGTTAATTTCATAATTAACCAATTTTTATTGTCTTAATTTAAAGACACTTTATTTTATTTGTATTTAATTATTGAAATTGCGTTTCAAGCCACCCGTCATCTGACGTTAATTTCATAATTAATCAATTTTATTGTCTTAATTTAAGATACTTGATTTCATTTTTATAATTGAATATTATAAACTTGTGTTTTTGTACAATTACACACTGACACAAACGAACACTTGGAGTAGACACTGAACAGTACATACTTTCCTGTCAAAATTCCAAAAAACTACAGAAAATATTTCTTAAGGAAGGTTCGCTCACCTTTCGAAAGACTACCTGTAATAGAGGAAGATTCTGATATGTCTGAGGGACAGTCACAACCTGGGGCGGCAAACCCGATCCCGAGCAACCCTTTTAATGATCCTAACTTTGTAGATTATTTTATTTCTCAAAGAATCCAGGAGTCCCTCAGAAACTTAAATGTCAATCAAAATACTAGGGACCAAGTCCCCGAATTTAAAAAGAAACATGCGGACATGATCCCGACCTTTGAGGGAAACCCAGGAAAGCTCCGGAAATTTTTGGATACGTGTGAATCTATAGCTAATAGGTTCATAGATGATGAAGATCCCACAAATTATCAAAATGAAGAGGTCCTTAAGACCATTATGTCCAAAATACAGGGACCAGCCTCGGATATGCTAGATAATTACGCACTTACGGACTTTCCTAGTATTAAAACTGCATTGCTAGAGACGTACTCCGACAAACGGGACATATTTACTTTATGTCACGAACTAACTGGACTGAGACATAGGGAGAGCGAAGATCCTTTTCAGTTTCATAATAAAATTAAAGCAAAACTAAATTTGGCTATTGCTTGGATTAAAAACCATGAAACTGAAACGAAACAAGAGATATTGATCGAGCACTACCAAGATATTAGTCTACGGACGTTACTCTTGCACCTACGGGAACCGCTCGGAAGTCAACTTCGGAGTAGGAAACCGAAAACGATGGGCGAAGCCCTTTCGATACTAACGAACGATTATCAAATCATGCAGTATCAAAAGGGTAGACTCGATCGGAACCCCCAACACAAACCGGCGATAAAACCGGAAAATAAAAATACGACTCCGGCAACCAAACCGTCATATTATGGCCAAGGATTTAAGCCCAAAACATTCCCAAATAAAACCCAAAATCAAGTGCCATCCAAGCCCTTTACCCCCAATAAAAATAACACTTCACAAATCACAAGGCCCCCACAGACTCAAGTTCCAAGTCAAGGAACGTCCAATTTTGCAAAGTCGACTCCAATGTCTTGGCAAACAACTCGACCGAATTTAGATTTGAACAATGTGGAAATTCCCGAGGAAGAAAGTATGGGAAGTTCTGACCCCGAATACAACGCGGAAAATCCGGCCGATGAGGACTCTTTTTTAGAGGAGGAGTCCGAATCGCTACATTCTCCCTAATACATTTGAAACCAAAAGCTGGACAAAAACTACCATACATAGTATTTCCGAAGCATAAAATTAGAATCCTGTTGGACTCCGGAAGCACTTCAAGTTTTGTGCATCCAGAGGTCATTAAAAAATTTTTCCCCGACAAAATCATAACAGAGAAATTTCAAGTTAGGTCAATCCACGGATTGTCATATGGGAGCAATAGTGCAAGGATCCCATGTGGCGAAATGTTCAAAATTAAAAACCTAAATCTCCTTTTTAGAATTCACAAATTCCATAGCCGATTCGGATTGCTATTAGGTACAGATAACCTTGAGTTACTTGGCGCTCATATTGATTATGAGAACAAGTTACTGATAATAAAAAATTTCAAAATCCCTTTTAAATATCACTACGTTGATCAAGAAATAAATAAAAAACCGATCTATGAACAAAAAATACCACCTAGGGCAATTTCGCAGATTAAAATTCCCGTACGATGTGATTCAACAAAAAAGGAAGGAGTAATTCCATATCTGAAACAAAATTCACTAGAAATTCCTGAATGCCTGGTCAAAATTCAAGATAAGGAATGTTACGTAGGAATTTTAAATAATAGTGATTCTGAATGTAATTTCAAACTGTTTGAACCCATCCAAGTTGAAGAAATCCCCATTTTAGACAAAGTGAAAAGTCCAAATGTGAATTATTATGATACGCAAAATTATGTATTTGACCCCACTAATATTCGAACGGATCATATGAACGAAGAAGAAAAGAGACAAATTTTGAACTTAGTATATCAGTACAAAGATTTGTTTCATTGTGAAGGAAACACCTTAACGTGTACTAATAAAGTCCAACATGTAATCCGTACCATTGACGAGATCCCCGTGTATACCCGCAATTACCGATATCCCGAGGTATATAAAAAGGAAATTGATAACCAAATACAAGATATGCTCAAACAGGGAATTATTCAACCCAGCTCTTCACCTTGGAATAGTCCACTCTGGCTCGTACCCAAAAAATTAGATGCATCCGGCAAACAAAAGTATCGACTGGTTATTGATTACCGCGGACTTAACAACAAGACAATAGACGATAAATACCCACTTCCAGTCATAAATGATTTGCTCGACAAACTTGGTAGGTGTATGTACTTCACTTGCCTTGACCTCAAAAGCGGTTTTCATCAAATTCCAATGCATCCGGATAGTATTGCCAAAACTGCTTTCTCTTCGGAAAATGGTCATTGGGAATTTAGTAGAATGCCGATGGGTTTAAAAAACGGACCTCCTAGTTTCCAACGGTTGCTCGACAATGTATTACGCGGTTTGCAGAATGAAATTTGCACTGTTTTTATTGACGATGTTATCATCTATAGTACAAGTCTCGAAGAACATATAAATAGTCTCAGAAAAGTTTTTGACAGACTCCGTGAAGCTAATTTGAAAATACAATTGGATAAAACGGAGTTCCTCAAAAGAGAATGTGTCTATTTAGGACATCTTATCACCCCTGAAGGAGTTAAGCCAAACCCCCTCAAAACCGAAGCTATATCCAAATATCCGATTCCCACAACTCCAAAACAAATTAAGGGTTTTCTCGGACTACTGGGTTATTATAGAAAATTTATTAAAAACTTTGCCCAAATAACCAAACCATTAACCCAATGTTTGAAGAAGGGAGCGACGATCGATCCTCAAAACCCCGAGTATAAAGAGTGTTTTGAGAAATGTAAAACTCTGCTCATAAATGATCCGATTTTACAATATCCCGACTTCTCGAAGCCCTTTAACCTTACAACTGATGCTTCGAACATTGCGTTAGGCGCGGTTTTAAGCCAGTGCACTAACGGTGCTGACTTACCTATAGCGTACGCTAGCCGGACTCTGAATGACCATGAACGCAACCTCTCTACCATCGAGAAGGAATGCCTTGCATGTGTCTGGGCTACACAATACTTTAGACCATACCTTTTTGGCCGAAAATTCAAAATTTTTACTGACCATAAGCCTCTTCAGTGGTTATTTTCACTGAAGGAACCCAATTCTAAATTATTCAGATGGAGGCTTAAATTAGAGCAATATGATTATGAGATCCACTACAAAAAAGGATCCACTAATCAAAATGCCGATGCCCTTTCCCGAGTGGAAATTAACATCAACGAAAATTCACCTGATGTTGAGCAAATTGTTCAAGATGCTCTCACCGGGGATAGTCCTCCAACTCCACTCATGAATGAAGTACTGGGAGAACTAAATGATGCCGTAAATAATTCATCGGAATCAATGGTCGTCAATGTGGACGAGAACGCCAGTGATTCAGCGTCTTTAGCTCCCACTGTTCATTCTAATTACGAGGGAAACACAATACTGAATATTCCTATAACCGAAAAACCTGTTAATTATGGAACTAACCAAATCATCATTGTAGTAGCCGACAGAGAAGAAATCAGAAACCCTAGGATTGAAAATATTTTTGAAAGAATCACTAGAATAACAGTAACGCTTAGGAAAAATAATCTTGAATCAGATATAATTCACTTTGTGAAAACCTACATAGTTCCGAAGAGAAAATATTCCTTATTTTTTGTCAATGATATCTATGAAGAATTCAGCCGAATAATGATAAGAAATTTCAAACATTCTGAAATAAGTTTCGTCAAGTGTTCCGCTAGGCTAGAAGATGTCACAGATCCAGAAACAGCTAGGGAATATATCCAACAACAACATATAGGGAAAACCAATCATCGAGGCATTACTGAGACCTTAGAGAAACTTAAGAGGAAATATTTTTGGCCGAATATGAAAACCACAATCCAAAATTATATTAATAAATGCGAAATATGTCTTGCCTGCAAATATGACAGACATCCCATTAAACCAAAGTTAAACGTTACCCCCACGCCTTCTAGACCATTCGAAATCCTACATATCGACAAATTGTCTTTGGAGAAATCCAAGTTTTTAACAATCATCGATTCATTTTCAAAGTATGCCCAAGCCTACATTCTAAAATCATCTAATAGTATTGACACAGTCGGAGCCCTTCTAAAATTCTTTTCCCACCATGGGATACCAAAAATGATCGTGGCCGATAATGGAGCAGAATTCGGTAGCTCATTGGTCAAGGAGTTACTAGAGACCCACAAAATTCAAGTTCATTACATTTGTTCTCAAAACCCAAATTCGAATGGATTAATAGAAAGATTTCACTCGACTCTAATTGAACACGTTAGAATACTGTCAAATAGAGACGAATTCAAAAATGAAAGCATAAAAAATAAAGTTAACTATGCACTAATAGCTTATAATAGTAGTATCCACTCTGTTACAAAACTAACGCCATTCGAAGTAATAAATGGTCATGTAGAGAACGACCCTTTACTAGAAGCCGACTTAGAGAAAAACTTAATGACGAATTTTATAGACAAACATCGAGACAAAGTAAAACTAATTTATGACATAATCAAAGAAAGAACTCAAGCCCAAAAGGAACGTATTGCTGAAAGAAGGAATCAGGATAGAGAGGAAGTTCCAGAATTACCCACAGAAATATTTGTAAGAACTAGACAAATTCAAGATAAAACTAAACAAAAATATCATAAGGAAACCTTACAATCAACCAATCCCGAATTAAAAACCGCTCAAATAGTTCCTCGACACCATAACACACAAGGAAAAATTCATACGTCTAATATAAAAAGACCACGCAAACAAACTACGAGTGACTTACCCACTGACACTTCACCTCGTGAACCTGTTCCAGGACCCTCCTCTTCTCAATCGGAAGCTCCGAGGTGAGAAATATAACAACTAATCAAGGGATACTGCCTATTCTATTAGGACCAGCCCGACTTATAAACTCCCAACATACTCTGGTTCACCATTATAAAATTGACAGCTTAATAGATGAATTTTACGAACTAACCTCACAGTACGAAAATCTGTTGAATAAGATCAAAGTAAATCAATTCCAGGTCAGACAGACAGACGAATATTGTAAATTATTAAATTATACTATTAGTATTATTAAGGAAAAAATTACCCACATTAATGTTAATCAAGGTAGAAAAAAAAGGGGATTAGTAAATGGGTTAGGTAATATAATTAAATTTATAACTGGCAATCTAGACGCCTCTGACGGTAAACGTTATGAAAAGCTGTTTACTCAAATTAAGAATAATGAAATAACTGTTCAGGATCAATTGGATTCTCAATTCTCACTCATTGCAGATCTGATGTCCGATTTTAATTCGACCATTCAAGACATTCGTTTCAATAATGAGCAAATAAAAAACAAACTGTTAGAAATTGATAATTTCATGAAAATTAGTTCTAATCAGGCTCTCGCTGATTCCATAAAGGAAATACTCAACCTTCAACAACTAGTATTTAATGTGATACTGACAATATTCCAAGATATTGAGAATTCAATAACATTTTGCAAATTGAGAACATTACATCCTAGTATAATTGGAACGCATCAGCTGTTTGTAGAACTCCAAAAATTGTCAAATACTTACGGTTCCAAATTACCTTTAGAAATAAAGTACGAAAATATTCTAGAAATAGAATCCACTATTCAAGTTACTTGTGCAATCAAGGACGATGAAATAATGTATTTTCTCAATCTACCGTTGTCCGATGGGTTACAATACCACTTGTACTTTTTACGACCAATACCCACACTTAGGCAAAATCAGTATGTTTCTATATTTCCTAAGATAAATTATCTTCTCAAGTCTAAGTCAAATAATACAACAATACCCCTGTCAGATAATTGTCAAAGGGGTAGTATCATTCATTGTAGTAAAAAATTAATATCAAACCAGAATGTTAAATGTGAAGAAGAAATACTTAGTTCCAGTACTGCAGAACATTGTGAATACGTAACAGTAAACATTGAGGATAATTGGATTGAATCAATTCCAGAATCAAATCAGCATCTAGCAGTCTTCCCCTTTGGAGACAAAATAGAAATAAATAATAGGCATGGTTCTGAAATAGTGGAATTAAAAGGTATATTTTTAATTTCGGAAGGTAACAGTAGGATGTATTACAAGGGACAACCCCTTCATTCAGAAAGTGAATCATTAGGCCAACCTAAATTATTAACCGACTTAAATTTTGAAATTAAAGACTCACAAATGTCAAATACAACGCTTACTCTAAAAGAACTCAGTTTCAAAAATGTCAAACTAAACAGAGTAACACGTCTAGAGCCATTAAATATAATTGAATATTTTGTTCCAAGCTTTTGGACTATAATTTTGTATCTTCTTATTATCATGTTTATTACTTATACCATAATTGCGTATTGTAAACAGAAGAGTAAGCTAACCGCAACGAGAACATGAAGGCCTTGCTATTTATTCAAGTCTTTTCTTGTGAAAATTTAGTTTATTTTTAATTTTCTAAATTTTCAGCTTAAGGAGGGAGGAATTATGTGATCCTCTAACATAGGGAGGAAAAATAATAAAACTAATGCCTTCAGCAGTTCTCCCCTCCTAGTGGAAGCACCTCGCTTCGGACCTCCCGAAGCTCGGGGCAGTCGCTGTTGGGCAATCTCTCGTGCGGTACGTTCCCTCTCTGTACGTAGTCGTGTGTGTTTCTTTTCATATTTTAATAAATTGTATTCGGGAATTAAACGATTGTTTTTTAAAAACCGATTCCCGATTAAAGGACATTTAAGTTATATATATATATATACTTATATATATACCAATAAAATGAAAATTTTCAAGAATTTTCTTCATCGAAATCTGTTTTGAGGCATTCTGAAATGATTCCTGGATTTTAACGCTTTATAAAAAAGCGTTAAAATCCAGGAATCATTTCAGAATGCCTCAAGACCGATTTCGATGGAGAACATTTTTGAAAATTTATGAAAATTCGCTCTTACGATCATGCTGCATCACTGGAACTTTTTCATATATATTTATATACATATATGTATATACGTATGTGTCATTCCAGACGATAAATCTCGATAGAATTGAGATAAAAACTTCGTTCTTTCGCCAAAAAAATCAAGCATTTCAAAAGAAAGGATGAGTTCGTTGGACAACACTTTTTGAGCACATTAAATTGGTCAAATTTAAAAAAAATGTACTAAAAAAATCACTAAAAATAGCTAAAAACGGCTACAAATCGTTCAATTTCTATTTTTTTTAGCAGAATGCTACTCAAAAAAAATTTATAGAACATTAACTAGGACATTAACAAATTTAAGCACAAAATTATGCTGAAAAATGTACTTAAATTTCATTAAAATTTGCTAAAAATCGATAGGAACACTTGAAAAAATTGTAAAAATCCACAAAATCGTTTGTTCATTGGAATATTACTGACAAAAAGTTAGTTTGCTATGAAATGTATAATAAAATTTTTATTTGTCCCCAAAGTGCTCAAATATCAACAGAATTTAAAATAAATGTAATACGACCATTTATGAAAATTCGCTCGTACGATCATGCTGCATGACTGGAACTTTTTTGAAGAAAATTAAGCTATTGCTCTCGCCTCAAAATTTTTAGAATGTGAATTTTTGAAAAACTTTTATGCAGAAATCCGTTTCAGGCTATTCTGAATCATATTCTGAAGTTTAACGCATTTTTTTTTATGTATGTATGTATGTATGTATATATGTATGTGTCATTCCAGACGATAACTGTCCGTAGAATTGTGCTAGAAACTTCAAACAAATTTTAAAATGTTAAGGACACAGAACGGAAGTTCAAGTTCGTTGGCCAGCATGATCAGATTACATCTTCGGGTTGAAATTTTCAAAAATGTTGTCAAAAATTTCAAAATAGCCTGTTTTTTGCGATTTGTTGTGCGAAATAATTTTTTTCGTAATAAGTAAAGCATACTAACATGTGGCATATTCGGAATCAGCGATAAATTTCCTATAAGAATATGTATCAAGTTTTCAAAAATTTCAAAGTTTAAAAATCAGTCAAAAATCGAAATAATGCCGTTCGCTAGTTGTAAAAATCGGTAATATTTGCATGAAACATTATCCAAATTCAGATTGAACTACTCTTATGGAAGTATCCCTGTATAACCAATTTTATACCAATTTTAACCAATTTTATGTCAAGGTTTGATGATGTTATGATAGGATACTGTTAAGATTTCAACTGCCTTCAATACTGACCACATTGGACATCGAAATCTATGAATATTTACCTACATTTGTCTTCAAATCTACAAGATTAGTTTAATAATAATAAAGTATGAGTACCTCCTAATTATTTTTAATAATTTGATTCCATGTTTGTCTATCAAAATCATAAACTGAAATTTCTCTACACGATCAATAGCGACTGAAATGTCGAAGATTTCTTCAACAATTCGCTCATGGGGTCATGCTGCATGACTGGACTTTTTTAAATATTGTTCTATGCTTAATTCTGTTAAATTTTCTAGATTTATTCATGTTTTCATTAGTTTGTTCATGTTTTGAAATTTTACGTTTAAGCTGATTTAATATTTCATTGATGTTTTGGTTAGTTTATTCTCCTTTCCGTTGTAAGAAGAAGAAAATAATGTATTTCCAAGGTTTCTATCCCTTAGAAATACCCACACTCAGGGTTTGCCAGACTTTGATTGTCGGCGAGCAAAATTGTTTATGGCCAATGGGGTTGTCAGGGTGTGACGGATATAAGTAGAAAAGTTCTTCTCAGAGTTTATTTATCGCAAGCTTTCGACATAAACATGTCATCCTCAGGCGTCTTCGTTTCTAAAAAAACACATATAACAGGCCGTTACAAACTATGACTAGCTTCTACTTATATCCGTCACACCCTGACAACCCCATTGGCCATAAAAGCCTGACGGATGAACCACGAATCAATCAATTAAAATCGTTTATGGAAACCATCCCTCCCTCTATGTATCCTGTCTTTCTGAAAATAAATTATTTATAATAAAGTTGAAGTTGAAAATAGTTAGAATACCTTTTTCGCATCCATGGGTAACGCTCATTGGATTCTAGATGGTCCTCTATGAATGCGCGTTACCCATGGATGCTACAAAGGCAATTCAACTATTTGTTAATGGAAGATTCCATACTAAGAAATTTGACGATACATTTCTTTCTATGATTTTTTAGTTTCGCGCACTGCAGGGTGGTCCTCGATCGGATTTGACCTCATAGTGCTTGCCCTTCAAATTTTCTTTCGAAATATGATTTGGGAATATGTTAGGATTATAATTCAGCAAAAACTGAAATCAATCATTGAGCCGTTTTTTTTTAAATTCAGTTTTTGAATTTTTAATTGATACTTTAATCATGAAAATACGCTATAATCGCCAAAATTCAGAAAAAATATCATTTATGTGTCATTATACAATAGAATCTTCATCTAGTTTCATAGTTCTGACCTATTTTGTGATCAAATATAATTAGAAAAACAAAAATAACAACATTTTATTGAACAAAATAATGATTATATTTGCATGAAGCTCTTAATAAATGCCTATGAGTATGAGTGTAGTATGTGCGTGTGTGTCTATATGTAGGTACGGTGTGTGTAAATTTATATTGATTCATTATATAAATTTTAACATAAAATATATATCTAAATTGAATAGAATATAAAATAATGGCATTTTAACATTTTACATATGCAGAGAATTATATTCGCATACAGCTCTTAATAAACGTTGACCATACTCAGAATTGATTCGCGATACTTTATATTTGGCCCACGTGGCAGAAAAATCATGATGCACGGCTTCCATAGCCTGTTCACTGTAAAAGCCGAGGCTATTTCCGTGTTTGGCACAAAATTCTTCCACATGAAAGAAAACCGTGTGAACTTTTGGAGTGACTGGAATATCCAAAAATAAATATGATGCTTTGAATTCATCGATGTATTCAATGAATTTTGGATCCAGCCTGACTGAGAAAGATGCTTTGACAACTTCATTGAACTTCTGGAAAGCATCAACGAATTCGTTCAAAGGAAATAGTTGCCGCATTTTGCTACAGAAACTTGATTTGTTGCGTTCAAACTGTAGCATGGGTTGTTTAAAATACGTTGATGCTTTCCAGAAGTTCAATGAAGTTGTCAAAGCATCTTTCTCAGTCAGACTGGATGCAAAATTCATTGAATATATCAATGAATTCAAAGCATCATAATTTATCTTTGGGTATTCCAGTCACTCCAAAAGTTCACACGGTTTTCTTTCATGTGTAAGAATTTTGTACCAAACACGGAAATGGCCTCGGCTTTTACAGTGAACAGGCTATGGAGGCCGTGCATTATGATTTTTCTACCACGTGGGCCAAATATAAAGTATCTCGAATCAATTCTGAGTATGGACAACGTTTATTAAGAGCTGTATGCGAATATAATTCTCTGCATATGTAAAATGTTAAAATGTCATTATTTTATTTTCTACTCAATTTAAATATATATTTTATGTTAAAATGTATATAATGAATCATTATAAACTCACACACAAGCGTACACATAGACACACACGCACATACTACACTCATACTCATAGGCATTTATTATAAGAGCTTCATGCAAATATAATCATTACTTTGTTCTATAAATTTTGTTATTTTTGTTTTTCTAATTATATTTTATCACAAAATAGGTCAAAACTATGAAACTAGATGAAGATTCTATTGTATAATGACACATGAATAATTTTTTTTCTGAATTTTGGCGATAATAGCGTATTTTCAAGATTAAAGTATCAATTAAAAATTCAAAAACTGAATTAAAAAAGTCCAGTCATGCAGCATGACCCCATGAGCGAATTTTTGAAGAAATCTTCGATTATTATGATTTTTGACTGATTTTTCAACTTTGAAAATTTTGAAATTTTGATACACATTCTTATAGGAAATTTTACGCTGATTCCGAATATACCACATGTTAGTATGCTGAAAAAATTATTTCGCACAACAAATCGCAAAAAACAGGCTATTTTGAAATTTTTGACTACATTTTTGAAAATTTCAACCCGAAGATGTAATCCGATCATGCTGGCCAACGAACTTGAACTTTCGTTTTGTGTCCTTAACATTTTAAAATTTGTTTGAAGTTTCTAGCACAATTCTACGGACAGTTATAGTCTGGAATGACACATACATATATACATACATATATACATACATACATATATACATACATACATACATAAAAAAATGCGTTAAACTTCAGAATATGATTCAGAATAGCCTGAAACGGATTTCTGCATAATTTTTTTTCGGCTTCGAGGGCATTGAAATTGTTAAATATAAGTAGACTGCATATAAGTAGTCTGTTGTTTGTTTTTCTTTAATTGTACGATTTTCGTTTTAGAAGCAGTAAAGGTACATTAAAATGACGAGAAAACAAAAAAAAAAAAAAAACTCGCTCCGCCCCTTGACCCCGCCAGGGGGCTTCGCCCCCCTGGACCCCTCCCCCGGATGTTATTACTTTGAGCCTGACTGCTAAAATGTAAAAAACATGGAATCATGTTTTAGCTCCTCGCTCTCACTTTATTATAGAAATGATCACGACGATTGAGCTCTTGTGAGATGATGATCTCCTAATAGAAACTCGCGAGTAAACATTCACTTTATTATAGAAAGAGGCTAAAGAGGCTACACACGAAATTACAGCTTCCTATAGTGTAAAGTATAGAAATTACCTATTAAAATGATTTAACCACCGCTTCACAAATCTCAGTTCTCGCAATATTCGGATCACCTGTTATGAATCACATAATCGAAACACCAGCTCAATGAAATCATCAGAAATTAACAAGCGGTTGCAATCATGTTCACAATATCAATAATTGAGAATGATCACCTGTGTGTAAACAATTATTCATATAACCATGCTCATAACTCAGCTTGTTGGCCTCGCACTTCGCAGTAGTTAATATAGTATGGTTGGATAAATCGAGAGCTTTCGAACGAATGGTCAACGAATTTTGTGGGATGAAAAACGACGAAGTATCATATCCATAGCAACGACTCGGTTGTAAGCGGAAATCATCACAATTATTGGCGCTACTTTCATCTCACTTTTCTGCGGGGGATCCATCGCTGAAACATGATTCCATGTTAAAATTTTTGAATTTGCTATTTTTTGTTAGGGAAATCTGAATTTCGGTCAGGGAAAAGTCAGGGAAGTTACGAATTTCTATTTTGGGGGGCCACCCTGTACGTTGCAACACTTAAGCTGGTTTCACATGGAGCAGAACGAGCGCGGAAAGACGGAACGCAATCTGATTGGCTGTTGGGACAACAGTTGAGGATGGTGGCTGCCATGTTGTCGGAATGGGCAGACGGCGGTAGACATTTTTATACCGTTTCCGCGTTCCGTCGAGCTCCGCACAAGCTCGACAGGAATGTTGATAACCGAAAGTAGAGGTTTCAGATCAGAGAGGCTTTCAGTAGGAAAGTTATGATTCCGTTCACCAATGTGACCGCTTCATGTAAACAATCTTTCCGACTCCGCCGCCCCTCCACTGGTTTTTTCCGTCCATCCGTATTCCGCTTCATGTGAAACCAGCTTTAGTGAATCGCTGCTGGGTCTGTTAACCCTTGCGCTTGCGCATGCGCAGAAGTAAAGTCCTGGTAACAGTTGTAACTTGTGCTATTTTCATCAGATTTCAATGTAAGTTTCAGGGATGTGCTTAGGATCCCCTATAAATTTCTTCAGTCTAAAAAAATCTGAATTTCTTCTTTGTGTAGTACGTAAACGTAAAATCCTTCTAATATTATCATTTCTTTGGGTTTTATCCGATTTCGATGATATTCGGATGGTGTTTCCGGGATGGTCCCTTGACGGTTCCCTATGAATTTCATCGCTGCCTGCCCATGTGCCAACGCTCCTTATAACATCCGTATTTTTCGGTTTTCATCTGTGATGACGTTTTCAACTACTGTGTGGCTTAGGGTGAGTTGAATTTTGTTGTTCGCGGATGATGAAGAATGCGAATGAAAAGCAACCCTCCTCTCTTCTTGTGACAAGCATATGATCAGTTTTGTATCTCATATCTAACTCCTTCGTTTATATTCTATCCAGGAACGGCACAAGCATGATTTCTCTCATCATCCCCCCTAAGGACCAGATCTCTCGTGTGAGCAAAATGTTGGCCGATGAGTTTGGGACAGCTTCCAACATCAAGTCCCGAGTCAACAGGCTCTCCGTACTTGGCACCATCACCTCCGTACAACATCGTCTCAAATTGTACACTAAAGGTAAGACTTGAATAACCTTCGAATCTTGTCAATGTTGAAGATAGAATCAATTCTTATATCTTGGTGTGGCCTCATATTCTTTACTGCCCATCGCTGGTGCCTGTATTATATGTATTTGATAATTGAGTACCGTTAAAGTATGCGGTCTACCCGAAATCCGTGGTCTAGGCCCCAATACGCTGTGTTATAATATGCGGTTTAAATACTATACGCACGTTTCACCATTTTTCACTTTTTCACAGTGTCTTGGTTCCTCGGGCAAAACCCCTTGTTATTTTAAAAACGCGACACACGTTTCATCATTGAAGATAATTTTTCGGTACAGGTGACCCACAGTGGTACACATTTCAATTATATTATACGTTGATAAATTATCACGAATGACGATCAACACGATACAACAATCACGGGAAAAAAACAACAGGGAAAACATAGGTATCACAGATGAAATGACTTGCAGGAACCCAAGCCCGAACTAAACTAAGTGAGAAACATGCATGGGATTACAGATAGCAAAGATCAGACGTTATCACTCACCAGGTGAAGTCACAACAAAACACTAGGAAGAAGAAGGCATGTTTTCTGAACGGTAGACCTAAACCGCGCTTGTCCACGAGTAGACCGCATACTATAAAGGTAGGTAACGATAGTTGTAGTTACTACTTGATTAGAGGTTACAAGAGTTGGATAATGGTGTAAAATTTTTTTGTTCAATCTTACTAGACAATCGTTGAAGACCTATAAGTTGGACTGAATTTAAAGGAATATTGCCGGGAAGGTTTTATATTACTACAGTACCGAGTGAAAATATCGGCTGATCCTCCAAATATCCGATTGTAATGAAAATTATTTTCTAGTTGTTGGTACTAACCTGAATCCGCTTATGATCAATATTTTGCATGTCAGTACCACCGAACGGGTTGGTTATCTACTGCGGTACCTACCATTGTCACTGAAGAAGGGAAGGAAAAGAAAGTCAACATTGATTTCGAACCCTTCAAACCTATCAACACATCCCTCTACCTTTGCGATAACAAGATAATTTCTACTTTCATACCTTAGTAATATTCCGTAATCCAGTAATGGTTTTCCTAATTATTACGAGGGTCGATCAAATATAAACGAGCCTTTTGATATCAACACTGTATTTTTACAAAAAAAGGAAACAACATGATTACTTCTGTACATATCCCCTTCAGTGTTAATACATTTTCACCAGCGATTTGATAACTTTCCAATGCCATGTTTGAAAAATGTGGGAGGGGGGTTACTCAGCCAATTAGCGTTACCCGCGTGTTCATTTTATATTTTTAAATGAAAATAGATTCTATTCTAAGAAATTTGATACCATCCGCACTTCCCTACGTGAAGTAGTTTTCTCTCCCATGATTTTTCAAAGTTTGCACTGGTGACGTCATAGTGATTTGCAGGGGGTCCCGTCCAGACGGGAGGGGGTCTTTGACGTCACCAGTGTGCGAAACTGAAGAACTATAGGAAGAAAACTATTCATCGTAGGTGAGTTCGGTTGATGCCAAACTCCTAAGGATGGAATCTTCTTTAATTTAAAAATAGTTGAAATGCCTTTTTCGCACCCATGGGTAGCGCTCATTGAGCATGAACGTTCGGACCTGTTTGTCAGTCTCAAAATTCTCGCGCTCAAGTGAATTTCGAGCGGTACAAACATGGAAGTCACAGGGTGACAAGTCTGGACTGTATGGGGGGGTGCACAGCAGTTGTCCAATGCATTCGCTTCACTTTTCCTCTGTTTGAAGCAGCAGCGTGAGGCCTAGCGTTGTCGTGGAGAAGCAACACCTCCCTGAAGGGGCAGTCACGTCTTTTGTTCCGTTAGGCTTGCCGAACTTTCTCCAGGAGGCCGCAGTGGTACTCAGCGTTGATGCTTCACCGATCGTGCAAGAAGCCGACGATTAACACCCCCCTCAAATCCCAGAAGACATTAGCCAAAACCTTCCCTGCAGACAGAAGGTTCTGGCTTTGACTGGAGCGATATCTCCTTTCTTCCTCCACTCCTTGCTGCTTCTTTTGTTCGATGGCGTGTACTGGTGCACCCAAGTCTCGTCATCTGTGGCCAAAATAGTGTCTCTTCCCCAAACTGTCCCCGCAATATGCGATGAATTTCGGCCAGTTTTGCATTTTATTTTGTCAAAATGTTGATATTAATATTCACAGAGGGGTGTACATTACAGAGGGATGTATTTCTTTCTCACTCATCTTAAGGGCGACTGGCGACGAATTTCTGTGACACCAAGGAAGTGAGTCTCCCACCCCTAGACATCCCCTCAAGTGGCACAAGGCGCCCCAACGCCCTCCGGCCATCTACCTGCCAGTCAGACCAAAAGGATCTTGGATATTTATATTTTATCGACCTTCGTATTAAATCCTTAAATACAATTATGGAATAAAAAAGTGGATGGTTTCAGTCATTCATTTCAGAACATATATTGATCTTTATATGTTATTGTTTTATGATTCATTTGCAGTTCCACACGGATGCACTGACGGCTCTTCTGGCTGACGACAATAAATTTGGTTTCATCGTCAAGAATGGTAACGGCGCTCTTTTCGGGACATTGCAAGGCAACACACGAGAAGTCCTGCATAAGTTCACCATAGATCTCCCTAAAAAACACGGTACCTACTTAATCCTATGTCCAATTCTCAAGTAAAGACTAATTTCCCACACAAAAAACCTTGTTGAACCTCATCATTTACTTGGATACCGAAATTGGTAGGAAGAATAGGTCTTGCTCATAAATTTCAGGCCTGACTGGTCATACCATCCAGCCGAAATTGCGACAACCCATCTGCGACCTAGTCCTGAAAGGGTTTAACTAAAATCACTCATTCGAATTCAACTAAAAATTTATACACGCGGGCATTGAGTTATTACCCAACATGTACCTGTTTTGGGATCCTCAGGTCCCCTTTTGTACCCCTTTTTAAGATTTAAAATACCTCTTTTTGTTGGACGGGGTCTGGTAACACTGCCTCCGAAAGGCGTAATCAATTAAGAACTCGAAAGTTCTTGCTAAACTCACTTTAAGTGTGGTATCAGAGAATTTAGTTTTGATGGTTACGTCGGGAAAATCGTATACATGTGCTTATCCCTATCATTTTTGTACTTTTTAATTCGGTCAATTCAAGTTTTGTATTACGTTTTCCTTGTTAATAGGCAGAGGAGGTCAGTCTGCTCTCCGTTTCGCTCGATTGCGTATGGAAAAAGTCACAACTACGTGAGGAAAGTCGCTGAAGTAGCGACGACGCTATTCGTCACTAACGACAAACCAAACATCGCTGGACTCATCCTCGCCGGTTCCGCCGATTTCAAAACCGAGCTCAGTCAATCCGACATGTTCGATCCCGTAAGTTGTTTTCCAAATCTTTGATTTTCCGTTACCGATTTTTTTTTTAAATGGTGTTTCAATAGGTAATTGTTTTCCTTGTTCCACCAGCGATTGCAAGCTAAAATTATCAAATTGGTCGACGTTTCATACGGAGGAGAGAACGGGTTCAATCAGGCTATCGAACTAGCTGCTGAATCTCTTCAGAACGTCAAGTTCATTCAAGAAAAGAAACTCATTGGTAAGTACTAATCATTCACTATTCAATTAAGAAACTTCAACTTATAAAGTTTAAGTTTCTTGCTTGAAAGAATCGGTAATTACCCCCTCCATCAACAAACACGACAGCAAATCCGAAATTTCCAAGGTTTGTTGCACAAGTAGAACAAAATTGGAATCGAACAAAATAAGAATCACGAGAATCGATTGAGAATTGTAGCCTGGGTGGTGTTGACAAAATTAGTTGAAAACCAATTTCTTTCAAACCAGTTTCTTTCAAGTAAGAAACTTAAACTTTATAAGTTGATAATTAAAGCACACAGAAAAACAAAATGGACGTTTGGTTTACGTTATTTTGCTGATTTACGATTGTCTCTTGTTCTACGAGTCTCGTGCTTCTCGTCGCATTGGTATTGAATAGGTTCAACCTGTTGAGATTGTGTAGATCGTGACGGTGATAATGAGTTTAAAGATCCGTCCGTTAAACTTGATGTTTTTAAATAGAGTTAGAGCTCATCCTGAAAATGTGTAGAAGTTCATACCAGAAGCAAATTTCAATGGGAATTTCAAATGCTTAGAATATATTGATTGGTTTTCCTAATTTATTTGGTTTTAGCTCATCCCAAAGTATAAGTTAAGTGGTTTTAGAGTAGCTTTCTACTCTACATTTTAGCGAATTTTTGAAGAAAATTAAGCTATTGCTCTCGCCTCAAAATTTGTAGAATGTGAATTTTTGAAAAAATTTTATGCAGAAATCCGTTTCAGACTATTCTGAATCATATTCTGAAGTTTAACGCATTTTTTTATGTATGTATGTATGTATGTATGTATATATGTATGTATGTATATATGTATGTATATATGTATGTGTCATTCCAGACGATAACTGTCCGTAGAATTGTGCTAGAAACTTCAAACAAATTTTAAAATGTTAAGGACACTAAACGAAAGTTCAAGTTCGTTGGCCACCATGATCGGATTACATCTTCGAGTTGAAATTTGGAAAAAAGTAGTCAAAAATTTCAAAATAGCCTGTATTTTGCGATTTGTTGTGCGAAATAATTTTTTCAGCATACTAATATGTGGTATATTCGGAATCAGCGTAAAATTTCCTATAAGAATATGTATCAAGTTTTCAAAAATTTCAATGTTGAAAAATCAGTCCAAAATCAAAATAATGCCGTTCGCTAGTTGTAAAATTTCTCTACACGATCAATAGCGACTGAAATGTCGAAGATTTCTTCAAAAATTCGCTCATGGGGTCATGCTGCATAACTGGACTTTTTAGTTTATGTGACATAGCAAAGACATAAAATGTCAAAAATTTCGTGACACATCCGCGTAACGTTTTTTGCTATTTAATCCAAGGCTAAAGTATGTTCCATACTAAACTAATTACTGACTGCGTCTTAAAATGATGAAAACATGAACATGCTTTTACTTCTTAATTTAGCTCATTCAGCTGATTAGGAAAGAGCCCATCATAAGCGAATTTTTGAAGAAAATTAAGCTATTGCTCTCGCCTCAAAATTTGTAGAATGTGAATTTTTGAAAACATTTTATGCAGAAATCCGTTTCAGGCTATTCTGAATCATATCCTGAAGTTTAACCCATTTTTAGCGAATTTTTGAAGAAAATTAAGCTATTGCTCTCGCCTCAAAATTTGTAGAATGTGAATTTTTGAAAACATTTTATGCAGAAATCCGTTTCAGGCTATTCTGAATCATATCCTGAAGTTTAACGAATTTTTTTATGTATGTATGTATGTATGTATATATGTATGTATATATGTATGTATGTATGTATGTATGTATGTGTCATTCCAGACGATAACTGTCCGTAGAATTGTGCTAGAAACTTCAAACAAATTTTAAAATGTTAAGGACACAAAACGAAAGTTCAAGTTCGTTGGCCAGCATGATCAGATTACATCTTCGGGTTGAAATTTTCAAAAATGTAGTCAAAAATTTCAAAATAGCCTGTTTTTTGCGATTTGTTGTGCGCAATAATTTTTTCAGCATACTAACATGTGGTATATTCGGAATCAGCGTAAAATTTCCTATAAGAATATGTATCAAGTTTTCAAAAATTTCAAAGTTGAAAAATCAGTCAAAAATCAAAATAATGCCGTTCGCTAGTTGTAAAAATCGGTAATATTTGCATGAAACATTGTCCAAATTCAGATTGAACTACTCTTATGGAAGTATCCCTGTATAACCTATCCTAGAAGCATGCTGTTTAAAAAGTAGGTAGAAGGTGCTTGTTAAAAAAAAAAAAAAAAAAAAGAGTAATCACAACTGATGAGTTTACTCTGTGAATAGATGCACAGAGACTACAGTTTGTCTGTCAATTTCTAGCTGTAGGATACTAGGATTCGAATGCATCTGTCTTTATATCACTCGTAATATAAAGCCTCATCATCGATTGGCTGTGGAAATACGTTTCTTTCATATGACGTCGGTGTGTTATTTTATTTTATGTCAAGATTTGATGATGTTATGATAGGATACTCTTATGATTTCAACTGCCTTCAATACTGACCACATTGGACATCGAAATCTATGAATATTTACCTACATTTGTCTTTAAATCCACAAGATTAGTTTAATAATAATAAAGTATGAGTACCTCCTAATTATTTTTAATAATTTGATTCCATGTTTGTCTATCAAAATCATAAACTAAAATTTCTCTACACGATCAATAGCGACTAAAATGTAGGATTTCTTAAAAAATTCGCTCATGGGGTCATGCTGCATGACTGGACTTTTTATGTATGTATGTATGTATATATGTATGTATGTATGTATGTATGTGTCATTCCAGACGATAACTGTCCGTAGAATTGTGCTAGAAACTTCAAACAAATTTTAAAATGTTAAGGTCACAAAACGAAAGTTCAAGTTCGTTGGCCAGCATGATCGGATTACATCTTCGGGTTGAAATTTTCAAAAATGTAGCCAAAAATTTCAAAATAGCCTGTTTTTTGCGATTTGTTGTGCGAAATAATTTTTTCAGCATACTAACATGTGGTATATTCGGAATCAGCGTAAAATTTCCTATAAGAATATGTATCAAGTTTTCATAAATTTGAAAGTTGAAAAATCAGTCAAAAATCGAAATAATGCCGTTCGCTAGTTGTAAAAATCGGTAATATTTGCATGAAACATTGTCCAAATTCAGATTGAACTACTCTTATGGAAGTATCCCTGTATAACCAATCCTAGAACCATGCTGTTTAAAACGTAGGTAGTACTTAGGTGCTTGTTAAAAAAAAAGTAATCACAACTGATGAGTTTACTCTGTGAAATATTCCGTCCTCCGATTCTCTCGGTCGCTCTCTTTAATGTTTTACGCTCAACTGTTTTAGGACTTGATGTAGCTTTAATACTGACTGTGGCTTAGAAAATATCAGCCATGAAATTATGAAGAAGTTCTATTTATGTACGTACTAGCACGCAGACCCAAGGCCTCGCTCCGCTCGGCCGTCAATAGCGACTGAAATGTCGAAGATTTCTTCAAAAAATTCGCTCATGGGGTCATGCTGCATGACTGGACTTTTAGCGAATTTTTGAAGAAAATTAAGCTATTGCTCTCGCCTCAAAATTTGTAGAATGTGAATTTTTGAAAAATTTTTATGCAGAAATCCGTTTCAGGCTGTTCTGAATCATATTCTGAAGTTTAACGCAT
Organism: Adelphocoris suturalis; assembly: GCA_030762985.1. NCBI lineage: Eukaryota > Metazoa > Arthropoda > Insecta > Hemiptera > Miridae > Adelphocoris > Adelphocoris suturalis. Next base: position 147,429,648 of record CM061041.1, on the reverse strand, counting down.
TTTTTTATGTATGTATGTATATATGTATGTATGTATATATGTATGTATATATGTATGTATGTATGTAAGTTACGTACACACTAGGCGACACTAGGCGTATTGTAACAGCAAACTGCTGATCACGCATTACTATCCTATATATACAGCCCGTAGGCGGCTCCAACCTTCAGTCTTGTTCCGCCGTCCGAGCCATCTTCATCTTGTTTATTTCTAACACCAAGTCCGTATCAAGTCCGTATTGTGTTATATTCCAATAAATCAGTTTTTAAAAACTCTACCAACGTGAGTTATTCTATTTTTGGCGCAGTCTCCGGATCGATAGTGTTTTCTTCGACGCATACGACGTAAACTCTATCGGAACCTACATTTTACAACTCCGGTTCGGATCGGTAGTGTTTCTTCGACGAATACGACGGAACTCTTTTGGGATTACCAACGGGCAAGACTCCTTACAGCATGACACTCCAACATCTGTAAGTAAACAACCAATACGAGACCTACTACTTCTTCAGTAATTATTCGCACACACCCAGTGCTCATCATTATTTTCGCACACACCCAGTGCTCATCATTATTTTCGCACACACCCAGTGCTCATCATTATTTTCGCACACACCCAGTGCTCATCATTATTTTCGCACACACCCAGTGCTCATCATTAATTTCGCACACACCCAGTGCTCATCATTAATTTCGCACACACCCAGTGCTCATCATTAATTTCGCACGCAACCAGTGCTCATCATTAATTTCGCACGCACCCAGTGCAATTCGAATTCGCACACACCTAGTGCAATTCAAACTCGCCCATACCTGGTGCGATTAAGTACCTTCATAAGTACTCACCAACAGTTAACTTGGAAACTGTAAACAAGTTAACTTGGACACAAATAACTCCAAGTAAACAAGTTAACTTGGACACAAATAACTTTTGTCGTTCACTCGACGGAACCTTGGCTGACAATCTTTATCTCAGCCAACTCACATCCTGTTCGCCCCGCGAGAGCCTGACGTTATCTCTCGTCTTACCGGGGGGAGAGGAGGCACCCGCGGAGAAACTCTGACGACCTTCACCTCTCACGACCTTCACAAGATCGTAATTTAAGTTCCCGCTTCAACTACATTCGATTTCATTTCATTAATTCAACCAATTTCATTGTTTGTGCTATTTCATCTTTTATTTTTGACTAATCTTTTACTCTAATTAATTGATTAATTCATAAATTTCATTTTATTTCCTTGTATTGTATGTGCATGTCTACTGTTTAACTAACTGATAACTGAATTTCACACCAAAATTCCCAATGTCAAAGAACCGAAACCCCAAACTAGCTTTTGGGATTGGAGCTCACAACGACTCCACAGAACCATGGATTCTAATAACGTCGCTAATATTCCCCTTCCACTCGGACCACCACCAATAAATGGGGCCGCCCTGATTCGTCAGGCACTGAACCCCATACCCGAAATACCCGAAATAAATCCACCACAATTTCCCCCTGAAAATCAACGACAACTTCCACTTGAAAATCCACCACTTCCGCCCGAACACAATTTCCCACAAGTAAACCCACAACTAGGTCCAAACCAACAAATACCCCAAATATTCCGAAAAGAATATGATAGGTTAATCCCGGAATTTAACGGGGAACCCCTCGTTTTACCCAAATTTATAAAACAATGTGATAAAATATTTGAGAAATTCCACGACCACAACGACCCAGATAACTTTCAAAATGAAGTAATCATGGGGACATTCACTTCAAAGTTAGGTCCCAAAGTAACGGAAAAAATATTCATAAATTCTATAGATAACTATCAGGAACTAAGGGGAGCGCTACTTCAAACTTATAGCGACAAAAGGGATACATATACTCTATTACAAGAAATGAGTGAATTGAAACAACTCCCACAAGAGGATTGTTTCAATTTCCACGACCGTCTTTGCCATCTATTAAATGCGCAGGTTGCCTACATCAAACTGAATATGGGCAGCGCTGCTCCGATTTTAACGGAGTATATGAAAAATTACGCCCTAAGAGTGTTCGCTCATGGTATTTTGGAACCATTGGGTGGCCTCCTGAGGACCAAAGGCCCAACCAGTTTGGGAATGGCCCTCACTATGTTGACAAACGACTTCAACCTAAAACCCAGGAACAAACCTTCCCCGGGTTATTCCTCCGCTCATCCGGCTTATCAACCTGCCGCTGCGTCAACGAGCCGGAACGTCCCAAGACCAAACCCCTCGTTTCAATCACAAACATCGCGCTTCACGCCCAGACCCACTCAAAACCAATATCAAACACCAGTTGCTAAAGCCTACCAACTATTGCAAAGTCTTGCCCAAGGCGGCCAGTCGAGGCCCGGCCCACCTTGGCAACCGAAACCTCAATATCAACCGAAACCTCAATATACCCCAAATCAATATCAAAACCAAACCTCCCCAAACCAAAACGTGCAAACATTTAATAGGTCTGCTCAACAACCCAAAACATCTCAACCTAATTCCCATAGAACCTCAACGGCGAAACCCCAATCTCAAAAATGGGCGCCTATGTCTTGGAGAACATCCAACCCAAATTTCCATAACCTCGAAAATGACGAACCCCAAATTCCCGACTCTGAGGAACAAAATCGGGACCATGAAACTTGGCAAATCTTACAAGATGAACAGACCCAGGACATCGACCCGATCTATGAACATAACATAGACGAAATCACAGATTTTTTAGACCACACCAGCCTCGAACCCCCACATACGACCTAATGTCACTATATACTAAATCGACTGACGAACTAACGTACATAATTATGCCTAAACTAAACCTAAAAATTCTAATCGATACTGGTGCTTCTGCAAGTTTCATAAACCCCGAAATAGCCAACAAATTTTTTCCCGACAAAATTTCCCAAAGTACTTTCCTTGTAAAAACCGTACATGGAATTTCTAAGGCAAAAACTAACGCAATGGTCCCATGTGGCGAACTCTTCCAAACCAAAGGTCTAAATTTAAAATTTAACATCTTCGATTTCCACAGCAGATTTGACCTCCTCTTGGGCTTAGACAATCTTAGACTACTGCGAGCCGGAATAATGCTGCAAAACGTCCTAAGAACACCAAAGGTTGACATACCCCTCCAATTTTTAAACCTCAAAACCAACGAAATCCATAACATTGACAGTAGGTGCGTCCAACAAATCAAATTGAAAATAAACAATGTTAAAGAAGGTGACGCTATCGTCCCTTACCAAAAGATAGGTCCCATAGAAATACCACAATGCTTAGTACGAGTAGACGACTTCGAAGCCCACGTTCACGTCCTAAATTCAGAAGAAAAACCCACGAGACTCGTACAAACATTCCCTGTAACAGTTGAACAGATTACCCCGAACGAATTAACACCATCACACGAATCACAAAATCCGAGTCAAAACTTCAACAATTTCGACTGTCCCAAATTCAAATTCGACCTAGGACAACTCAGGATGGACCATATGAACGAGGAAGAAAAAACAGCTATCTCCCAGTTAGTAATAAAATACGCGGATATCTTTCATCAAGACGGCACTTACCTGACCTTCACAAACAACGTAAAACATGTGATTAGGACGACAGACAATGTACCGGTATACGCGAAAAACTATAGGTTCCCCGAAATATACAGAGAGGAACTAGACAAACAAATGGAGGAACTACTTCAACAAGGCATCGTTAGAAACTCTGAAAGCCCTTGGAACGCCCCCATTTGGATTGTCCCAAAAAAGGCAGACAATAGCGGTAAACAAAAATTTCGAGTTGTTGTCGATTACAGGAAGCTTAACCAAAAAACGATAGAGGACAAATACCCTCTTCCCCAAGTCTCGGAATTACTAGACAAATTAGGGAGGTGCCAATACTTTAGTACGATCGATTTGAAATCCTCATTTCACCAAATTGAGATGGATCCGAACAGTATTGAGAAAACAGCGTTCAGCACGCCCACACGCCATCTAGAATGGACTAGAGTCCCATTCGGATTGCGTAATGCACCCTCGACTTTCCAACGTGCTATTGACACCATATTACGCGGAATTGCTAACGAGTACTGTTGTGTCTACCTCGACGACATAATAGTATTCAGTACTAGCCTGCAAGAGCACATCCAACGCTTAGAAGCCGTTTTTAAACGCCTTAGGGACGCGAACTTAAAGGTACAACTCGACAAAACAGACTTCCTCAAACGCGAAGTTAGTTATTTAGGACATGTAGTAACCCCACAGGGAGTAAAACCTAACCCCGATAAAATATCAGCCATACAGAAATATCCTATTCCTAAAACACCAAAGGAAATCAAGGGTTTTCTAGGACTGTTAGGGTACTACAGAAAATTTATCAACAACTTCGCCCGACTGACTAAACCCTTAACTCAATGTTTAAAAAAGGATGCGACGATAGACATAACGGACCCCGATTACGTAAACTGCTTTGAAACGTGTAAAACCCTCCTGTGTAATGATCCGATACTTCAGTATCCTGACTTTACCAAACCTTTCCACCTCACAACGGACGCGAGTAACGTAGCATTAGGAGCTGTTCTCAGCCAAATAACTAATAATGCGGACCTCCCGATTGCCTACGCCAGTCGTACACTAAATGACTCTGAACAGAAATACTCGCCCATCGAGAAAGAACTCCTTGCAATAGTCTACGCTGTGGGTTATTTCCGACCATACCTTTTTGGAAGGAAGTTCACAATCTACACAGACCATCGCCCCCTTCAGTGGTTATTTTCCCACAAAGAGCCTAGCTCAAGGCTGTTCGCCTGGAAAACCAAACTTCAGGCTTACGACTTTGAGATAGTATACAAAAAGGGAGCATTAAACACGAACGCTGACGCGCTGTCCCGACCGCCGCAAACAAAATCTGTCTCGCAAAATCTAAACGCAATCGAAAACGAGTATGAGTCTTCCGACTCAGTGATAGCCAACTTTGATCCGGAGGAGGGAGGAGAAACTCACTCTCACTCCGATAACTTAGAAACTTTGTCTGGCCTTACAGTACACTCGAATTTTATCGGCAACACCGTAACGACAATAAGTATCAGAGACCAACCCGTGAACCTATGCACTAACCAAATATTACTCACTACCGTACGACACCCTGTTTTTAACCCCGTTACAACGATCAAATTATTCGGAAACAAAACGCGCATGATAGTAACAGTCAGCGAATCACAATTCGAATCCGAAATTACAAAATTTGTTAAAGAATTTATTCACCCAAAGGTCAAATATGGTATATATTTCGAAACTGATACCTATGAGAAATTTGTGCAAGTAGTCACCAAACAATTCACCCATACGGAGATAGACATCACGAGATACACCAAAAAACTGAGGGACATACAAACAAACGAAGAACAAACCAAAATAATCCGCAACTACCATGAAGGTCACACTAATCACAGAGGAATAGAAGAAACATACGAGAAGTTAAAACGAGAATTCTACTGGCCCAATTTAAAGACAACAATACAAAAATTCATTAATAATTGTGAATTATGCCTTAGGAGCAAATATGAGAGATCTCCCCTTAAAATCAAATATAACGTAACACCAACCGCCTCACGGCCATTAGAGACCCTTCATATCGATAAATTCACAATAGAAAATACGAAATTCCTCACAGTGATCTGTACATTTTCCCGTTACGCGCAAGCGTACCCCCTAAATTCATCCACAAGCATGGAACTGGTAAACGGACTCCTAAAATTTTTTACTCACCACGGTATACCTAATTCTATAGTATCGGACAACGGTGCCGAATTTCAGAGCAGCCTCATAAAGGAACTACTGGATTTACACAAAATAAACATTCATTATATTTCTTCCCAACACCCGGAGTCAAACGGAATCATAGAAAGATTCCATTCAACCCTAATTGAACACGTGAGACTCCTAAACCAACAAGAAGCGTTCAAGACCTCCAACACCCGTACCAAAGTCAATTATGCGATCATCGCATACAACAACACGATACACTCAGTATCGAAACTAACCCCTTTTGAACTACTTTACGGACACATAAACAACAGACCATTAGTAGAAATAGATTTAGATAAACTAATAACAAATAATTACCTCAACGAACACAAGGAAAAAACCAAGGCTCTTTATACTCACATGACAGACAAGTTCAAAGAACACAAAGAAAACCTGACCAACACGAAAAACATAGGACGAATAGACCCCCCAGAATTGCCACCCGAAGTTTTTGTCAAAACAACACAACGTCAAAGTAAGTCAAAACCCAAATTTAATAAAGAACAGTTAAAGGAAATTGATCCAATAACAAAAACAGCCCTCATACAACCCCGTCACCACAATACTAAAGAAAAAATACATTTAACAAACATCAAACCCCCACGGAAGTTTTATCAAACCAACGTGCAAAACGCTTGGGATGATCAAGCACCGCCCTCCGAAACTCTTGCCCATAAATACGGTTTGAAAATAACAAGACAAAACCTCCTTACCTTAAAACCAGGAAACTGGGTCGATGATATGATCATCAATTTCTATATGGAACTCTTAGACGAAAGGAGTCGCAATAATAGAAACTTACCCTCGACCCACTGTTTCAACACCTTCCTTTATCCTCTACTGAAATCTGGGGGCTACGACAGAGTAAGGAAATTCACGAGTAGGTCCGACATATTCGGAAAAGACTTTATCATCTTTCCGATCCATGAAAACAACCATTGGTCTTTGGTCATAGTAGACGTCAAAGAAAAAGAAATTAGGTACCTAGACTCCCTTTCCGAAAACAGACTCAAACTAGGAACAGCTAACAAAATCGCAATCGAGATCCTCGAGAACATCCAATCTTACCTAGCCTTCGAATACCTCGAGAAAAAGAATGTTATGCTCGATTCCGAAAACTGGAGAACCACCCTTCTGAGGACTGTTCCCCAACAAGAAAATTTCGATGACTGTGGTGTGTTTATGTGCCAATTCGCTAAAAAACTAACACATAAAGAAGCCCTGTCCTTCGAACAAAAGGATATTCCCCAACTTCGAGAACAAATGTGTTCCGAAATTTTAAAGGGTTCACTGTCCTAAAACTCCTTATCGATTTTCATTGTTCCAGGATCGTTCTCCCCCTTTTTCTCATGGCGACGTACGGAATCGAGGTTATCGATGTAACCTCAAACCCTGGGCTCATTGCAGTGAATATGAAACCCGCAAAAATTGTCAAGGGCTACCACACCCTTTCACACTATTACGACCTCAATCAAATTTTGGATCAACTCAACCTCCTGCGACTGACTTACAACGAAACCCTCAAAACATTCCACAACAGTTCCCACACCGCCGAAAAAACAATGATGCTCACAGCCACCTTAAACCACACCTTCAGACTTATAGACCAGAAGCTAGACAATATCGTAATAACTCCACCCAAAACTAGATCTAAACGGGGACTGATTAACGGGCTAGGCACGTTAGTAAAATTCATCACTGGTAATCTAGACTCCCGCGATGAGGAGAAATACAATAAAATCCTGAACCATTTATCAAACAAGCAAGAGGACCTTCAGGAACAAATAAAGTCACAGTATTCTATCAACCAAGCAATATTAGAGAATTTTAACAAAACCATAGATACCATAGCACACAATAACCGCGTGATCATCAAAGAATTAAGACATCTCAAATATATAAACTTGGAGTTAGGGCGAGTCAACGCAATTATCACTACACTAGAACACCTTCAAACGCTCCTCAACCTACTTCTAAGCGCCCTACAAGACATTGAAAACTCACTCACATTTTGCAAACTAGGAAAATTACATCCTAGCATAGTCGACTCTCGGGAACTCTTCACTGAATTACAAAGATTGTCCAAATTCTACGGCAACACATTCCTAGATTACTCCAATAAGGCCCTGTTTGAGATTCAATCCTACATTCAAGTCCAATGTTTCGTGGGAAGTAGCGAAATCATTTACTTCTTAGATATACCCATTGTGGACCCAGAAAACTTCGATTTGTATTACGTGGAACCCTTACCAACACAGTTAGAAAACGCTCAAATAGTAACCATCATCCCAAAGAAAAAATTCTTCCTCAAATCCCAAACAAGCCCAAGAATCGTAGCATTACGCCACGAGTGCCCTGCCGGTCACCTATCTCTCTGTCCAAGTCACCTAACATCGGAATCAGATCTACCATGCGAAATTCAATTCCTACAAACAGGTTCCACCACTCAATGCAAGTACGTCAATCTTGACATCCCCACCAATTACGTGAACTTAATACCGGAAATCAACCAATACCTTCTTGTCTTCCCACACGGAGACACGATTCAAATTATTAATACAGAAGGGACAGAAGTCCGAACCCTATACGGAATCCATCTCGCGAAACCAGGGACGGACCGATTAGTATACCATGACCAAACTTTGTTTACCCCCCGAAAGGAACTGTCCGGCCGACCCCTGATCATGAACTCCATCAAACTACAATTACAACCCTCTCAATATCCGGAATCGGAAATTCAACTAAAAGGTCTCGACCTTAACCTAGTTCACATGCCCGATGCCCGCGCAATTCCCATCTCGTATTATGAGAAACTCAAAACACCCAGCTTTTGGACCATCCTCCTGTACTTATTCCTCGTGTCACTCGTCACATACATTATGACCCAGTACTACCGCCACAAAAGAAAAGTAAGGCTTTCCCCAAACCATCAGTAACCGTATTTTTGTTGTGCAACATTACAATACAAAACAGTAGTACAGTACAATACAATACAGTGCAAGCATCTGTAACCTAATTTCTGTAATTTGTAATCAAAACTCTGTTTTTCTCTGTATTATCATGTAATAGGTTTTAGGTTGTACTTTGTTATTGTACTAATTTTCATACTAGTATTTTTGTATTAATTTGTATTAATCTTGTATTTTTGTATTTTTGTAATTTTGCATTTTTGTATTAATTTTGTATTTTTGTAATAATTTGTACTAATTTTTTGTACCAATTTTCGTACTAGTATTATGTGGTAGTATTATGACATTGTTATAATGGAAATGTAATGTAACGTAATGTTTGTAATATCATATTTGTAATAATACGGACTAACTTAACTTTGAAACTTTAAATTTTGAACTTTGAAACTTTTGAAAATTTTGTTAACCCCAAAATTTTGTCTCGGCGGGGAGGAGTTACGTACACACTAGGCGACACTAGGCGTATTGTAACAGCAAACTGCTGATCACGCATTACTATCCTATATATACAGCCCGTAGGCGGCTCCAACCTTCAGTCTTGTTCCGCCGTCCGAGCCATCTTCATCTTGTTTATTTCTAACACCAAGTCCGTATCAAGTCCGTATTGTGTTATATTCCAATAAATCAGTTTTTAAAAACTCTAACAACGTGAGTTATTCTATTTTTTGTATGTATGTGTCATTCCAGACGATAACTGTCCGTAGAATTGTGCTAGAAACTTCAAACAAATTTTAAAATGTTAAGGACACAAAACGAAAGTTCAAGTTCGTTGGCCAGCATGATCGGATTACATCTTCGGGTTGAAATCTGTTTTTTGCGATTTGTAGTGCGAAATAATTTTTTCAGCATACTAACATGTGGTATATTCGGAATCAGCGTAAAATTTCCTATAAGAATATGTATCAAGTTTTCAAACATTTGAAAATTGAAAAATCAGTCAAAAATCGAAATAACGCCGTTCGCTAGTTGTAAAAATCGGTAATATTTGCATGAAACATTGTCCAAATTCAGATTGAACTACTCTTATGGAAGTATCCCTGTATAACCAATCCTAGAACCATGCTGTTTAAAACGTAGGTAGTAGGTGCTTGTTAAAAAAAAAAAAAGTAATCACAACTGATGAGTTTACTCTGTGAAATATTCTGTCCTCCGATTCTCTCGGTCGCTCTCTTTAATGTTTTACGCTCAACTGTTTTAGGACTTGATGTAGCTTTAATACTGACTGTGGCTTAGAAAATATCAGCCATGAAATTATGAAGAAGTTCTATTTATGTACGTACTAGCACACAGACCCAAGGCCTCGCTCCGCTCGGCCGTCAATAGCGACTGAAATGTCGAAGATTTCTTCAAAAATTCGCTCATGGGGTCATGCTGCATGACTGGACTTTTAGCGAATTTTTGAAGAAAATTAAGCTATTGCTCTCGCCTCAAAATTTGTAGAATGTGAATTTTTGAAAAATTTTTATGCAGAAATCCGTTTCAGGCTATTCTGAATCATATTCTGAAGTTTAACGCATTTTTTTATGTATGTATGTATATATGTATATATGTATATATGTATGTATATATGTATGTATGTATGTATGTATGTGTCATTCCAGACGATAACTGTCCGTAGAATTGTGCTAGAAACTTCAAACAAATTTTAAAATGTTAAGGACACAAAACGAAAGTTCAAGTTCGTTGGCCAGCATGATCGGATTACATCTTCGGGTTGAAATCTGTTTTTTTTGCGATTTGTTGTGCGAAATAATTTTTTCAGCATACTAACATGTGGTATATTCGGAATCAGCGTAAAATTTCCTATAAGAATATGTATCAAGTTTTCAAACATTTCAAAGTTGAAAAATCAGTCAAAAATCGAAATAATGCCGTTCGCTAGTTGTAAAAATCGGTAATATTTGCATGAAACATTGTCCAAATTCAGATTGAACTACTCTTATGGAAGTATCCCTGTATAACCAATCCTATAACCATGCTGTTTAAAACGTAGGTAGTACTTAGGTGCTTGTTAAAAAAAAAAAAAAAAAAAAAAAAAAAAAGTAATCACAACTGATGAGTTTACTCTGTGAAATATTCTGTCCTCCGATTCTCTCGGTCGCTCTCTTTAATGTTTTACGCTCAATTGTTTTAGGACTTGATGTAGCTTTAATACTGACTGTGGCTTAGAAAATATCAGCCATGAAATTATGAAGAAGTTCTATTTATGTACGTACTAGCACGCAGACCCAAGGCCTCGCTCCGCTCGGCCGTCAATAGCGACTGAAATGTCGAAGATTTCTTCAAAAATTCGATCATGGGGTCATGCTGCATGACTGGACTTTTTTAATCTTCTCTTAATGACCCAAAGAGTCTCCCTATCAAATTTCAATTTCATGGGGTGAAGACGATAGAATTTAGCTCACTCATCTGATCAGGAAAGAGCCCATCATGTCACTCGTCTCTGAGTGTTGGGCCCGTAACCTTGTTCCAGTTGACGGCCTTTTTCATTTCAGTAAAAAAAAGAATGTGCTGCATTGTGGTTACGAGGAATTTGGGTGAAAGATCTAGGTGAATAATTTAGATCTGAAATTCGCTTAGATTATTTACTGATTAATGTGCTCATTACATATAAACAGCCTTCTGAATCATCCTTTCAATGTTTTTATTTTATTTTTTTGCGTCAACGCCTCATTTGGAACAAGTATGTTCAGGACGGGTCAGGAGTTTCCGGCCGGACTGGGGGCGGCTTTCCTTGACGATTCCATAGGATGCGTGGAACAACATACTCAAGGGCTGCTTGTCCATTAATGGTCTGGTGGCCCCGGGAGCCATCAAGGAGGGTGGGTCCGGGGCATCCTGGCTAGGGCTGGCAAAGTGGGGAGGCACGCTTCTCCACACCATCTGCTCCAAGAGCTCCACTCTTTTTGTTCATCAAGGAATTGATCCCATCCCTTCATCTTGAGATTCAAATAAATTTTTTTAAGCATGTACCTTCTATATGTGAGTTCTTCTATTCCCCATTTCGGCTATGGGAGCCTGATCTGATCAGAAGGATGAATGATGGAAGTCATGGCCAAGTCAGTCTCATGACTTGAAGCATCAATGGTACCTCTAATGGGACTCCACATTAAGAAGCTCGAGGGAGAGTGCAGCACCGAGCTTCAAAGTTGAACATCGGGCGGGAATGGTACCAACAAACCATTTTCTTTTCTTCTAAAGAATTGTTCCTTGCAACCAATCACCACCAACCACTTATTCTTCATTTATCAGAAATCGAGCTCCTTTGTTGTTATTGCTTTTACACTTACAGCGAACACCTGTGTTCGAAAAACTGTTGGAAGCTTGAAAAATACCAAGAGAACAACGTAAACAAGTATGGGCCTTAAGACAAGTCGTGATTTCGGTCTTAACTTACCTAGACGGCCGTAACTCCCTTAATTACCGGAGAAAGTTCAAATTTGATTATATCATTGGAAAGAGTGTTAAATTTCCATAAAACCATAAAAGTTTTTCAAGATGGTTCAATTGGTGAAAAATCAATCTAAGTGAATTTTGTCAAATCTTCAGAATGACCACTTTTTTCATACTCTGTAGGGCTACTGAAATTCCACATGTCAAATTGAACCAGGAGTCTAAGCGCCAGAATCTCAGCTTGCCAACGGAGTAGTCAGTTTTACGTTTACTTTGCTAATCAGGGGGAGAACACTGTGTTTTAATGTTGAAAACCATTGGTTTTTCAATGAAACCGCGGGTTTCCTTAGTTTGGGGTTCAATAGTTTGGGGTCGGTTTCTTCGTCTTTTTTCACGCTGAATCGAATGGTAACGCTTGCATATCTCCCCAACCCAATTAGCCAAGTTTTACACTTTTACTCATAAATTTGAGTTCATGTGGTATGACAAATTTTATGTGATTTTAGGGGTGAAACAAGTTAGCTAAAGTATAAAATTCTGTTATTGGGTTTGACAGATATACAAGAGTTACCATTCGATTCAGCGTAAAAAAATCTGTAGAAACAGACACCAAACTCGTATTTTCATAGAAGGTTTTTTTCAAGAAAACCCTCGATTAAACCATAGTTAGAACATTAAAACATAGTTTTCTCGCCTAATTAGCAAAGTAAAAGTAAAATTACTACACCCTGTGATCTATTAGCGAATTTTTGAAGAAAATTAAGCTATTGCTCTCGCCTCAAAATTTGTAGAATGTGAATTTTTGAAAAAAATTCATGCAGAAATCCGTTTCAGGCTATTCTGAATCATATTCTGAAGTTTAACGCATTTTTTTATGTATGTATGTATGTATGTATGTATGTATGTATGTATATATGTATGTATATATGTATGTGTCATTCCAGACAATAACTGTCCGTAGAATTGTGCTAGAAACTTCAAACAAATTTTAAAATGTTAAGGACACAAAACGAAAGTTCAAGTTCGTTGGCTAGCATGATCGGATTACATCTTCGGGTTGAAATTTTCAAAAATGTAGTCAAAAATTTCAAAATAGCGATTCGAATGCAACTGACTTTATATCACTCGTAATGTAAAGCCTCATCATCAATTGGCTGTGGAAATACGTTTCTTTCATATGACGTCGGTATGTTATTTTATTTTATGTCAAGATTTGATGATGTTATGATAGTATACTGTTAAGATTTCAACTGCCTTCAATACTGACCACATTGGACATCTAAAACTATGAATATTTACCTACATTTGTCTTTAAATCTACAAGATTAGTTTAATAATAATAAAGTATGAGTACCTCCTAATTATTTTTAATAATTTGATTCCATGTTTGTCTATCAAAATCATAAACTAAAATTTCTCTTCACGATCAATAGCGACTGAAATGCCGAAGATTTCTTCAAAAATTCGCTCATGGGGTCATGCTGCATGACTGGACTTTTTTCCCTTAAGGCCATGTACCATCTTTATCTTAATTGAATTCAATCCCTTGATGCTCTTCTAAACATTAGTGGTATGGTTTTCGTTTTACAGAGCGGGGTAGAACTGGAACTGGTAGAAAGCCAGCCGCTTCTTGAATGGCTTGCAAACAACTACAAGAGTTTTGGCGCCACGCTGGAGATCATCACTGACAAATCGCAAGAGGGTTCACAGTTCGTACGTGGTTTCGGTGGGATTGGAGGTAAATCTACAGTCTCCTTGTTAAATGTTTTCATTCTTCTTGCCTATTTTTCAACTAATACATAACTGTGAATGACTATGGTACTGGGATCTGGTGTTGGAGGTTTGTTTCATTATTACAACAATATTAACATGGGTTACGTTGGGATTGAATTATGTAGTTAAGACTACCTTTTTGGGATTGCTTCTTGTGCATATTCTGGCTTGTCTTCTAACATAGAAGTAAGGGTATTAATGAATCCATCTTGTCTTCTGAATTGAGTCTTCATTGTGGAATCTACGTATTTATTGAAGGGGTTTTCGCAAGAGGGAATCCAGGGAAATCGTGTTGTGAGAATAGGATGCACCTGGTATTACTAAACACAGTATTGTTTGGAAAGGCAATTAAAAAAACTGATTTGAACATTGAAAACAGCTATGCTGCTAGTTCCATCATAGTTATGCTTCTCATGTTTCATTTTTTTGGCATACAAATTAACGAAAAACGAAAGGCCATGTACTGGGGTACATTTGGAGGGGGAGGGGGCTCCAGCTCAACAGAAAATGTATAGGTGCAATAATGGAAACTCACTGCTGCTTCATTTACTTCTGAAAATGCGTATGATTGTATTGAAATATGATTTACCAGCCATTACTAGGGGATCTTCCAAGATAGTGATCTTCAGGAGTTGTGCATGTAAAGTTACCTTCTACTAATTCCCTATTATCATTAAATACAGATGCAATTTGCTTGATGAGCGTCTGTCAATTTCCTTCCAGTCTTAAAGTAATAATTATTTCCAACATACCATAGTAATTATAATCAGGACATTGCCGCTCCTTGAAGAAGTCTAATGCAAATCTAAAGTCTATCATGAGATTAGCAAAACTTGTATTAATTCAACAGGTCATGTGACTTGTAGTTGTAGGTACCTACTATGCAGTAGGGCTCTGTTTTAGAGAGTGGACATCTCTTGATATTGTGTCTTGTTTCCTCTCTGTTCACTGCTTTCCTCTTCCCCTAACTAAAACAACCACCTCCACACAAAAGGAAAACTCCGCTACAAGGTCGACTTCCAGTCGCTGCAGGCCGATGAGCCCTTGGACGACCTTCACCTTGATGATTACTAACAACGACTCGGCCTTCTGTCGTCGCCAGGCAGCTCTCAAGCTGCAGGGGACGCCATCTCGTCACCTCAATCGTCATTTTCCCCCTCTATTTTTTAAAAACTAACCTTAAACAAACTTCTCGGCCGCGTCAATTCACAGGTTTTTAACATCATTTATCTTCTCAAAGTTCATTCCACATAGTAGAGAATCAATATTGTCATAAGCATGCTGCATGTATGTTTCATTTTCAGTACCTAGATAATTAGTTTTGCACTACATCTCGTTCTCATTATTTTTCCTATTAGAGAATTTTCGTAGAAAATGAAGCTATTGCGATGGCTCGGAAAATTTTAAAATCAAAATTTTCGAAAAATTTCTTCATTGAAATCCGTTTTGAGGCATTTTGAAACGAATCCTAGAGTTTAACGCTTTTTCATAAGTATATACATACATATACGTGTGACCTTCCAGACGATAACTCTCCTTAGGATTGAGATAAAAATTCCATTCTTGCGCCAAAAAATAAATTTTTCCAAACGAAAGGTCAAGTTCGTTGGCCAGCCTTTTTTGAGCACATTAAATTGGTCAAATTTCTAAAAAAGTGCTGAAAAAATCACTAAAAATAGCAAAAACCGCTAAAATTTGTTAAATTTATATTTTTTAGCAGAATATTGCTCAAGTAATGTGTATTGGCTATAAAAAAGTCCAGTCATGCAGCATGACCCCATGAGCGAATTTTTGAAGAAATCTTCGACGTTTCAGTCGCTATTGATCGTGTAGAGAAATTTTAGTTTATGATTTTGATAGACAAACATGGAATCAAATTCTATCTACAGCATGGTTCTAGCCTTAAACAGCAGGGTTCTAGGATTGGTTATACAGGGATACTTCCATAAGAGTAGTTCAATCTGAATTTGGATAATGTTTCATGCAAATATTACCGATTTTTACAACTAACGAACGGCATTATTTCGATTTTTGACTGATTTTTCAACTTTGAAATTTTTGAAAACTTGATACATATTCTTATAGGAAATTTTACGCTGATTCCGAATATACCACATGTTAGTATGCTGAAAAAATTATTTCGCACAACAAATCGCAAAAAACAGGCTATTTTGACATTTTTGACTACATTTTTGAAAATTTCAACCCGAAGATGTAATCCGATTATGCTGGCCAACGAACTTGAACTTTCGTTTTGTGTTCTTAACATTTTAAAATTTGTTTGAAGTTTCTAGCACAATTCTACGGACAGTTATCGTCTGGAATGACACATATATACATACATACATACATACATACATACATACATACATACATATATACATACATACATACATACATAAAAAAATGCGTTAAACTTCAGAATATGATTCAGAATACCCTAAAACGGATTTCTGCATAAAAATTTTTCAAAAATTCACATTCTACAAATTTTGAGGCGAGAGCAATAGCTTAATTTTCTTCAAAAATTCGCTAAAAGAACATTCAAAAATTTCTGTACGAAATTATGCTGAAAAATACCAAGGTATACTTAAATTTCATTGAATTAGCTTTAAAAAATCTATGAAAACTGCAAGATAGTTGAAAATCCAAAATCTCTTTTTGAATATCAGATTATTATTTAGAACGAGATTTTTGCCAAAAATTATGTAGTTAACAATTTCTTTTCACTCAAAGTCCTCAATTTTCAAAACAATGTAACATAGAACGATAATTTACGAAAATTCGCTCATACGATCATGCTGCATGACTAGAACGTTTTTTTTCTCTTAGAAATAAAACCATCTCCATTCTTCAACTTGAAAACATTTGAGGACTCCACGTTGTTATCATCGTGATCTGAATCTATGTCTGAACGGTCGTTTGTTCGTTTTGAGGAACTTCTGTTTTTTGTGTAATTGTACCATTAGGGTGGTTCAAAAAAAAAAAAAAAAAGTTCTGGGATTTCTTGTCCCCATTGCGTTTTTGCTTCCTCGGTATGTCAGAATGACCCTCTTAAATTTTTAGCAAAAAATATTAATCCTAACCACTTTACCTGGGTCGATTTTTATCAGTTATCGACCTCTATCGTAAAACCAACCTCTAAATTGGTACCGAGGTGATAATTTGAAATACGGATTTCAATTTTTTGGGGTCAATTTATGGGTTTTCACATGCGCTGAACACGATGAACTTATTTATTTTACGCTCCGTCCACTAGTTATCCGGTAAAATGGCAGAGGGCACTGCTTGAAGATAAGTAAAAATCGAAAATTTCACAGAAAATGCTGTCGTCTGGTTAAGAATTGTACTAGAAACATGCTATTATGGTCGGAGAATATGCTTTGGCATGTTCTGAACATGATCCCGTTTTTTAATATATTTTCCGCCGACGATGGCTTCGTTTATCGTCCATAATCCTCAAATTAAGTGTAGGGTAATAGACAAATTCACCCTAATTTCACCGGAAATTGTGTCGCGTTGATAATTTAAGGTCCCAAAATACCTTGTACCGATAAAATTGGGTATTTTCCAGGATACTCGGTACAGAGCCGTTGGTAATTTGGCAAGGGCTTGAACCGGTATTGTACTTATTCGCCAAATATAGCGTCAAAATGGAGAAAATAGCTAAAATTTTCCCATTTTTCTGTAAAATTTTTTAGTTTCCATCGGTTTTTCGGGGTCAAATTCGTAGTTCTGAATTGTCTGAACTGTGATTGGAGGATAGTCAGCCTGACTATCAAGCCTTATTGATATCTGTACAACACCACAAGGAAAAATTTCCTAAAACTTGCCGTAAACGGGATATATGTAGTTGAAACTTTGAAGACTGAATGAAATACATTTTTTTATGTTTCAACATTATATCGAGGTTAATTATTATTTTTGTATATTTTTATTATATGTTATTCTCGTTAAAATGTTATGATTTAAGTTCCACGATCATGGATTCTTTCAGCCTATCGACCAAATTACAGATTGTCCCTCGAGCAATTGAAACTGAAATTGTATTACATTATTTTCAATTATATTACATCATTTTTTATTTAACGATCCAATCATAGTTCAGACAATTCAGAACTACGACTTTGACCCCGGAAAACCGATGGAAGCTACGGAATTTTAGAGAAAAATGGGAAAATTTTAGCTATTTTCTCCATTTGCCGCTATATTTAGCGAATAAGTACAATGCCGGTTCAAGTCCTTGCCAAATTACCAACGGCTTTGTACCGAGTATCCTGGAAAATACCCAATTTTATCGGCACAAGGTATTTCGGGACCTTAAATTATCAACTCGACATAATTTCCGGTGAAATTAGGGTGAATTTGTCTATTACCCTACACTTAATTTGAGGATTATGGACGATAAACGAAGCCATCGTCGGCGGAAAATATATTAAAAAACGGGATCATGTTCAGAACATGCCAAAGCATATTCTCCGACCATAATAGCATGTTTCTAGTACAATTCTTAACCAGACGACAGCATTTTCTGTGAAATTTTCGATTTTTACTTATCTTCAAGCAGTGCCCTCTGCCATTTTACCGGATAACTAGTGGACGGAGCGTAAAATAAATAAGTTCATCGTGTTCAGCGCATGTGAAAACCCATAAATTGACCCCAAAAAATTGAAATCCGTATTTCAAATTATCACCTCGGTACCAATTTAGAGGTTGGTTTTACGATAGAGGTCGATAACTGATAAAAATCGACCCAGGTAAAGTGGTTAGGATTAATATTTTTTGCTAAAAATTTAAGAGGGTCATTCTGACATACCGAAGAAGCAAAAACGCAATGGGGACAAGAAATCCCAGAACTTTTTTTTTTTTTTTGAACCACCCTATTGTACCATGCAACAAAATCTGCGAGACATAAATCTATCAAAGCATCAGGACGATTTATATAGTGATCAATGTTCGATTTGGCAAATGCATCCGTTGAATCACTAGGAAGCTTCTGGAGTTCTGATTTGGATAAAAGAAAGCAAACCCTCCTTTCCGGAGGACCCGTATTAATGAATTCTACAGTTCTTTTGCACTGTGAAAGTGGCAACGGTAGAATAATAGTAGACCGCTTCTTGAGACGAAAATTCGCTTGAATCAAAAAATTTGTTCGCCATAAATTTCAATTTTTCTCTAATTGAAAGATCTCCTCTTGCAACCTCCTCATTTGCTTCGCGAAGGACTTTCGAGATCCCACGTTTTGTTTTGTTTATATAATTGAGTACGTAAACAGCAACAGAGTACGTGTCAGTGATGAATTGTATGTCCATGTTCGCTCGATGCAGGTTAAGAATATCAAGATTATACGCATTCATTTGGACGTCGCAAGGGAGTCGTTTGAGAAAAACAGTCGGACGCTTAAGTGAATTTCGTATTGCTGCAATGATATCTTGGGAAATATCCAAATGTTTGAGAAAACTATCAAAATTGTTACCTATCTTCGATTGGCAATTTTTGACTAAGATCTTTATAAATGCCATCCAAAATATTCTTTAATTTTACTGATGGTTTGATTCATTTTTTTCTTTTGCTCGCAACTTACTTCCTCTTTGTCGAATGGCATTAAAATTTTAGTTTCAGGCATGGGGTAAAATCGTATTCCGAAGCGGCAAAAACTTTTTTTGTTTTTGGATTTTTTTTTTCTTGCAAGTGAATGTATGTTTATGGATCTGGAAAGCTGACATTTCATCGTTAATTGGTCCGATGAACATGAGATGAACTTGTCGATGAATTTCTCGCACGTTTTAACGCTATTTTCAATGTCTTTTTCAAGAGTGGGAGCATTTCGAAGCCAAAGAAGTGAATGAATGTGTGGGGAGCCTCTTTGTTGGAACTCAACTCGGTAGTAATAGTCTACTACTTCATGCTCATAAAATATCCCTTGTTTCTTTGTGGTAAACAGCTTTATCATTTCCTTAATTCTAAAATTGAAGTATCGGGCACATGTTACAGGGTCAGAACTTATTAAAATGTTAATAAAATTTTAAAATGTTAAGGACACAAAACGAAAGTTCAAGTTCGTTGGCCAGCATGATCGGATTACATCTTCGGGTTGAAATTTTCAAAAATGTAGTCAAAAATTTCAAAATAGATTGTTTTTTGCGATTCGTTGTGCGAAATAATTTTTTCAGCATACTAACATGTGGTATATTCGGAATCAGCGTGAAATTTCCTATAAGAATATGTATCAAGTTTTCGAAAATTTCAAAGTTGAAAAATCAGTCAAAAATCGAAATAATGCCGTTCGCTAGTTGTAAAACGCTGCAAATTATTTCACAAAGGTTTATTATTTTTTCAATTGAGTATGATCGTAGTTTTAGTTGGCTAGCGTACGTCATAAGGCCCGTCCAGACTCCTCGGCGTGTCCTACTTCGAGTTGCCACAACCTATACTTCTATAATCATATACGCATGTTTATATTTCTCGATTTGAGCTCCTATCTATTCAAATAGTTATTGCCTTAATAATATCATTATCTAAGCACGTACGAAAAGTCGAGAGGATATGTTTTTAAATATGCGTAGGAAAAGCATTGGTATTAACACACAAATATGACCTAGAAAAAAACATATTCATGCCTCGAAGGAACGCCGTACCCACCACAAGGTGCCGCGGCGCCTCCTCTCACTCCACCCCCCGCTCACCCCCCTCACCACCCACCGTGACCCCCTGCCAAGCGTGCCAGGCGTGCGTGCGTGCGTAAGTCTAACAAAGCCTTGAAACAGACAATTTTTCGCCCGTTTTTGGCCCATAGCATCTATGCGAGTAAAGCGATCGGGATGGTTAAACGTTAGGACCAACTAGACCCCAAATGGAGTCTATGTGCGGAAGGACGGGTTTTTTAAGTCAATTCTTAGGCCTTTTATGGCCCGGACGGCGGACGGCGGACGGCGGACGGCGGACGGCGGACGGCGAACGGCGGACGGCGGACGGACATTTCAAATTTGGACTCTACGCACCTTGAAACGTAAAGTGACAAAGTTTGAGGGGGGGTTATAAAAATTTTTTGCTACACGATCACATAGGCTTATTATTGGAAATAATAAACCAAAATCGGTAATATTTGCATGAAACATCTTCAAAAATTCGCTCATGGGGTCATGCTGCATGACTGGACTTTTTGAAAGCTCTCGATTTATCACGCATTTCTTTCGTACTTGTTCTTCTATTCATGTCGTAGTTATATATTTATTTATGTTATGTTTGCGGTAAACAATGCCGCTTGTTTTGTTGTCACTTGGTTGAGAAGTTAATCTTGCTTATAGTGATTGTAGACGCGCACCATAACAGAAAATTACCAACTTAGGCACTCTGTTCTAATTTCGATTTTTAAAACATTCATGTCGTAGTTTTAAATTTATTTACATTTACAAAGTTTACACTTCTCCCGTGTGGTCTTTAGCACACCTGGTTTTTTTAGCACATTAAATTGGTCACAATTAAAAAAAAATGACTAAAAAATCTCTAAAAATGGTTAAAAACTGCCAAAAGTCGTTAACGTGATCATTTTTCACAGAATTTCAATAAAGACAAAATGATATAAAACCAACTAGGACATTGCACGCTTTGTACTTAAATTGCTCAGATTTCAATATACCTAATTTAGCGTATTATAATTCGATAGTTAGTAATTTAAGAAAATTTGCTCATGATGTTTTTTTTTTTTTTTTGCATGACAGAACCTTTTCAAGTCATTTTCATTTCATTTTCAGCTCGTCATGAGAGCCGCGGTCTTTTTCCCACTGGTCGTTACGATCGCAACTTGCTTGATACCGGATATGGCAAAGGTTGGTTGAATTCAATATAATTAATATATTATTTCACGATATTATCTTGGTTTATTATTTTCTATTATTTTCTATAATGAACCTTTGCAATTTCTTGTAACCAGAATTTCAGCTTTCCAACGCTATAGAAAATTGTACTTTTACTTTGCTAATTACGGAAGAAAATCTTTATATATAATTCCGAACGTTCTTTGAAATTGTGAAAAACTTCGCCGTCCGATTTTAGTGTTAGACTGCTCATTTGAATCAGCACGGCCCCAAGTTTGTTGCAAAAGTGTCGCCGTTCGTCTCTATACCCGCCTTGATCGTGTTCTAGGCAGTCCTTATCAACGAGAGTTGTTTATTAGGCTGTGGCGGTAACAACAGTTGCCATCAATTCACGGTCAGTAAGAAACGTAGTGTAGTTACTAACATATAGGAGAGTTATCTGAGACTGTATAAATATATAATTCCGATCGGTCTTTAGTTTGTTGCAAAAGTGTCGGTAAGTAAGAAACGTAGTGATGGGGTCTTTTCTGATCAGCTGAGTGGCGAGCACCACCTCAACTGGTGGTATTTATTTTATTACATTACTTACATTTTGATCGTTATTTCCTCTTTTTTAATCATTTATTAACATCGCCTTAGCTTTGCACCAGGTCACATAACGCCACAAATAGGACAAAGGACTTATAGGACTTATATCGTTACTATAATGTGCTGGGTTCCTGTTAGGTACTACTGTTATACGGACTAGACTAGGGCTTTCCAAGCCCTAACAGGCCTCTAGTTATGCTTCAATGTTGAAAAAATTTTTTTGTTTTTTTCCCCCAATGAAATCGAGTGTTTTTGTAAAAACTGGTCCTCTATGAAAGTACAAGTTAGGGAGAGGTTTCTACGTATTTTTTCATGCTTAATCGAATGGTAACACTTGCAGATCTCCCCAACTCTGTTACAACCGAGTTTTACACTACAACTCAGGAATTTTTAGTTGATTTTTTATGCTCAATTGTATGTGTTTTTAAAGGAAAAATTTGTTAAATAAAGTGAAAAACTCGTTTATGACGGAGTTCGTGAGCTCTGCAAGTGTTACCTTTCGATTCAGCATGCAAAAATACATAGAAACCGACCCCAAACTAGAAGGTTCATGGAGGGCCATGTTCAAAAAAAATCCTCGATTTCATTGAAAAAACCTCGGTTTTTAACATTTAAACAAAAGTTTCTCCCCTAAATAGCAAAGTAAAAGTAAAATTGACTTTACCGTTGGAAAGAGTATTAAATGAAGCAGTTTTCACGAAATTTGTCTGTTTTTTGGAACTTTTCGGAAAAGTTGTAACGTTTTGAAGATTTTCATGAATTTTATTTTTTCATATATGTCTATGTTTGAGCTGTTGTGGCCTGTAGAAAGAAATTTTCCTAAATCAAAGTGCACCTTGCTTATCAAAAATTTAACGCTGACCTCAAAAATGTAGTCAAATGTGAAAAATTAATTGAATTTTAAAAGGAAAAACCAGTAAGGAGCCTTAGCAATAGAATTATTTTCTACGGAAATTCGCAAAAAGGTTGGCACTTCGTGTTTGCAGTTGACGTACTTCATCACATATTGTAACATCGATGTTTATAGCCATTTCCAATGAAATTCATAATTTTTTCAACCAATTTCATTATTTTTTCAACCAATTTCATGATTTTTTCAACCAATTTCAATAACTTTATGTCGTATTTTATTTTATGTCGTATCGCTGTACATCAAGAAGTAACCATAGGTGGAAAGAAAAATAAAAAGTATGTACCTACCTAAGTACATAAAAACTGATTTTTGTAACTTATATAAGCTTGGAAAACGCCATTTGTGCACCAGTTTTGGTTTTGAATATTAAAATTTCGAAATACAAAATGTGAAAAAATGAAATACAAACAATGAAATTAAAATTGAAATATAAAACGTAAAATATTAAAATGATATATATATATATATATATATATATATATATATATATATATATATATGTGTGTGTGTGTGTGTGTGTGTGTGTGTCTGTGTGTGCGCGTGCGTGCGTGCATGCGTGCATGTTTGTGTGTTTTTGTGTCCTTCCAGACGATAACGCTCTTTAGGATTGAGATAAAAATTCCTATCTTGCGCCAAAAAATCAGGCTTTTCAAATGAAAGGACGAGTTTGTAGGCCAGTATTTTTTGGGCACATTAAATTGGTCAAATATCTAAAAAATTCTGAAAAAATAGCAAAAAAAAAGGCCAAAAATTGTTTAATTTATATTGTTTAGTAGAATATTGCGCAAATAAAGTTTATTAGCTATAAAATAGAACATTTAAAAATGTATGTACAATATTATGCTGAAAAATATACCTACATTTAAATAAAATGTGTTTAAAAATCTATAAAAACGGGGAAAAAGTCAAAAGTCCGAAATCTCTTTTTGGATTTCAGATTATTATTTAGAACGAGATTTTTCGCCATAAATTTGGTGGTTAACAATCTCTTTTCACTCAAATTCCGCAATTTTCAAAACAATGTAACATAGAATTGTACGATCATTTACAAAAATTCGCTCATACGATCATGCTGCATGACTGTAACTTATATACTGTGCGTTCCAGTTTACCAGTCATCGCATGTTCGTTCTCAGTATACAATCTTCTCTTTAGCAACTAGTATAGTTATTGAAGCTATCAAGTTTATACATTTTTTTATACGAATTTGAAACGTATTTTCTGTCAGGTATGACCCACGAGAGGTGCCCATGGCCATCAGGAGGAGGAACCATCCTCAACGCCATGATCTGGACCCGAGGTAACGAATTCGACTACGACGCCTGGGCTAAGCTCGGAAATAAAGGTAAGACCGTAAACCTGTAATACCTGGCGAAAAAAGCTACGAATCCAAAGGCAATTTTGAATTTTACAATATAATTTAGAATACCTTTTTTGGCCATCAAATCGGTAATTAACAACTTCTTTACACTCAATGTACTCAAATTTCAAACCTTTGTAACATAACTCCGTCAATGTAAGAGTTAAAATACCAAAAAACGCTGCAAATTATTACACAAAGGTTTATTATTTATGTATTAGACAGCCCTTCTACGTAGGTCTCTGGTCCATAATTATTATTAAACGCCGCTTATAGTATACTAGCCGCTCCGGCTCGCTACGCTCGCCTCCACGTCCAGCCGGGGGGCAAGCCCCCCGGACCCCCCATTAAGTTGCTCGCTTCGCTCGCAACGTGTGGCGTGTAGGGAATATTGCTCGCTTCGCTCGCAAAGTCTGGCATGTAGGATATGTTGCTCGCTTCGCTCGCAAAGTCTGGCATGTAGAAAATGTTGCTCGCTTCGCTCGCAAAGTATGGCATTTAGGGGATGTTGCTCGGTTCGCTCGCAAACGGTAGATCTCTAAGGGTAGGTTTAACTTCTGTAGGGGATGCTGCTCGCTTCGCTCGCAAACGGTAGATCTCTAAGGGTAGGCTTAACTTCTGTAGGGGATGCTGCTCGCTTCGCTCGCTTGAGGAAGTTATACTGCCCACCCAACTTGGCAGACGTTTTTTTCAGTTGGGAATTATTACAAACAAATTAAATCTTATAAAACTACGTGGAACCACGAAAAGTTTATTCGGGGATGTTGCTCGCTTCGCTCGCAAGGTATACCTGTATATGTGTAGGACAAAGTCCGTATTTATTATTTGAAATGGCTCTCGCTTCGCTCGCAAGGTAGGTACCTATGTAGGCATACCTGCTCGCCTCGCAATGTTGTGACATCGAACCCTTCACGTCAATTCTTGAGCCTTCTCTCGTCCACGGCAGAATCATTTTAATCGCTTTGCTCGCTTCTGCTCGCAATTTGACCAACTTCACGTAACTTTTTTCGATATCCGATTTCGGATTCAGATTCGGCGGACCCAAAGCTGTATTTCGCCCGCGAAAACCGTTCCGAAAAACGTACCTTTATGGGGTATATTTTAATCGGAAAAAACCAAGTTTTTCGGCGGACTTTTCAAGAAAACGGGTCCGTACTCTCGCATTTTTTTGACGCATTTCCCGATACTTTTTTCGCGATCCGATTGCGCCGTCGTCTTTCTTGTTCAAAAACCTACAAAACCGGTATTTTTCCAGAATTTTCAACGCCCGTTTAGAGGGGTAGGGGAAGCGGGGAAGTCCAAAAAGCGCACATTAATTCTTACTTCGACCCCCCTCCCGCCCTACGGCCCATGGTTCGGGTGGGATTAGAAAATTTTAAATTCGCTTATACACCCTATCGGAAAATCCCAAAAAGATCCCCCCACTCGTAGATCCGGCCCACTCAGCCGTTTGGCCGTGCATAGACACGACAGACAGACAGACAGACAGACAGACAGACGGAGTTTCATTCTTATAAATAACTAGCCGCTCCGGCTCGCTACGCTCGCCTCCACGTCCAGCCGGGGGGCAAGCCCCCCGGACCCCCCATTAAGTTGCTCGCTTCGCTCGCAACGTGTGGCATGTAGGGAATATTGCTCGCTTCGCTCGCAAAGTCTGGCATGTAGGATATGTTGCTCGCTTCGCTCGCAAAGTCTGGCATGTAGAAAATGTTGCTCGCTTCGCTCGCAAAGTATGGCATTTAGGGGATGTTGCTCGGTTCGCTCGCAAACGGTAGATCTCTAAGGGTAGGTTTAACTTCTGTAGGGGATGCTGCTCGCTTCGCTCGCAAACGGTAGATCTCTAAGGGTAGGCTTAACTTCTGTAGGGGATGCTGCTCGCTTCGCTCGCTTGAGGAAGTTATACTGCCCACCCAACTTGGCAGACGTTTTTTTCAGTTGGGAATTATTACAAACAAATTAAATCTTATAAAACTACGTGGAACCACGAAAAGTTTATTCGGGGATGTTGCTCGCTTCGCTCGCAAGGTATACCTGTATATGTGTAGGACAAAGTCCGTATTTATTATTTGAAATGGCTCTCGCTTCGCTCGCAAGGTAGGTACCTATGTAGGCATACCTGCTCGCCTCGCAATGTTGTGACATCGAACCCTTCACGTCAATTCTTGAGCCTTCTCTCGTCCACGGCAGAATCATTTTAATCGCTTTGCTCGCTTCTGCTCGCAATTTGACCAACTTCACGTAACTTTTTTCGATATCCGATTTCGGATTCAGATTCGGCGGACCCAAAGCTGTATTTCGCCCGCGAAAACCGTTCCGAAAAACGTACCTTTACGGGGTATATTTTAATGGGAAAAAACGTGGTTTTTCGTCGGACTTTTTGAGAAAACGGGTCCGTACTCTCGCATTTTTTTGACGCATTTCCCGATACTTTTTTCGCGATCCGATTGCGCCGTCGTCTTTCTTGTTCAAAAACCTACAAAACCGGTATTTTTCCAGAATTTTCAACGCCCGTTTAGAGGGGTAGGGGAAGCGGGGAAGTCCAAAAAGCGCACATTAATTCTTACTTCGACCCCCCTCCCGCCCTACGGCCCATGGTTCGGGTGATATTAGAAAATTTTAAATTCGCTCGCTCCCCCTTTCGGAAAATCCCAAGAAGATCCCCCCACTCGTAGACTCCCCCCACTCAGCCGTTTGGCCGTGCATAGACACGACAAACAAACAAATAGACAGACAGACAAACGGAGTTTCATTCTTATTAATAGTATAGATATAGATAGATAGATAGAGATAGAGATTTAGTATCGGAACTCGGAGCTTCGGACCTCACAAATGGGTTCAATCCATTACAGCAGCGGAATCTCACAATTTTACGCTTTACAACCATTGTAAACAATTTATTACCAAGTCATCTTTCCAACACATAAAAGTGTTACCTATACTGTATATTGATATCATCTAATTGATCAAATTTCAAAAAATGTGCTGAAAAAATCACTGAAAATGGCTAACAATTGTTAAATTAATATTTTTTAGCATAAGATTGGTCAAATAAAGTTTATCAACTATGAACTAGAACATTCAAAAATTTATGTAAGAAATTATGCTAAAAACTTGAACTTCATTAAATTTTGTTTTAAAAAATCTATAAAATTGCAAAAATAGCCTAAAATCCAAAATCTCTTTTTGAATAGAAGAGTATCATTTAGAATAGGTACTTTTTTTTCCATAAAATTAATAGCTAACATTTTCTTTTCACTCATAAATCTCCAATTTCTATACAACTTGAAATATACAAAAAAAAAAGACACTTTTTCACCTATTTTTGGCTCATAGCACCCATGAGAGTGGAGCGATCGAGCTGGCGAGAAGTTTGGACAAACTAGACCTCAAGTGGAGTCTATGTGCGAAAGAACAGATTTTTTAAGTCAATTCTAAGGCCTTTTATGGCCCGGACGGCGAACGGCGGACGGACATTTCAAATTTTGATTCTACGCACCTTGAAACGTAAAGTGACAAAGTTTGTGGGGGGGGGGGGGGGTAATACAATTTTTTTTCTATACGATCACATAGGCTTATTATTGGAAATAATAAACCAAAAAAGACACTTTTTCACCTATTTTTGGCTCATAGCACCCATGAGAGTGGAGCGATCGAGCTGGCGAGAAGTTAGGACCAACAAGACCCCAAGTGGAGTCTATGTGCGAAAGAACAGATTTTTTAAGTCAATTCTAAGGCCTTTTATGGCCCGGACGGCAAACGGCGGACGGCGGACGGACATTTCAAATTTTGATTCTACGCACCTTGAAACGTAAAGTGAAAAAGTTTGAGGGGGGGTTATAAAAATTTTTTGCTACACGATCACATAGGCTTATTATTGGAAATAATAAACCAAAAAGACACTTTTTCACCTATTTTTGGCTCATAGCACCCATGAGAGTGGAGCGATCGAGCTGGCGAAACGTTAGGACCTACTAGACCCCAAGTGGAGTCTATGTGCGAAAGAACAGATTTTTTTAAGTCAATTCTAAGGCCTTTTATGGCCCGGACGGCGGACGGACATTTCAAATTTGGATTCTACGCACCTTGAAACGTAAAGTGACAAAGTTTGAGGGGGGGTTATAAAAATTTTTTGCTATACGATCACATAGGCTTATTATTGGAAATAATAAACCAAAAAATCTATGATGGAAACAATGGCTTATTTTCTGCGCATTCTTCGTGAGAAGTTGTAAAAAATGTTTTCAGACCACTCTTTATATCGTGCAAAATTGTACCTACGAGCTTGTGAGACATGAAATATAGGCAGATAAAAAGAAAGATGTTACCTGGGAAGTGACAGATTTATCGTTGATGTGTAGAGGAGTAGAGGACACCAATGAATCCGACCATGGAGTTCCAAAAGACCTACGATCACTTTGTGTACTGGAAAACTCCTATAATATCCTGTGATATTAGGGCTACAACAGTAATATGCGTTACTAGGGTGGTTCAAAAAAAAAAAAAAAAAAAAAGTTCTGGGATTTCTGGTCCCCATTGTGTTTTTGCTTCCTCGGTATGTCAGGATGACCCTCCTAAATTTTTAGCAAAAAATATTAATCCTAACCACTCTACCTGGGTCGATTTTTGCAAGTTATCGACCGCTATCGTAAACCAACCTCTAAATTGGTGCCGACGTGATGATTTGAAGGACGAATTTCAATTTTTTGGGGTCAATTTATGGGTTTTCGCATGCGTTGAACACGATGAACTTATTTATTTTACGCTCCGTCCACTAGTTATCCGGTAAACTGGCAGAGGGCACTGCTTGAAGATAAGTAAAAATCGAAAATTTCACCGAAAATGCTGTCGCCTGGTTAAGAATTGTACTGGAAACATGCTATTATGGTCGGATAATATGCTTTGGCATGTTGTGAACATGATCCCGTTTTTTACTATACTTTTCCGCCTGTGATTGCTTCGTTTATCGGCCATAAACATCAAATTAACTGTAGGGTAATAGGCAAATTCACCCTAATTTCACCGGAAATTATGTCGCGTTGATAATTTAAGGTCCCGAAATACCTTGTGCCGATAAAATTGGGTATTTTCCAGGATTTTCGGTACAAAGCCGTTGGTAATTTTGCAAGGACTTGAACCGGCATTGTACTTATTCGCCAAATATAGCGGCAAAGTGGAGAAAATAGCTAAAATTTTCCGATTTGTCTGTAAAATTCCTTAGTTTCCATCGGTTTTTCGGGGTAAAATTCGTAGTTCTGAATTGTCTGAACTGTGATTGGATCGCTAAATAAAAAATGATGTAATATAATTGAAAATAATGTACCTAATATAATTTCAGTTTCACTTGCTCGAAGGACAATCTGTAATTTGGTCTAAGCTGAAAGAATCCATGATCGTGGAACATAAAACAACATTTTAACGAGAATAAAATATCCTAATAAAAATATACAAAAATAATAATTAACCTCGATAAAATATTCAAACATAAAAAAAAAGTATTTCAAACCGGTTGGTTTACGATAGCGGTCGATAACTTGCAAAAATCGACCCAGGTAGAGTGGTTAGGATTAATATTTTTTGCTAAAAATTTAGGAGGGTCATCCTGACATACCGAGGAAGCAAAAACACTATGGGGACCAGAAATCCCAGAACTTTTTTTTTTTTTTTTTTTTTTTTTGAACCACCCTAATGCGTTACACAGCCCAAGTAGAAATCTCAATTTGAAAAGGACAGTATTTGATTCAAATCGGAACAATTCAATGATCGTTATAGGTAAGGCAGGTAGGTAGGTCGGTCTACTACTACTACTATTACTAGTTACCTACTCACTATTATTTTGAAGGATTGTATCAGCCTCAGGGACTTTATCTAAAAACCATTCCTTCCTCATCACCCTCCTTGATTGTCAACATCAAAATATAACCACAGAATCCGTTTCAGACTAGCCTGAGTCCAAAGTCGTGAAAAACCATTGGTATGTCAGTGTGCGACGAAAACATGCATGGTACACTCCCCAGCGCTCAATTCTAAACCAATTTTTTGAGCCGGACATCTCTATATAGTTGTGAATTACGACGCCGGAATTCTAGCATAGATAGACAAGGAATAGGGAGTTGAATAAAATAAATAGGTAGTTCCCTTGAAAAATTGAATTCCCATGAAAAACCGCAACCAATTTTTGTGGTTTCGATTTATATATATATATATATATATATATATATATATATATATATATATATATATATATATATATATATATATATATATATTCCATACATTGTGGCACCCGAAACAATAAAAACAGCATACGAAGTGGCACCCAAGTTTTTATGGCACCCGTATAAGGGTGCCACATTGTCAACCCCTCATATCTTACCTTAACTTCAACAATAAACACATAAAAGATTTTCACTATTTAATTTAAGCTCTACTGGATGATAAGGATTCATAATTACAATTTTACATTGATTCAGTGACCAACAAAGAGCCTTTGAAGTTTGGGAGGTGGGTGCCAGTTGAATGGATTATGGATCACAAATATACAGCTGTAGTTCATCGTTTTTCCGCGTGCTTCGCCGCTGTCGGGTGTTTCGTGTATATTATAATATACATAATAATATACACATTCTATTTTGCTTACTGAATGGCTACCGGAGATCTGGCAGGGTCGGCCATTGCTTTAAATAACCTCGTCTTCTCCCCACCTCTTCTCTTTTAAAAAGCAAAGAACTAAAACAACTGGAACGCTGTCTCAGGGTTGAGCGTGCGGTCGGGCGGGTTGAGATGTGTTGGACGACTACACAACTACTCCCAGTCAAAAGCACAGGAAATTCTCAATTTTAGTTCGATTTTGATGACATTTTCAGGGATTGTGTTGGTTAGCCTCTTTATGTTCCCCTATGAATTTCATTGCAATCGAATCAATAATGACGTGTGCGCAAGCTCAAACGTGAATTCATAAAATAACGTCGATTTTTTACGGTCTATAGGTTCGATTTTGTTCAAACCCGGAGGGTAGTTGGCTATACGTATCAGAAATATGCTCTATGAGTTTTATTGTGATTGATTGAGTAATGACCATTGTACATGCGCAAAAATAAAATTGTTTGACTCTTGTGAAACTCAGAGACTAAGGAACCGATTTTTATGGAATTTTCTGGTTTTGTGTGGGTTAGCTTCTAGATGGTTCCCTTTAAATTGCATTGTTGTCGGATCAATAATAGGGT
Source organism: Adelphocoris suturalis (assembly GCA_030762985.1). Taxonomy (NCBI): domain Eukaryota; kingdom Metazoa; phylum Arthropoda; class Insecta; order Hemiptera; family Miridae; genus Adelphocoris; species Adelphocoris suturalis. The sequence goes on along the minus strand of CM061041.1, from coordinate 147,397,810 downwards.
GCACGCATGCGCAAACGTCAGATTCTAACAACGTCGATTTCTTACGATCTATTGGTCTGATTATGTTCAAACTTGGAGGGTAGTTGGGTAGAGGTTTCTAGGAACGTTTCCTATGCATTTTATCGCCTTATTGATATTAACTTGGTTAACACACGTGAAACTCTGAATCTAATTGACCGAATACTCTCAAGGAGTGTTAGGGGACCCTAGATGATCTCCTATAGTCTTCTTTTACGTAATATCATCCATTTATGCGAATTTTTGGGACTTTAGGAAATCTGGAATGGAATAGAAAGTTCCAGTTATGCAACAAGAAGTAAAATAAAATTCAAGATCATCTCCACAGAAGTATTTCAAGATGGTACATACGTGATGAAGTAACATCTTTTATGCATTATTCCAGTACCTAGTTATACGTTGCTCAAAAATGGATGATGCGCCGCGAGTGGTCACATTTATCACATTCAGTTGTGTTAACCTGCTGTGAATGTTGTTTATCTGCAGTCGACTTTTCGGAAGTAATTCGGAATATTCTCATTTATTCTATAAAATGTACGGGTTTTCTTTTGCAAAACAGTTTGGTCATCGTGGATATAGTTTTTATGAACTACGATAATTTATTTTCGCCGAAAATTGAGTTTTGATGTGATAATACGAGGCCCTAGGGATCAACCTGGAAATGTAACTCTTGATCAGTGCCTACTCTTTTTTGCCAGAAAATAACGTCACATAATTTAATAATTATTAATTTTACACATTATTAGTTCAATGTGGTTACTTAACAATAGTTTATAATTTACCGTAAAAAATCAGCTTTCCTTGACACTACAGAGGCTAAGGGATCATGAGATGTTGTGATAAAATGAGAGCATTCCAAAAAGTGGCGATTGTTTTCCTGCTATCACTAAGGGAGTTACACTTCCCTACTAACGCATTGGTTGTACATGAAAATCAATATTTTCGCCGTAACGTAACGGTAGGAAAAAATGGAAACGTCCTATTAATCATTATTAAATGATAAATTGCTGAACCAGTATCCACAAAGCATGTAGCAAATCAAACAAATCTTTTATTGATGACAATGATATAACTGCGTTTATCTGTGAAAATTGCTACGAAATAGTTATTGACGGAGGAAGCAGGTTTGACCCCCGCTTTCCGTTCCAAATTTACAAGACGAACAATTAGCCGAAAATGCGGATTCACTGAGTACCTATAGGAAAGTTCGACCACATGCATCGATAGGTATCAACATAACATAATTGATCAAATAATAAGAACATGTATAAACTTGTAAATATTCAAGTAGGCACTGCATAGGTACCGTCTACAAGCCACTATGTAGTAAAGCATTGTTCTACATTTTAAATTTTATTTAAATGATTCTTTTTAATAAAATTTAAGAATTGAAACATTCTCCGGAGAACTGACACTGAAAAACGCATGAAAAGTAACTTTTTCGACAAGAATAAGAGAACGTTCCACACATTCCTTTGCACAAACAAAGTGGTGTGGTGATAAATTGCCTTTTTGGATTTCATATTTACTCAAGGCAGGATCCAGTTTTGAGAGTTGACAATCGAAAGCACTCAACCAAAAATATGTAAGTAATAATTACCTCAAACAATGAAGCATCTAAAGTGCAAGGTACACAGGAAAAGTTTACAATTATACTGAGAGAGTTCGTCAGCCAATTGAATCTAGCCTCATCTGCGCTGTTCTCTCTCTCTCTTTTTTTTTTTTTAATCAACGTTAAGTACAAATGCTCAAGATTTTTTAGCCGAGTTTCTGTAATTTGTCTTCCAACTCCAAGTGAGGCCAGGCGTCTATTGGTTTATAGTGTTTTAAGGTAATCACCGCAGATATTTTAGTCAAAATTTTGCTTGTGGTGTCACACACACCCTGTGAAAGCATGAAGGGCAGGGAAAACCGCTGTAGCTGTGCGGCATAAGCTTTCAGTAACGATGTAGCAGCCAATCACTCGTGGTTTTGATATTTAACGATAGACCCCTGGATCCGTGACTTTTCACTTTGTCTCTGGTTTCCGAGTGGGTACTAACTGTCACGATTCACCGGGTCAAGTTCTGTTCACTCGCTATATAGAAATGAACTAATGATTTTAGGGATTTTCTACGTGGGTTTACTATTTTTACTGATTTACTTTCGTAGCCTTTCGTTCAAATTTTGAACTCAAAATATTTTATGGACAATTCATCGTACCAGTCAAAAACAAAAGCTTTTCTGTGAACATGAGAAGAGAAATTAATGAAAAGTGATGTATTAAAAATAACACGTTTTTGTGTTGGCAGTTGGGACTACACTCAACATTGGATCCTGCCGCTTTTGAATAAATAGTAAATAAAAAACGGCAATTTATCACCTGTGCAGTGCCTACTTGATCATAGATGCTCTTACTATTTCTTCAATTATGTTTTGATACCTATAATTCGACATACCTCGATATACCTATAGTTCGATGGATGTGATCCAACTTAACTTTACAGGATCTATACAACTGAAGTCTTATGAATGCCTTATGAATATTTGAGTTTGAGTTGAGATTCAATTTCTTTTGTTTCTCATCGTCAAGTGGTATGGAATTATTAGTCTCCTTGCCTATTTTTCTCGAGATTTGGGAATTTCAAATGAATGTGATAAATGGTGATGAAAATTATAAATACATAAATGATTGTATAGGTAATAATAATGTTTAAAAAACCGAAAATGTCACATTACTAGTAAATTGTCTAGTAAATAGAGGAGAAAAAAAGTTGATTTATCTTCAAAATACAAAGGTTCATTATTGAAAATAATAAATCCAAATGCGACATTCAACATAAGGTCGGATTGTTTCGATTTTCGTAGTTTTAGAGTCAACATGTATAGTAAAAACCCAAGTGTGCTTATTCCAGTTACTTGGGCGACCTAAGCTATTGCGAAAAAACATCGCAACTTTCGAACTATTTTCTATATTTTTGATCTTACGCCAAAACTAAGCTAGTTAGCAAGGAAACATCTATTACCAATATTCACGGCAGTTAAATTCTACGTAGAATAACCTATTAAAATTTGAAATATGAGTAATCATGCAACCGCTTGTAAAAAAAGGCACTTTTTTCAATTTGGGTGAAATGTTTCACTTGGATTTTTAAGAGCTTTAGTCTCAGAAACTGTCACACCAATTGAAAAACTTATTAGATGAAAGTCATAAATAGTCTAACTTTGTAACTAATGGGTACCAAACATTGGAAATTTAATTTATTTTTAGCGCATTTATGACAAAAAATACAAATTGTCCACACACGACTCCCGTCGTACACCTGAGGTGGTTCGTCTAAATAAGGTTAATTTTGGCATGACTACTCAATCTTAAACGCAATTTAATTATAATATCCTTATAATACAGAATTCAATTAGTCTCGCTAATTTTATTATTAGTGAATTACCTAAATATAATTTTACGAAATAATAATTTCCTTAGAAAACTATCACGTGTTAGAGAAGGAGCGGTCTAGTGACAATTTTGAATTTTCCGTCATAAAATGACATGTATTATATGAGATGAAATTCATTACATGTATTACATGAAAATGAAATAAAATGACATGTGATATAAAATGCAGATATAGAATTAGATGTCCTACGACTTTCATTTGATAAGACACACAGACTGGAGAGCAGTGAAGTTGTGGAAACCCATATCAATACTATAAATTATTACACTGGAAAAAAAAAAAAAAAAAAAAAAAAATTGAACGCGAAGCTGGTACTGGGAGTTTTTGAAGGTATTGAACCCGAATCCGAAGCCCGTTTTTCACATAGACGTCTATTTTTTGAGGAGGTGGACGTGTAATACTAACCCCCAGGACCAGAACCTGTGTCGTGAGGGCATGACCTTGATTTTTTGGGGGGAGGGGGATAGTGTTATTAAAAAATAATAAACAAGTAGATCAGTGCTCACAAAATGAGACACATGATAGCGTATTTTCTTGTAAGGAGATCCGCGTGAAATAGTAGACGTTTCCTGCGTTGAATTAGAGATAAAATGGCTTGGCAGCTCAATCAGCTGATCAATGACCTCTTAGTCGTCATCAACCCTTGGCATATCTTTATTTCCACAATGTTACAGATTACATCCATACCAAGTTTCATCAAAATCGGACGTCGGGAAGTGGCATTTAAAACGATTTTAAGAGGACATACATACAACATCAGCGAACAAAGTGAACACAATAGCTCATTTTTCCTTTCTTAAAAGAAAATGCGCTAAAAATCAAATCAAAATATAAATCAGATCAGATATAGAACAATAACGATTGATTATATCATTATAATAGTACGCAATCAGATTCACAGTATTTGACCGGGGGATACCAACGGATTCTGCCTCAGGTTTGTTATCTGTAATGGAAAATAATAAACCTTTGTGTCAAGGATTTACAGTGTTTTGACTTCATCTTCACCAGTAAGCCCGTGACGCTTCGATGGCAGACGTGTATTTCTAAGTTACCTATTAAACCAATTAATATTGGCCGTAATTTGAGTAATGTGTATACGAGTTTCTTTTTGACCCCAATCCAAATCAGTGTTTTTGAACGACGTCTACATTGGCGAACCGGCGATATTCGAGTGGCAGATTCGCATAACTACAGTACATCTACATGTACATCTGATTCATATTTCATTTATTTACCAATAAGTCGATTGCAGACCCAAAATTTGTGTTTTTGGACTGCGTCTCTAGCAAAGACCTAGCGATACTAAGGTAGCAGACTTGAATTCACGTAACCTATCAATATCCTGGTATGATGGGCTACAGTTTCAGCGATCAACAAAACAGTCGTTTCTGGGCGCTCAAACTCATATATTTCAACCACATCTGCATGTAACACCCATCCACCTTGAGATAGCAGACGACCATGGTTCAGTTGGCCATGGATGAAAGTGTTAAGGGCCGATATGGTTCCCCCTCCAGCTGTAAGCCATATAGATCTGTTTTTCTTGTCGCCATCGGTTTTGGACTAGCAGACGTGCATATCTTATACAAACTCAATTGAATACTAACAAATTCAATAATTGGTCCGTTTCTATAGATCAGTTGCCCCTTTTCAGCCGAGCTCCTAGTGGCATTGGCGGTTAGCACCTATATCTTATACATTGGCTGAATGAAAAGATGAGGCGGTGTCGAAGGGGAAAATTAGGCCGGTGCATCGACAGCAAGTTAACACCCGAACCAGCAAAATGCTCGGTAGATGCCTCCTCCCTTTAGTTGTGCATGTCCTCATCCGCATTTACACGCAGTTGTGAAGAAGTTGATAAGGGTGGAAGTGGAAGGTGACGCGGATGTTGCAGTAGGCATAAGAAATACCTGTTTAATGCTTGAAAGCAATTTAGATGAAACAGCCAAAATAATTCCTATGAGTTTGTGGTGGGTTTAAAATAAATTTGTAATTCACATTCGACCACAGTACACCAAGCATAGAACTCTATGCTCTTCTTCAAGTTTTTTAATGTCTCAAAAGTACTTTGATGTCCCTCCTTTTGATATCGCCTGTCCTCGGGCGATCACGGTCATCTAGCTGAAGGAGATAACATCGTGCGTCGTAGAATTTAGTAGATATAAGAACTTTGTCGAGCCTGATTTTGCATCCGGAGATGTTGGCATTACGGGCAGATGAGGTTGGAGATGCTCCCGATCGAGGTTGGTCCTAAGCATCCAAACCAGACGAGAAATTGGAGGGATTCATGAGTTTTGCTTCCGATGGTTATGCAGATTTAAATTCCGATCGAAACGGTGTGTCAGTTATCAACTTGAACCCTGATAGCGAAGTCAAAAACGCCGATCTCCATTTTTTTGTTCAGGATGATATTGAAGGTGGAAGTTGCGGAACTGTTTACAATACATGCAAACGGTCTGTGAAGGACAGGTTTCGAGTTTGTGGGCAGCCGGTAGACGGCTTTTACATTAACCATACAAAAGGGTCACTTGACTACGTTAATCATGACCTTGATACCTTGAAACTGGGACATTTTCTCGCTCCATAGGGCTTCTTACAAAAGGGGCATGGATATTTAAGGTCGGATAAGAATTGGAATTTTAGAACTGCTCATTTTATTTTATTTGTGTCTTGCAGTTTTTCCATAGATTTGATGATTTTCTAGGAGCCCCTGTGGGTTAGAAATTGCTGATCACGTTCTTTGGACGATTGTATTGATGGGAATTTGGCAAAGGTGGAACTGAAATATTTTTTTTACAATGTCAGAACGTGTTTTTGGGATTTCAAACGATTGTCTCGAAACGTAAAGACAATTTTCTTTCGTATATCTGGGAAAGTGTTACCTACTAGTTCTTAAGCAACCAAGAACTACCCACAAATATACTATTTCATTTTCGTTATGAGGTCGTGTACTCCAAATTGAAAAGTTAGGATTTTGTCCACTAAAACTTCCATTTCTTTAGACATCTTGAAGTTACGGACCAGAATGTTTCTTCTCACCTTTTGTGCAATACACACAAATTGCAAGTGTAATGATGGGCTGGGGTAAGAGAATTTTTGGCCGAGGTAGAACCTCGTAGTTGCGCTACCATTTCCATCGTTTAAGAGGAATGTTCATATTACCAAGGTAAAAACATGCCTGTGAGATCCATGGAAAACATCTGGAGCCATAATGATGGGTATGAACTCTTTCTCTCCGGTGAGAAGGACGGCACTTAGTTGTGCACCAATGTACTATATGGTGATACAACGATGGTTCCGCGTAAAAAATAACGATTCTCTTAAACGAGATAATGTTTTTTTGAAAAACGCATAAAGACGGTTTATTAGATAGGTAGGGAGTTGATAAGTGATCATTATTATGGTGAATGACACCAAGAAATAACATTGATTACATAGTATTGTACTCAGGTGCTATTCCGTTATCCCCCCCCCCAATCTGCTTCACGACTTTCCCGACTGTTTCACTTATCCTATACTCTTTAACGAGAAATTCTTGGCAAAATAATTCACATTGTGTTGAGAGAATTGGAGCACATTTAATACCTACGCCTTTTCAAAGCTTATTAAAAATTTTGTTTGCTGGTTGTGGTTTTTTCAATATCCACATTCAGCGTATTTAGTACCTGCACTAACAAAAGAAGATATAGAATTACAAAATTAAATTATCTAGGTACCTAATCTGCTGGCAAAACTAAAAGTCTACGAGATTTAAACATTCTTAACGACGAAAGTTGCTTATATCTGGCCGTAACTGTGGAAGGTATAAAAAGACCCTTCACTTACTGGCTGTAGCTCCACGAAAAGAAATTTTTATCCAGGTTTCATAGAACCCAAAACGATTTCTGTGGGAAAAATAATTCACATTTTGTTGAGAAAATTGGAGCACATTTAATACCTACGCCTTTTCAAAGCTTATTAAAAATTTTGCTTGCTGGTTGTGGTTTTACAATATCCACATTCAGCGTATTTAGTACCTGCACTAACAAAAGAAGATATAGAATTACAAAATTAAATTATTTAAATTTAATTTAGCAGAATTAAAATTAAGCAGAATTAAAATTAAATTCTGCTGGCAAAACTAAAAGTCTACGAGATTTAAACATTCTCCTTCCCTGAAGCTCAGTCTCTGGATCTTTGACCATAGTTTGTTTACCTCAACAGAACCCAGGAAGACCAATGGGAGTTGTGAAATTCTTGGTTCGCTCTTGTTTGTCCGCTATTATAAAACGGTTGATTTGTCTGCTGTTCTGAAGGTGGTTTGGCAACGTCGCAGATACCACCTAGGTATCAAAGTGGTCGCCACTTAGTCAGTGATTTGTAATTGTATATCTCGGTTGGCACATAGATATAGTGATATGAAATTTCCTGGAAGATTGCCACAGGTATAGCATTGTGGGATTCAGTAAATAACCATAAAAATGAAATAAAAATATCCTTGCTGTTTTTAAATGTCATTCGAATCAATATACACCATAAAATAAATATATACAAAAGGGAATAATGAGGGTGCCTCCTAACTTCAATATTGTATGGGTGCCACAATGTTAGAATATTTATTTATATACATATACACCAGGGAATGATGAGGGTGCCACATTACTTCAATATTGTATGGGTGCCACATAGACGGTGACTTAAAATTCTCAAGAATGGTGCCACAAGTATAGCATTATGGGATTCAGTAAATAACCATTAAAATGAAATAAAAAGTATACCTTGCTGTTTTTAGAGGTCATTTGAAGCAATATACACCATAAAATACATATATACACCAGCGGATAAGGAGGGTGCCTCCTAACTTCAATGTTGTATGGGTGCCAAAATGTTGCAATATATATTTATATATATATATATATAAATATATATATATATATATATATATAATATATATATATATATATATATATATATATAATATATATATATATATATATATATATATATATATATATATATATATATATATATATATATATATATATATATATATATATATATATATATATATATATATATATATATATATATATATATATATATATATATATATATATACAGGGTGATTCCCTCGCAGATGCAAAAAAACATTTGGGTAAAACTACATCAAAAATGGAGTAAAATGCCGCCAACTGCATATTTTTATCTCAATCCGTTCTCGAGATATGATTTTTTAAAGGTTTCGGGAAAACCGTGTTTTTTCCCTTTTAAACTCAAATTTCTCCACTTTACTTCATTCAATTTTAAATTTTGACCACATTTTCGGAACCAGCATTAAATTTACTATGAGAATAGTGTACTTGGGTTCTTAAAAAGTACCATCCAAAGGCCCTCCATCAGCTCAAACATTGACGATTTTGAAAAAAGAATATTTCTGAAAATCTTCAAAACTTTACTACTCTTCCAAAACGAATCCTGGAAACTGGCAAATCTAATGAAAACTGCTTCGTCTAATACTCTTTCCAACGGTGTAATCAAGTTTACTTTTATTTTGTTAATTAGTGTAGAAAATTATGTTTTAATGTTAAAAAATGTGGGTTTTTCAATGAAATTGTTGGTTTTCTCGAAAGATGACGCTCCATGAACCTACGAGTATGGGGTCGGTTTCTATGTATTTTTTCACGCTGTATCGAATGGTAACATTTATAGATCTCTCCAACTCCGTTATAACCGAGTTTTACACTTAAAATCGCAAATGTTTAGTTTATTTGTTACGATTAAATGTATGTGTGTTATGGGGTGAAACTAGTTAATTGAAGTGTAAAACTCGATTATAACGTAGTTGAGAGATCTGCAAGAGTTTCCATTCGATACAGCGAGAAAAAATACATTGAAACCGACTCCATACTCGTTGGTTCATGGAGGGTCATCTTTCGAGAAAACCAACAATTTCATTGAAAAACCCACATTTTTTAACATTAAAACATAATTTTCTCCACTAAATAACAAAATAAAGGTAAACTTGATTATACCGTTGGAAAGAGTATTAGACGAAGCAGTTTTCATGAGATTTGCCAGTTTCCAGGGTTCTTTTTAAAAGAGTAGTAAAGTTTTAAAGATTTTCAGAAATATTATTTTTTCAAAATCGTCAATGTTTGAGCTGATGTGAGGGCCTTTGGATGGTACTTTTTAAGAACCCAAGTACACTATTCTTATAGTAAATTTAATGTTGATTCCGAAAATGTGGTCAAAAGTTAAAATTGAATGAAGTAAAGTGGAGAAAGTTGAGTTTAAAAGGAAAAAAACACGGTTTTCCTGAAAAAAACCTTTAAAAAATCATATCTCGAGAACGGATTGAGATAAAAATATGCAGTTGGCGGCATTTTCCTCCATTTTCAATGTAGTTTTACCCAAATTTTTTTTTGCATCTGCGAGGGAATCACCCTGTATATATATATATAAATTCAATCCAATGAAGTGGCTCTACAAGAGCATGTATAATTAACACAAATTTTATAAAATGGGTTATAAAATTTTTTTGCTATACGATCACATAGGCTTATTATTGGAAATAATAAACCAAAATAGTTTGTGATGAAAATTATTGTTTTTTCTAAAATTTGGGTTAATTATATATATGTATATATATATATATATATATATATATATATATATATATATATATATATATATATATATATATATATAATTATTAATTGCTATGCAATTCTTAGGCCGACCCCCAATAATTTTTTATGTAACGTCCGGAACGAAATTTGACATAAAAACTCCCCAATAAAAAATTGTGACGGGAAGCGCGAGGTCGTGGGTTCAAATCCCAGCCAGGCTGGAATTTTTTTTTTTTTTTTTTTTTCTCGTGAGACGAATTGCATAGCAAATTATCCTCGTTTTCTACACAGTAGAAAAGAGAAAAGATCCGGCGAGGCGCGAAGCGCCGAGTATAGATTAGGGGGGTCCGCTTGCGGAGCCCCTTGCGAGGCCCGAAGGGCCGAGTTTATATATATATATATATATATATATATATATATATATATACGGTGATGTATATATATATATATATATATATATATATATATATATATATATACTCGGCGAAATATTCTCTCATTTTTGTAAGTCATATTTATGTTTCCTATATTCCCCAACCATCTGTACTTACCTCAAATTAATATTACACGCGAGTGTTTTCATCATTCATCAAAACTATATATATATATATATATATTTCAATTTTCTATTTCTTTCAATTCAAAAATGTTCTTAAATTTAAATTATATTTGCCAAAAAACTCGATAAAAACTACAAAAAAAGCTAAACATTCAAAACTGCTGAATAGTATACATCATTATGTAGAATACGTTTTTGCCAAAAAATGAATTAGTTATTTCCTTGCACTCAAAAAGCTCAAACCTCAAAACAATTTAACATTATATATACCATAGGATATTTTACGAAAATTCGCTCATACGATCATGCTGCATTACTGGAACTTTTTAACATTGGCATTGTTCTGTAGTTGTGCATTAGTGCTTCGAAATATGCATCTAGAGGCAAGGGTTATTGCTTTAAAAATGCTCGTGTTCAGCGAATTTCCCTAGAAAATGAAGCTTTTACTGAGCCATTGTAAGCTCCCAACAATTATAAAATCAAAATTTTCGTAAAATATTTTCACTGAAATCCGTTTTGAGACATTCTGAAATTTAAATAACGTTCTGAATAAGAATTGTTATCTCACTGTTAGGTAATAATGTTTAAATAAAAGTTTATGGAAAACGGCAGAGTACCCTACCTGAGGAATTATTTGGCTTCCTCCCATGTTGGTCACCGAACTTGTTGATTCAAAAACAATAGGGCTGTCATGCATTTGAGTTATTGGAGACTCAGCCTGTAATCTCTATTATTTATAAGAATGAAACTCCGTCTGTCTGTCTGTTTGTCGTGTCTATGCACGGCCAAACGGCTGAGTGGGGGGAGTCTACGAGTGGGGGGATCTTCTTGGGATTTTCCGATAGGGGGAGCGAGCAAATTTAAAATTTTCTAATCCCAGCCGAACCATGGGCCGTAGGGCGGGAGGGGGGTCGAAGTAAGAATTAATGTGCGCTTTTTGGACTTCCCCGCATCCTCTACCCCTCTAAACGGCCGTCGACAATTCCGGAAAAATAAAGGTTTCGTAGGTTTTTGAACGAGGAAGACGACGGCGCGATCGGATCGCGAAAAAAGTATCGGGAAATGCGTCAAAAAAATGCGAGAGCACGGACCCGTTTTCTCGAAAAGTCCGCCGAAAAACTTGGTTTTTTCCGATTAAAATATACCCCATAAAGGTACGTTTTTCGGAACGGTTTTCGCGGGCGAAATACAGCTTTGGGTCCGCCGAATCTGAATCCGAAATCGGGTATCGAAAAAAGTGACGAGAACTCGGTCAAATTGCGAGCAGAAGCGAGCAAAGCGATTAAAATGATTCTGCCGTGGACGAGAGAAGGCTCAAGAATTGACGTGAAGGGTTCGATGTCACAACATTGCGAGGCGAGCAGGTATGCCTACATAGGTACCTACCTTGCGAGCGAAGCGAGAGCCATTTCAAATAATAAATACGGACTTTGTCCTACACATATACAGGTATACCTGGGAGCGAAGCGAGCAACATCCCCGAATAAACTTTTCGTGGTTCCACGTAGTTTTATAAGATTTAATTTGTTTGTAATAATTCCCAACTGAAAAAAACGTCTGCCAAGTTGGGTGGGCAGTATAACTTCCTCAAGCGAGCGAAGCGAGCAGCATCCCCTACAGAAGTTAAGCCTACCCTTAGAGATCTACCGTTTGCGAGCGAAGCGAGCAGCATCCCCTACAGAAGTTAAACCTACCCTTAGAGATCTACCGTTTGCGAGCGAACCGAGCAACATCCCCTAAATGCCATACTTTGCGAGCGAAGCGAGCAACATTTTCTACATGCCAGACTTTGCGAGCGAAGCGAGCAATATTCCCTACATGCCACACGTTGCGAGCGAAGCGAGCAACTTAATGGGGGGTCCGGGGGGCTTGCCCCCCGGCTGGACGTGGAGGCGAGCATAGCGAGCCGGAGCGGCTAGTACTATTAATAAGAATGAAACTCCGTTTGTCTGTTTGTCGTGTCTATGCACGGCCAAACGGCTGAGTGGGGGGAGTCTACGAGTGGGGGATCTTCTTGGGATTTTCCGAAAGGGGGGGCGAGCGAATTTAAAATTGTCTAATCCCAGCCGAACCATGGGCTGTAGGGCGGGAGGGGGGTCGAAGTAAGAATTAATGTGCGCTTTTTGGACTTCCCCGCTTCCCCTACCCCTCTAAACGGCCGTCGAAAATTCCGGAAAAATACCGGTTTCGTAGGTTTTCCTACGAGGAAGACGACGGCGCGATCAGATCGCGAAAAAAGTATCGGGAAATGCGTCAAAAAAATGCGAGAGTACGGACCCGTTTTCTCGAAAAGTCCGACGAAAAACTACGTTTTTTCCCATTAAAATATACCCCATAAAGGTACGTTTTTCGGAACGGTTTTCGCGGGCGAAATACAGCTTTGGGTCCGCCGAATCTGAATCCGAAATCGGATATCGAAAAAAGTGACGGGAAGTCGGTCAAATCGCGAGCGGAAGCGAGAAGAAGCGTTTAATATGAGAAATTAATTTTGCCCCGGACGCGAGAAGGCTCTACGAAGACGTCAAGGGGTTCGATGTCACAATGTTGCGAGGCGAGCAGGTATACATAGGTACCTACCTTGCGAGCGAAGCGAGGGCCATTTCAACAGAATAAATACGGACTTTGTCCTACACATATACAGGTATACTTTGCGAGCGAAGCGAGCAACATCCCCTAATAAACTTTTCGTGGTTCCACGTAGTTTTATAAGATTTAATTTGTTTGTAAGAATTTCCAACAGAAAAAAACGTCTGCCAAGTTGGGTGGGTCCTTCCTCAAGCGAGCGGAGCGAGCAACATCCCCTACAGAAGTTAAAACTACCCTTAGAGATCTACCGTTTGCGAGCGAAGCGAGCAACATCCCCTACACACGTTAAACCTACCCTTAGGGATCTACCGTTTGCGAGCAAAGCGAGCAACATGCCCTACATGCCACACTTTGCGAGCGAAGCGAGCAATATAATGGGGGGTCCGGGGGGCTTGCCCCCCGGCTGGACGTGGAGGCGAGCGTAGCGAGCCGGAGCGGCTAGTTCATTATAAGATAGTATCAACCAAACGTGGGGCCACATCGCCAAGTGGCACATTCAAACGAGACGTTCCAAACCCGACGCGAGCACCTCCCACCCGACTGTCTTTCCCCTCCGTTTGTTCCCCGCTGGGTAACAACCGAACAGCTGAGCCGTCTTATCACCAATCTTTGTTTAGGTTCTATTTAGATTACAGTACTCTGACATGCGTGCTTACTTCATTATGTACTTTTAATTATATGTTATATAAGTAGTTTAAATTACTTTTATTATATGTTCCTCCGCATGTATGTTCCTCCGTTTATACATGCTATTTTGTTACCATTGCACATACCAAACGAAGAGGAAATTTAATCTTCGCCGGCACATAAAATCTTGGCATGGTTCTACGTTGCCATTTTGCCAAGTTCTAAAAAGTTGCTCTAATTTCAAAGTTTATGAACTCGAGAAATGGCAAAAATTGGTCTGATGAACTCCAACATATTCTCATTTGGGAAAGTGTCTTTCAACAGTTCAATACTATTCTTCGGCGGACTTCTTAAATCATTTTCAAACCAGAGGCGATCGCATACGGAGCAAGGAAATCCAAATGGATTTTCGCAAAAACGTTTCATGAATTCATTATCAGCAACCATAGACTCTGTTATGACTTGTTGACGTACTGGTTCTGAGGTTGGTTCAGACGCTAACTCTGAGGACCTACTACTTGAAACGTCTGGTTCCGCTTTATGTGCTTGTTTCTTTTGACGATATTGTCTACATTTCTCTGCATTAGAGAGTACTTGTTTGATAGTTTCAGGTTTCAATTTCTTATTTTGAAACTGTTGCTTATGCTTGTTCTCGTACTTTCTCTTATTCTCAACGTCCCTTTGTTTCCTCTCTTCTTCTTTCTTCTTTTGGAATGCCAGCCACTTGTCCTCATCCCTTGTAGTAGATGAGAATGGCGTGTTCAACACAAACTCGATGAATTGTTCTTGTTCCTTTGCCTGACGTTGGGACTGACGCTGACGTTTTGACCATTCAGTGGATGACATGATTTCTTGATATTCGACGCAACACAACTCCAACCTGACGCACCACGATGGGAAATTCACCAATTTTGAATGTTTACAACACGGAACGCTCGCCTTGGCAACACCTTCGCTCGTCCTAACGGCGATGGTTCCTGCCTCGTAATAACTGAAGGATACTGAGGCCACTACAAACAAAGGTACCTAGTTGACAATGAGTCACCAGTATGGAGAAAATATTTCGTGGTAAATGATGAGTCACCTTGCTTTCCGTTCTCTTTCTTATAATTGAACGCGGATCACGCATTGTTGTACGTGACAATCAATAGAAACGTGCAAATCAGTAGAAAAACAACGGTTTATTTTATAGAAAAATGAAACATATAAAGTAATTAAGGTAAATGCTCCTTCAATGAATTTAATAAAGTCGCCGCTGAGCGCTGCACCCTCAGGCTCTGATCCCTTAATTAATTTTCTTTGGAGAGGGAGGCGCACAAAGAGGCAATACGCTGGTCTCGCCACTTCACGAGCATTTTGTGTGGAGAAAAAATAGTGTCGCGAAAAGTTCGTTGACCCGTAGAGAAAATTTTCCAATTACCAACGGAGAAAATCAGAGGTCTATTCATCGTCTAGTACCTACTGCTTACAAGCAGAGTTGGAAGGTAATGATTACTTTGAGTAATGATTACTTTTTCAATTACTTTCCTGTTTTGATGG
This sequence comes from Adelphocoris suturalis, assembly GCA_030762985.1. Taxonomy (NCBI): domain Eukaryota; kingdom Metazoa; phylum Arthropoda; class Insecta; order Hemiptera; family Miridae; genus Adelphocoris; species Adelphocoris suturalis. The sequence goes on along the minus strand of CM061041.1, from coordinate 147,382,433 downwards.
AAATTCACCTCGGGCGACACCAGCTACTGTCAAAAATCAGAATGCAGGCCTTTGAACAAGAAAATTTCATCGAGAGTAATTGCAATTCCCATTACAAGTCTTGTAATGGTAATCGAAATTGCAATTACTTTTTCTGATTACATGTAATGGGAATGGGTTTTTTTGAATTCCCATTACATGTAATCGGAAAAAGTAATTGCAATTTCGACTACCATTACAGGAATTGGAATGGAGTAATGGGAATGGAGTAATCCCATTACACGCCTGTAGTTGGATTACCAGGGAATGGGAGATTTTATGCAGTGTTGGGCAAAATCAGTCTTTTATTTTTATTGGTCCATGTATTGGCTCATGGAATCCACAGAATTTTCGAATGTTTATAAATTTATATATATATATATGTATATATATAAGGTAGTGGTGGAATTGTTGAGGTTGACATACTTCAAATTAATGTATATATATATATATATATATATATATATATATATATATGCTACCTACTCTTCTATTTGACAAAGGCAAAAGCCGAAATGAAATAACTGTGAGTTTCCTTGTAATTTATCTATATATATGTTCTATTTTTCTCCGCACACACACACATATATATATAAACATTCGAAAATCCTGAGGATTCCATGAGCCAATACATGGACCAATAAAAATAAAAGATTTGGCCCAACACTGCATAAAATCTCCCATTCCCTGGTAATCCAATTACAGGCGTGTAATGGGATTACTCCATTCCCATTACTCCATTCCAATTCCTGTAATGGTAGTCGAAATTGCAATTACTTTTTCCGATTACATGTAATGGGAATTCAAAAAAACCCATTCCCATTACATGTAATCAGAAAAAGTAATTGCAATTTCGATTACCATTACAAGATTGGAATGGGAATTGCAATTACCTTTATTCGAAAGGAATGGGAATTCGTAATGGGAATGTGGATTCCTTTTTTAACAACCCTGCTTACAAGTACCTACTACTCAATAGTACCTATATGGGTGATATTCTCGAGACTTGGACACTAGCGCATCCTTACATCGAAGCAAGGCGAAATCAAGTTATTTCACCTTGTTGTCATGGTGATGAGTAAACATATGCGAAAATGCGCCATTTGTAGGCACAGCTGGACAACAGCATAACATAGTCTCACCTAGTTCCGAGTCAATATTTTCATTATTTGTAATATGCGAGGTGATAAATTGTATGCAAATTACATCAAGAGATTATTTATCAGGTGTTGACCTCAAACGCTACGAACGCAAGATTTAATCTGTGGGGTAGAGATCCATATGAAATGTGTGTTGGGGAGTTGACATACAAGTGTTCTAGATGATCCAGACATCAGCCGCAAAGATGTTGTGGATTACCTATTGTAGTGGATTTATATGGTGGATTTCACCACACCTATCTATTTTTAGAACTGTTCTTTGAATCAATTGAAACTAAAAATCTTTAGAGTAGGTACTGTGAAAGTGGTCTTGTGAAAGGATGTGTTATGAGAGCTCTGTTAGGCGGGAATAGTAAGTTGTATCACATGTGGAAAGGTAAGTACCTACCTAGAGGTAAGGTATACCTACATACTTTCCGTATATTATTACTTGTTCATGTAGGTACTTCATTGATTAAAACAAAAGTAGGTACCTAATTACCTTTTTTGTCCATACAATTTGCGTAACTGCAAAACTCGCGCAATAACTGCACTGCCAATGCCGTCTTTATGAAATCTTACCTTCAGAGGAATGCATTTCAAGGTTTTTTCCTTGCAGCTGGTTTTTAATTCATGTTGCATATTCCCTGATTCGATATTTGACAAACTTGCTAATCAGCGGTTGTATTCGTCGGCAAAGCAACGACCCACCTACTTTGTTTAGGAACTTTAAACCAACTGCAAATCTGGTAGGAAGTACGTACCTACCTAAGTAGTTTCGTTTCTTGGTGTAGCAACAACCTGCCTTGTTTATTTTGACAAACTATCAAATCTCTCCTTTTATTCATTCAATATAACAAGTAAAGCTTCCTCAGTTAAGCATAGTACTATGAACTTATAATAAAACGCTGATGAAGCTACCTGAGCAATGGCTAGGTACCTACACAGCAGTACAGACACCTGAGGAATTTTCAATCATCTTTTCTTTACTATTTTTCAGGTTACTAGTTATTCTCAAAGCCTAAACGAATGAAGTTCTTTAGTTTTCTGACACTGATTAAGTACAATAGTTAGTAGGCTCCTAGTCCAAATAAAAACTCGTTCACGTTAGATTGGTATTGTTGACAGCAATCTACAATCAATTATTGCACTGGCAGGCACGATTATTATAACATTTAGTCAAATTGAAACTTTGTATTGCTACAATACTATACTTTTTCAAAACAAAACTGTTGAAAAATGGCCTCATAACCACGAATTATATTGACGTGAGACGGCAAACTTCTTGTGAGAAATAGGTTGGTTGAGTAGCGATTCATTGACGTAGGGCTGTCATGGGCGAATTTGACTGAAACGCGAACCTACTCCAGGCGTGACGTCACGAGAATATGGGCCATAGTACTACCCATATAGTGCCTTCTTTTCGCATTATTAGTTCATTATGGTTACTTATTGATATTAGTTTATAACTTAGCGTAATAAATCAGCTTTCCTTGACCCAACAATGGCTTAGGAATCATGAGATGTTATGATAAAATTAGAGCATTCCAAAAAGTGGCGAACGATTTTCCTACTATGAAAACTATGGGAGTTACTCTTCCCTAGTAACGCCTTGGTTGTACGTGAAAATCAATACGAAATGTGCCGGTCGGGAAAAAAAGTGTGAACGATGGTCGGTCGGGAAAAAAAAGTGTCGCGAAAAATTCCTTGACCCCCAGCCAAAAGACATATCCATGTCAAAAAGTATTCTAAATTTATACAGTATAGGTAACACTCTTATGTGTTGGGAAGATGACTTGGTAATAAATTGTTTTGTTTATCAACATATTAAAAAGCGTAAATTGTGAGATTCCGCTGCTGTAATGGATTGAACCCATTTGTGAGGTCCGAAGCTCCGAGTTCCGATACTAAATATAGGTACTATAAGCGGCGTTTAATAATTATGGACCAGAGATCTACGTAGAAGGGCTGTCTAATACATAAATAATAAACCTTTGTGTAATAATTTGCAGCGTTTTTCTAGTCTATACGCATGCTCAGAGGCTTTTACTGATTCCTGAGTGCTAACGTTTGAAGAGGATCTTATAAAGTCTAACTCGTCTAATCCGTGAAAGTTTCAAAAGGGAGATCAGATACTGAATTTTGAATAGAATAAAGTCAATTTCGGAGCAAACTAATTTTTCACCTCACATAAGTTTTCACAATTCTTCTTCCCCATTTGTAGAACTAAGAACCAAAAGTCGCATAAATGTTGTTTTAGCTAATAGTTGTATGCTTCTTTGTTTCAGGTAAGAGTGTAATTTGCATGAGCGGTAGACTATACACGAAAAATGGTGAGTGGGTTATAATTCGTTAATTGGATTGCATGTAGGAGTTTATTTCATGCGAAAAGTTGTGAGAACAATAATTATTGGAACAGGAAACTGAGACCATTATGGCCACGCCTACTCCAGTGGAAAATACTTACCACACCTTTAGTTTCCGTTAGAAACTTTTTTTTTTTTTTTTTTTTAAATGGCATCGGCCTTTATTTCCTTTCCGCCAAATATACATTTTATATATATATATATATTTATATATATGAAAAATGTTAGAAATATTTTACTACATTATCTATTATATCTGTATACACATTCATTCTTTCGTTGTTATAAATTAAAAACAATAAATTTAAGCTCTAAAATTGATTTTATTACAAAAATTAAATATTTCCTCCTGTATTTTAGTACTAGCAGCACATAGAATTGTCTTTAAGTTAAATGGTCGTTGTAATTCTGGAAGAATGTTCTCAAATAAGTTGTGCCGCGCACTGCTCAACATTCCGCACTCCATGATGATGTGTTCCAAAGTTTCCTCAGTTGTATTACAGAATCTGCACTTCTCGTCTTCTTCGTTCATAATTACGCCGATTTTCTTCAAATAGTTCCGAGTTAGACAATGGTTTGAGCGGATCCTACTAATAGTTCTGTAATATGCACGCGTGTTAGATGGTTCTCTCTTGTGCCATGGTGTTGTGGAGATGTTCGGGAACATTTCGGCGTAATTCTGGCCAAATGGGTACTCGCTGTAAACTTTTTGCCTTTCCCGATTGGCCGTACGACGTAAATGGACGTACAAATCTGTATATGGATAGTGAGGTCCCTCTTCGATCCGTTCCAAATTCAAAGCCCTTCTAGCTGCTTCGTCAGCCTTTTCATTTCCATATATATTGCTGTGGCCCCTTACCCATACGAAACAGACGTTTTTCCCTATGTTTTCGAGTCGTGCGGAGGCTACTATTATATCATATTCTAGGGGATTCAGCTTGGAATTCGGTTGTACGTTTTTAATTTTTTGGAGTGCACTGAGACTATCAGTAAAAATTATATTCTCTTGGATTGTTTCAGATTCGTTCTCAATTATCTCAATAGCTTTCTTTATTCCGTAGAGTTCTGCTGTATAATTTGAGCTCATATCCCAAAGCCTGTAACCCCTTGCAGAATTTCTTCTAGCTTCATATATTCCACAAGCCACTCTTCCATTCATAGCAGAACCATCTGTATATATGTATTTAGCGTCAGGCCATCGTTCGTGGACTGCGGCTAGGAAGGATGTTGGGCGTTCATGCGGATCTGTTGTAGTCGGGTTGAGCGTGAGGAGTACTGTAGGTGGTTGGCTTAATGAATAGTATTCCATCGTGTATTTGAGTGGTTTAGATGCGGTTGCTAACCAACTGGTGTAGTTATTTACTCGTAAGAAGCTATCACACACAGATGGACTTTTCTTCTTTTGCCAATACCTTTCAGTCAGTGTTTTTATTGTTAGTTGGCATACCTTTGCGTACTGTTCTAGTCTTCGACTGTAAAGGGCTACTGTAAACGGGTCAGTCAACATTTTCCGTCGGATATGCAGGGGTATTTCCCCCGATTCTGCCAAAAGTACATTAATAGGAGTAGATTTGAGTAAGCCCAATGACTGTCGTATGCATTCATATTGTATCCAATCCAGTTCCTTAGCTTTTGTCTTACAGATATCTGAGTAAAAAATTGATCCATAATCCAATACATTCCTGACGGTTGCTTTGTAAAACAGGAGGGCTGTGTGAGGGTCTGATCCCCAGTCAGTACCAATCGGATTTGTACACATTTAGATATCTTTTTGTTTTTTCTATTATGTATTCTGCGTGATAGTTCCAGTTGAGTTTCCGTGTGAGGTGCCATCCCAAAAATTTAACTTTATTTACCACAGTAAATTGTATTCCTCCTAGATTCACGTATTGACTCAATTGCAGATTTCGTCTCCTTGTGAAGGGGCAAATAATAGATTTTGTAGTAGATATGGTCAGGCCCAACTCATCGAAAAAGTTTTTCAATGCTTCCATGGCTTCGTTCAGCGCCCGTAAGCAATTTTCTATATCTATGTATGTACTATAAATGACTATGTCGTCAGCAAATTGAATAATTTTGACATTTTCAGGGAGAATTTCTTCTATGCGCCCGACGTATAGGGTATATAATATAGTACTTAGTATCCCTCCTTGTGCTATTCCTTTTTGTGTCGTCCGGGGTCCTATTGCTCTTCCGTTCACTCTTACATAAATTTGTCGAGTTGAGATGAGATTCATCACATTTCGAATAACAACTTGGGGTATCCCAACCTCCGTTAGTCGGGAGTGTAACACGTCCATCTGGACGTCATCATAAGCTGATTTAATGTCCAAAAATAGCGCTAGTGTGGTGCGGTTTTCCGTAAAACCTTCATAGATGTCAGTCAACAAGTTGTTTAACGCGTCCATGGTTGATTTTTCTGATCGGAACCCAAATTGGCTATTTGGCAGTTTATTTTTACATTCCAGCCACCATTGTAGTCTAAATTTTAACATCCTCTCCATAGTTTTCATGTTGCAGGATGTTAGAGCAATTGGGCGTATATTCTCAACAGATAGCGACTGCATTTGTTTTTTAGGTATAGGTACAATCAGAACATTTGACCATTCGTTAGGGTATTTGTTATTCTGCCAGAAATTATTTATGAATCGTAGGTAAATTTGTTTGTATTCAATCGGTAGTTTTTGTATTATCAAGTAAGTGATGTAGTCCATACCGGGCGCAGTATTTGAGCCATGTGATAAAGCTGACTCTAATTCCGTCATTGAAAATGGGGTCTGGAAAAGATCGTCCGTGCTTGTATCATCTTCGGGGTACTCCATTGGCTTATTCGGACACCAATCCGGAGCTAATTTTCCAATTATCTCTTCAATCCAGTCACCTTTTTGCATGTGTTTGTTTTTCTGTGTTTTACATGTCATTATAGTTTTTAGTTGTTTCCAAATATCTCTTAGGGGGGTGTTTTTGTTTAGTTGGTTACAGTAGGCCTTCCAATCTTTTGCCGTTTTGGTTTGCTTGTTTGGCTGCGTTGACGGTTCGTGTTACCTCGAGGAAGTTGTTATAATTTCCAAGCCGTTTGAATTTTTCCAGTGCTAACTTCCGATTATTCTCGGCGATTCCACACTCTGAATTCCACCAGTAAGCAGATCTTTCTGGATTGTATGTTGTTGTTGGCGGAATAGCATAGTCGCAAGCTTCTTCTATAATCTTCATAAAGTTCGTGTATGAGTTTTCTTCTACAGCTCGAGATTTGTTGTCTAGGAGGTATCTCTAAAAAGTGTTGGGGTGTTCGTAGTGGGGATTGCCGACTCATCCACCTCTATAAGCGCTGGAAAATGGTTAGAGCCCAGAGAATCGTTCATCAGAGACCAGTGAATCCTTGCAGCGAGGGTCGAAGTCACGAATGTGATATCCAGTGCTGAGGTTACCCGTTGGTTTGTCGCTGGGATTAGAGTTGGACTACCATCATTTGTGTAACACATATTACAATTTAATGTAGCTTCCAATAGATCGTTGCCTTTACGGTCAGTGTACGAGCTGCCTACCGCTGTATGGTGTACATTCCAATCGCCTGTAATAATCAGAGGTTGAGAAAATGATCTAATGAATTGTTCCCACTGTATAGTTCCAACATTGTTTTGAGGGGTCTATATCCAGTCTGGCCGCTATCCAGTCTGATATCCAGTCTGGCCGCTACATACGTCAAACCGTCAATATTATATGGGATTCTTATTCTATTGTATGCAAACCCATGTTTGACTAAGAGTGCTACTCCTGCTCTCCCGTCATGACGATCCTCTCTAAGAGTGTCATATCCTCTCATGTTATAGGTTCTTGTCGGTTGAAACCATGTTTCAGATACAGCTACAGCCGTTACAGGATTGGTATCCAAGTAATGCTCTAAAGTACCTTTATTTTTAACTAGCGATCTGGCGTTCCATTGTAAGAAACGTATAGGTTCTTCCCTATTGTTTGTCATTTTTATTTTTGGTAAATTAAATTGTTATATATTTTATTATTGGTGTTTTATTTTATAATAATTTGTTAAATTTGTGACTCAGATCGTTATTAAGTTTCTGAGTTGTTGCCTTGATTATCCTGTCGTTCACTAAATTGTATAATATTTCTGTTACTGAGAATCGCGCGAATCGATTCTCTCACGTTTTCCGGATTGTTCAAATATGTATTGTCTTTACTACTGATATTTTGCAAAAGGTTCATTATTTCCCCTGCTGTTTGTTCGTCGTTGTTTGTGGTATCTATGTCCATTTCGGAGGTATCGTTTTCCATACGTCTATTTATTATGGGATTTCTCCCTGTAGTATTGTGCTGTGATTCTCCTGTGTCCCGAACTCGGATTCTAGTCTCATCTTGCCTTTGGTTTCTCATAATATTCGTGAGATCATTTAACCTGTTTTCAGCACTATTTCCTTCCCTACGGGTGGATAGATGGCATGGCACATGTCTTATAGTGTTTTTATTACGTCGTCTTGTCAAGGTCCTTGCAGTGTTTAATTTTGGGAATTCCTGAATTCTATTATCGTCATCTTCCTGTTCATTATCGCTCAATATGGCAAATCGATTTTTTGTTACAGTTGCATATGAGTCTGCTAAAACTTGATCTCTTTTTTGTCTCACTCTTTCGATATAGATTGGGCATGACCGACTTTCTGCGGTGTGTGAGTCGCCTTTACAATTAATACAATAAGGGGATTGTTTTGGTGTTGTACATTCCGATGTTTGATGATCTTGAGCGCAATTTAGGCATCGAGCGCGGCTTTTACATTGTTGTTTCACATGTCCGATTTTATAACATTCCGAACACTGCCTGACGGGAGGTACATAAGGCTCTACACGGCAACGGGCCCCATAAATGTTTACATACTCCGGTAATTGTTGAGAGTCAAACATTACAAAGCAAGTTTCAGTTTTTTGTCTGAAGATTTTATTTTATTTTAACACAGAATGTGTTTTAGCCATGGACTAACTAGCCGAAAATGGAACGCGGGATGGTAACGAAATGTGTGACGGATGATTTTCACGTACAACCGAGTCGTTGCTAGGGAAATGGTACTTCGTCGTTTTTCATCCCACAAAATTCGTTGACCATTCGTTCGAAAGCTCTCGATTTATCCAACAATATTATGTTAACTACTGCGAAGTGCGTGTCCAACAAACTGAGTTATGAGCATGGTTATATAAATAATTGTTTACACACAGGTGATCATTCTCAATAATTGATATTGTGAACATGATTGCAACCGCTTGTTAATTTCTGATGATTTCATTGAGCTTGTGTTTCGATGATTTGATTCATAGCAGGTGATCTGAGTATTACGAAAACGGTTTGATTTGTGAAGCGGAGGTTAAATAATTTGAATAGGTAATTTCTATACTTTACACTCTAGGAAGCTGTAATTTCGTTTGTAGCCTCTTTAGGACATTTACTTGACGATGCTCAGGGTCCGGATCAGATGTGTGGCTCTTAAAGCTAATTTCTATGCTTTACACTCTAGGAAGCTGTAATTTCGTATGTAGCCTCTTTAGGACATTTACTTGACGATGCTCAGGGTCCGGATCAGATGTGTGGCTCTTAAAGCTAATTTCTATGCTTTACACTCTAGGAAGCTGTAATTTCGTATGTAGCCTCTTTAGGACATTTACTTGACGATGTCCAGGGTCCGGATCAGATGAGTGGCTTTTAAAGCTAATTTCTATACTTTACACTCTAGGAAGCTGTAATTTCGTATGTAGCCTCTTTAGGACATTTACTTGATAAATCGCTCTTGATTTATCATGAATTTATTTCGTATTTTTTTTTTCGTAGTTTCATACTATAACTATATAAATTGATGTTATAAATGAATAATAAACAATGACGCTTGTTTGGTTGTCACTTGGTTGCGCGACAACGCAAACACATTCTGTGTTTCAATAATTTCGTCCGAAGTATGTAAATAGAGGTAACCGGGGGTCCAGGGGGCTTGCCCCCTGGCGAGGCGCGGAGCGCCGAGTTTTTTTTTTTAGTTTTCTCTCTTAATTACCCTAGTGATTCTTTTCAGCTTGATTGGTTTGAAAGGAGTATTCATTTCCTCTAAAATCTCTGTATCTTCCAAACTGGCGTCGATATTACGAATCACTCCCGTACGGTTTATCAGGAAGTCGGGGATATAAGCTATTAGTTGTTTGTCCTTGAATATTTGTTGTGTTACCAATTCGTTCGCAGCTCGACCTGTTGTAACTTCTATCTTTAGACGGTTTCGGCCTACGGTTCTAATGTCTTTAATTGAACGTTTGTCAGTGACTATGGATTGGTTAAAAAGCCACCTACCGAAAGTCATCGGGTGGGTTTTTCCTATATTTGTGTTAATCCCCTCAATGAATATAAAGTATGGGCCTTTATCTTGTTCTCTGAATCTATTTTTAGTAAGTCTTTCATGATACTCATTCTGATTAGACAAGGTATTGTCATTTATGTTTATTGTTTCGATAATAATTTTTTCCGAGATGGGTAAGAAACTTTCGCTCTGGCGCTTTAGAGACTTTGGTTGTTGAGAGTTCTTATCAGGGGGGTCAGGGGGCCCCGGGTCGAAATTCTCTCCCATGTTGTTGGATTAGATAACCAGCTTTATCTTAATATTTAATAATAGTTGTAGGTACTTATCCGTTCCTTGTGTCTGGTCACTAGCAGGTGAACACTTTGTAACGCGATAAACACTCTAAAACTGTCAATACGTCCGATCTCTACGGATGCTCGATAGCTAGAAACATGCTCGATAGCTAGAAACATTTAAGAACCTCGTTTATCACTACCGTTAAAAACTGTGGTATTGTATCTTGAATAACAGCTCCAGACTTGAATTGTAATAAATTCGTGTATTCACGTAATTAGATATTTGAAAAGTGACAACAGGGAAACGATATAAATAAACATGTAACGTTGATGCCAGGTGACTCGTAACATTGTAATAATTTAGACACAATAATTTTCCCCCCCTTTAATTTTGAACATAGTTTGAACTTTCAACCTTGATAAATAGAAACCAAAAAAAAAAAAAAAAAAAAAAAAAAAAACTTGAGTCACCGAACAAAATTCTGCAAATAGGCGGGTGGACGTCTGATCCTAAGGTTCGTTCTCAGTGCGCGTTCTAACAGTTCTCGAACTCATCAGAACTGGGACGGAACTTGTGGAACCGCGTTCTGCACTGCGAACGATTTCAGAACTTGGAAGTGGAATAACCTGTGTTGTTTGTAACCTCACTCAACTCGTGTTTCCTTCCAGTGCTCCCTTTTCGAATATTTTTAGTGCCCGTGTATATAATTCTTGATGCCTATATTATTAAACTATTGCAATTAATAAAAAACCGGCTATAAAAAAATATATATATATTCCACACTTATTATTACGATTTCAAAGTGTTCTAATTTCAAAACTATGTACCTAACGTAATATAGGTACTAAGATAATTTACGAGAATTCGCTCGTACGATCATGCTGCATGACTGGAACTTGTTTTTGACATACCTTGCCATAAGGACCGAAGTGGTAATGGTAGAGGGTGCTGGCCTGAAAACGGTGGGCTACCTCTTCCGCGAGCCCACGGCTTATTCGAAAATGGTAAACGAACTCTTCGTCGTCAAACCTTGGCACAATTTTCTCATAAAATTTTGAGTTTCTTGGATGTAGACGAGATCTAACTATAACTTCAATATCGTCCTCATCGTCTACAAACCACGGAACACCATCGTCGAAATTATCGCTATCTGAACTTGACGAGCTAGTTGACATTTCGAATTATTTAGAATAGTTTGCTAACGTATAGAGACTAGTTATAATCAACGAAGCTGAAATTAAGTTATTATTATCGATGAAGCGAAATAAAGCGGGCGAAATAAAACTAGAATAAAGTTGTTGAATGAAGAAGAAAGTTGTTTATTCCACGAGATCCGAAAAATAGTGAAATGCGCATGCGTTAACTACGTTCTTGTGTTCGAGTTCTCACAGTTCCGAAAAAAAACGGGAACTGTCAGAACCGTTCGGAACTGGGTTCGCGAAACACTGCGAACGCAGAACTCGGCGTTCTTTGCGTTCCGGAACTGGGCGTTCTGGCACTGCGAACGACAAAACTCTACTGTGCTTGCCCAGAACCGTTCCGAACTCGCAGAACGCGCACTGAGAACGAAGCTCTAGTCGACTTCCTCAGTGGTGTCGGTTGGACTTGTGGCGGTAAATCTTGTGGTAGGTCTTGGGGTGGTTCTGATTGTTCCGGCGTCCTAACAGAATCTTCTGATGGCCTCGAGTCTGTACCCTCCTGGATGGTCGGCGTTCCTTTGTCATCCCCGTTGCAGTACAGGAAAAGAAAATGGGACTACTATTTCTTCGTCCTGCTGCTGTCTTCGATGCGGCACTGGGACCTCGTCTGCAAACGTTTTCTTTTTCTTCGGGACCTCCAATTTCAAAAGCTGGTTGATATGCCTTTTTATGGATCGGCCTTCGTCCAGGGTTATGAGATAGTGCAACTTTACCAACACCTTGGACACTGTACCGAATTTCCAACAGGGCTTGTTGTGTTAAACAAATCTGGCTTGCACTCTATCGTTCACGTTTAGTTGACGATGAGACGATAGGGATGGTTTTGTTTTATAATGTTTTGCTGGTTGTGGGGCGTCCAATTTGATTCGCATTTGGCGGTTGAGGTACATGTCAGCTGGAGATTTTCCTTCTGCAAGAGGTAAGGCTCGATGACGGAATAGGATTTTTCTAATTTTCTGATATATGGAAATAGGTTCGTTTTCCATTGCCATGATCCTGTACTTTAGAGTGCGTACATGCCTTTCCGCTAAGCCATTTGTAGCTGGATGCCCCGGTGCAATAAATTTTTGTACAATTCCACATTCTTTGCAATATTTTTTAAAACATTCGCTTGTGAAAATTGTTGCGTTGTCTGACACGATGGATCTAGGATAACCATGTGTAGCAAAAATGTCGTTTAGCAATTCAATGGTTGATTCAGTTGTTGGTGCCATTTTCAAAATTTTTATTTCTGGCCACCGAGATTTTGCATCGACAGCGATTAGAAAATTATAGCCATGGAACGGACCAGCATAATCTATGTGGATCCTGTCCCAGTTGGCTTCTGGTAGATCCCACTGGTGTATTGGCGCTTTTATGGGGTTTGATTTTAGACCTGCGCAAGCAACACAGGACCTGACTCGATGCTTTATGTCTTTATCCATATTCTTCCATGTGCAATATCTTCGTGCTAACTGTTTCATTTTCGATATTCCAACATGTGTTGAATGTAATTCTTTGAGAACCTGTTCTTGTAGTGATTTTGGAATTAGTATTCGATTGTTTTTGAATAAAATGCCGTCATCTATAAAGTATTCACTGTCAGCTGAAATTTGAGTTTGTACTTCTGCAATTATTTTCGATAATTCTTCGTCTTTTTCTGTTTCTTTCGCAATAAGTTCAGAATTGAGGGTGGCAGTCGAAATTTCAAAAATGTTCATGGCGCATATTTCATGAACTTCATTGTTGATGTTCATATCTGTTGTTTTGTAATTTTGAATGATGGGTGCACGTGATAGGCAATCGACATGAGGGTGCTCAGAGCCTTTCTTAAATTCAATTTCGTAGTTGAATCCACTCAGGAACGTTGCATAACGCAAAAGTCTGGCTGCTGTCATAGCTGGAAGTTTGTTGTTTTGCTGGAATATTCGTGTGAGTGGTTGATTGTCAGTTCTGAGTTTGAATCTTTTACCAAAAATGTATGTGAAGAAATGATGTGTTCCGAAAACTATAGCTAACGCTTCTCGATCTAGTTGACTGTAGTTTCGTTCAGCTGGAGTTAATGAACGAGAAGCAAAAGCAATTGGTCTTTCCCCCTCCCTAGTTATGTGTGACAGTACAGCAGCAATACCATATGGGCTTGCGTCACAAGCAAGTACTACTGGTAGTTCTGGATCGTAGGATATCAGTACTCTATCACTGGCTAATTCATTTTTGAATTTCAGGAAAGCTGCTTCACAAGCAGTTGACCAGAAAAACGATTTTCCTTCTATTTTAACACTCTTAGTGGATAAGTTATTGTGGAGACGTCAGGTATGAATCTTGTGTAGTAAGTTATGATACCCAGAAAACGTTCAAGTTCGTTCAGACTTTTGGGTCTTGGCATTTTTAGAATAGCTTCCACTTTACGTGGATTTTTCGAAATTTGATTGTATTCTACTACATGGCCCAAATATTCAATTTTCTGATCGAAAAATGTACATTTATTCCGGTTTAAATGTAAATCATAATCTTTTAAACGCTGTAGGCAGAGGAAGAGATTTTGTCTACATTCTTCTTTAGTTTCGCCATGGATCACAATGTCGTCAAAATATGAGACTGTTTTTGGTATGCCATGAAGAATTTGATCAATAATACGGTTGAATTCCGAAGGTGCAGTTTTGATACCAAAGCTTAATCGATTTACTTTGTATGTTCCTATGTGCGTTGACATTGTTTGTATTTGACTACTTGTTTCATCCACTTTTAAATGTAAGTAAGCTTTGTATAAATCAAGTCGTCAAAAAAATCGGGAATTACGTAAGCTATTTAGAACTTCATGTATCCTTTTGATAGGGTAGTTGGCTTGAACCAGGCGTTCGTTCACACCAACCTTATAGTCTACGCATAATCGTACATTTCCGTCTGGTTTTGGTATGACTAGAGAGTTAACATTTACAGATAAATTATTGATGACCCATACAGGCAAGGTAACAAAGAACAAAAATGCGAATAACTAATAACACTTAGCAGATCAAATCATCTGCTTAATGGCGACTTGGCGGATGAACGTTCCGTAGATTTCAACTATATCTTCTTCAACTATTTCTTTTACCTTCTAGTAGCTGCCGAAGTGTATTCCTGTTGAAGTACCTACGACAGCACACTCGAAGTCGTCAATCTTCTCAGCCTGAAATTAAATAGTATTAACCAGAAGTGAACCAAACACAAACAACATTAAAACGCTGCAAATTATTACACAAAGGTTTATTATTTATGTATTAGACAGCCCTTCTACGTAGATCTCTGGTCCATAATTATTAAACGCCGCTTATAGTATATTTAGTATCGGCACTCGGAGCTTCGGACCTCACAAATGGGTTCAATCCATTACAGCAGCGGAATCTCACAATTTTACGCTTTTTAATATAGTTGATAAACATAACAATTTATTTCCAACACATAAAAGTGTTACCTACCTATACTGTATATTGATATCATTTAATTGGACAAATTTCAAAAAATGTGCTGACAAAATCACTGAAAATGGCTAAGAATTGTTAAATTGATATTTTTTAGCATAAGATTGGTCAAATAAAGTTTATCAACTATGGAATAGAACATTCAACAATTTATGTACGAAATTATGCTAAAAACTTGAACTTCATTAAATTTTGTTTTAAAAATTCTTTAAAATTGCAAAAAATAGCCTAAAATCCAAAATCTCTTTTTGAATAGAAGAGTATCATTTAAAATACTTTTTTTCCATAAAATTAATAGCTAACATTTTCTTTTCACTCATAAATCTCCAATTTCTATACAACTTGAAATAAACAAAAACTCCTCG
Source organism: Adelphocoris suturalis (assembly GCA_030762985.1). Lineage (NCBI taxonomy): Eukaryota > Metazoa > Arthropoda > Insecta > Hemiptera > Miridae > Adelphocoris > Adelphocoris suturalis. The sequence goes on along the minus strand of CM061041.1, from coordinate 147,367,292 downwards.
GCGTGTCCTATTTCGAGTTGCCACAACCTATACTTCTATAATTATATCCGCATGTTTATATTTCTCGGTTTGAGCTCCTATCTATTCAAATAGTTATTGCCTTAATAATATCATTATCTAAGTACGTACGAAAAGTCGAGAGGATATGTTATTAAATATGCGTAGGAAAAGCTTTGGTATTAACACACAAATATGATCTTGAAAAAAACATATATTCATGCCTCGAAGGAACGCCGGCGCCGTACCCACCACAAGGTGCCGCGGCGCCGGAGCCTCCTCTCACTCCACCCCCCCCGCTCACCCCCCTCACCACCCACCGTGACCCCCTGCCAAGCGTGCCAGGCGTGCGCGCGTAGAAAAAGACACTTTTTTGCCCGTTTGTGGCCCATAGCATCTATGCGAGTAAAGCGATCGGGATGGTTAAACGTTAGGACCAACTAGACCCCAAATGGAGTCTATGTGCGAAAGAACGGGTTTTTAAAGTCAATTCTTAGGCCTTTTATGGCCCGGACGGCGAACGGCGGACGGCGAACGGCGGACGGCGGACGGCGGACGGGGGACGGCGGACGGCGGACGGACATTTCAAATTTGGATTCTACGCACCTTGAAACGTAAAGTGACAAAGTTTGAGGGGGGGTTATAAAAATTTTTTGCTACACGATCACATAGGCTTATTATTGGAAATAATAAACCAAAACGGGATAATCACGGGCAGTGGTGTAGTTTGAGGTGGGGGCAGAGCCCCTCCATAAATTATAGAGGGTGCAGCATTGTGTTGTATGGATACAATCTCAATATATATATATATATATATATATATATATATATATATATATATATATATATATATATATATATACTCGGCCCTTCGGGCCTAGCAAGGGTGTCCGCCCCTTGACCCCGCCAGGGGGGCTTCGCCCCCCTGGACCCCCCTAATTTATACTCGGCGCTTCGCGCCTCGCCGGATCTTTTCTCTTTTCTACTGCGTAGAAAACGAGGATAATTTGCTATGCAATTCTTAGCCTGAAAAAATTTGTAAAAATTTGTGTCTACGCATAATCGTACATTTCCGTCTGGTTTTGGTATGACTAGAGAGTTATAGCAACCAACGGGTGACGACAACTCAACGAGGCCCGTGACCGGTAGTTGGAGCGAGCAAAACGAGATGCTACCGTTCTTGAATGCTGGAACTTGAGTGTTTTAGGTATTATTTTCTCATGGATATGCATTGGAACATGGATCTAGTGTCGAGAAATTTTGGGAAGTAGGTTTCTATTCGGGAGGGTTTTGTCAAATATTTGATAGCTCGGTGAGTCATTTATTTGAAAGCTCATCAACAAAGAATTACGTGCACGTTGAAAAAATAAAAATTGGAAATAAAACTAGGATTTCAGTTTTCATGTTTAGCAACCTTTTAGGGATTTTTGAAAACCTATTGGTATTTTTGCATTTAGGATTCGTCAAAAAGGAATTTGAGGACTGCTTAAACACAGGAACTAATTTAGTAGTCGAACTTCATTTGAATTCATAATTTTAGGAATCATTTAGGTATCTCAGAATTGGTAGAATTGTTAGAGGTTGTTTTTTAGTAGGTCGAAATTCAGTTTCCTTCCAACAGCACAAGGTGTGTTCTCCTGTGAGAGCGACTAACGAATATCTTGATAAATTTCATCTTTTGAGATAGAAAGGTAAGTCCACCAAAATGAAACATCACTAAAGATAATATTAAATAAAATGAAACAATAATACTCAATAAAATAGAAGTGAATAGTGAATTAAAACAGGTGGAAAGGTGGTGGAAATTTTGTGAGTTGCCTAGTTGTGGCATAACTTACAAATAATTGTGTAATGGCTTTTTTAAGTCAATATTAAAAAAAAAAAAAAAAAATACAAGTTATTGTTTGGATTTCTTGCTTTTCTAATTAGGTTTTTTCCTCAATTTAAGCAGACACAGAAAACGGCAAATCAAAAACTTTCTAAGTTCCGCAAGGACAGGTGAAAGAGGTACGAATTATTTTGAAGATTGAAAAGGTATTCTGAAGTTAGAAAGAGGGATCTAAACTGCCTGGAACAAGGTTCACAAAATCGAAATCTAATTCACGAGTTGAAACAATGATCTAAAACCGAAATTTGGTTCACAAGATTCTAAATTTTCGATTTGATTCACGAATTGAAGATTAGTCCGTGAGTTGAAACTAGATTCTTAAATTCAAATTTGGTTTTTAGTTTGAAACAATGATCAGAAATCGAAATTAGTTCCAAGGTAGAAATTAGGTTCAAACAAGTACTTCTACCTCTGAATATCTTTCCTGCCACATCATTAAAAGACAGGTGGTGGAAAAATAAGCCCCCATTAACAGAATTCTCCAGTAATTAAGTATCACACATTTTCAGAGGAAAGTTTAAAACATTTTATTTGGAAAGATAGTAGCAATGTCTGTGTTGCATCTGTTTTCTTTTTTTAATTTGAAATTAAGGGAAGTTCCAACTTCTTTTATTCTAATGTAATATATTATAACAAACAACTTTATAAAATATAACAAACAACTTTAAAAGAACGATTTAACATTAGCTGGGCAGGCTCGAATAAATTTACTTCTAGCTCAGTGCAAGGTTATGAAGAATGAACCGAAGAAACCGAAAGTCGACGCCGCAAGCAGAGCAGTCTGGTTACCCTTTGGGAAGGCTAACCGTTTGCCGGGCATACTTAGTGATCTCTACCGGCCCCCGGTAAAGTTGCTTCATGTTTGACGTCTCCCGTTTCCTAAACCGCGTCAAGGTCACGGGGGCCCGTTGCTATAGTATCCATGCGAGGGTCTAACGGGCACCGTTTGTGGTTTGCTATAACTCTCTACTACTAGAGGAGAACCCCAGTCGCTATTTGATATTTTTTAAATTATGCCAGCAGTTTCAAGATCGTTAATTTCTTTTTCAACCTTATCGCGAAGTGCATATGGGATTTCCCGCTCTTTAGTAAAAACTTGTTTAGCATTCGGTCGTAATTGTAATTTTACTTCATAATTTGGAACACAACCAATCCGTTCTTCAAAAATTTCATGGAACTTTTCGAAAAAATCTTCACATTCGTTGATCATCCGAATTTGGGCTACGTTCCTATTCGAATCTATTTCTTCTAATTTTATTTTTAAATGTCGTATCCATACCCGACCTAACAGAGGTGCATGCCCATTTGGGACCACATACAGTTCTTCAATCGACTTAGTGTTTTTGTATTGTACTTCTACGTTGATTTTGCCTTCTGGAATTAGAATGTTATCAATATACGATCTGAAAGCCACTGGAGATTTTTCAAGCTTTAAATTTAGATTTAACTTTTCAAATTGATCTTTTGGCAGAAGTGTAAATCCCGCTCCTGAATCGATTTCGAATTTTTTCGTTTTTTCCTTGAATTTTGACCGTTGTAAAGTATTTTCCTGAATCTTTGTGAGCTATGTTATTGCGATATATGTCTACAATGTTATTGATACCTTCGATTTGGTATATTTCTTCACCTTCCGTGTCCAACGAGTGCGTGTTGGAAGAGGAGGATTGTCGAGGTTTGCCCTTGTGCTCTTTCAAGAGCGTGCTGATACATACCTTAGCAATATGACCTGTTTAATGACAAGATTTGCATTTTAATGAGGCTTGGTTACTACGACAATCTTTAGCAATATGATTACTACGACCACATCTTAGACACATATCACTAATTCCTAAACGGTTATAATCTAATATGGACTTGGATTTTGAACGTGATCGATTTTGTGAGTGGTAATGTTGACTTCGATTTCTTGAATAATTTCTTGATCTTGATCTAGATACCATATTAATAACATCAGACGTGTTGAAAGAACTATCTGAACAGTGCTTTGATAATGTTTCGCTATCTACTCTTGCTACTTCTAATGATATTGCTTTTCCTACAATCTTATCAAAATCGTCTAATTCTGATTGAAGGATCTGTTCTTTTATCCACGTTTCTTTAAGTCCTCGTATAAATTGAGAACGAAGAAAAATATGTGCAACAGACACTTGATTGTTACAAGCGCTTTTTGATGTAAATTCGCAATCAGCAATGTCACGTCGTAAAGACGCAACTATCTGAGCAGATATCTAGTCTTCATCCCTGCTACATTATTTAATCACACGAAGACAATAGGTGATGTTCTGTAATGCTTGGTTCTATTAAATTTGGGGAAAGTTATTTTAATTTAAAAGTCCAAATCGTCAGCTATTATACTCACTATACAATAAACACCTGCTTGGCAAATCAGCAATGTCACGTCGTAAAGACGCAACAAATTCAGAAATATTTTGAGAACCAGCTTGAAATTTTGAAAAGAAGTAGTGTTGTGTGACCAAAACGTTCTTTTTTGGTAATAAATGTTTTTCCAAAGCAGTTATTAATTCATCGTATGTGAGTTCACTTGTTAACTTTGGTGCTACTAAAGCGGCGAGTGTATTGTAGATTGTTGACCCAATGGAATTCAAAAGGATTTATGCCGAACGATCTTTATCATGTTGTATATTTTTGAGTTTCAGGTAATTTTCAAAACGTTGTCTGTAATAGTTGAATCGTTCTTTTTTCGGGTCGAAAAGTTCGAATGGTGGAATGTTGATCACATTATTGCTGTTTAATCTAACTACATCACCTTGTCCTTGTTGAGAGTGAGCTTGTGGAATCAGTCGTTCCAAAGCTGACAGGAACTGTTGAAATTGTTGAGGATCCATTTTTCTTTTTAATCAATCGTCGCCATTCTATTGTATCTTGAATAACAGCTCCAGACTTGAATTGTAATAAATTCGTGTATTCACGTAATTAGATATTTGAAAAGTGACAACAGGGAAACGATATAAATAAACATGTAACGTTGATGCCAGGTGACTCGTAACATTGTAATAATTTAGACACAATATATGGTAACTCAAAAATGTACCTCCTCTTACTCATCAACGGTCGACCGATTCTGTCAAACTCGTCAAAAACAACCGTTATAATTCTATCAATGTTGCTATTATAGAAACTTTTCCACCTCTTGCAGTGCTCATTGCGTGCAGTAATTAAACTGATGACACATTAGATACCATCCTAGATATTTATTTTCTAATCGAACTAATGAAATACATTAAATAATGCAGTTAAGTATTTTATGTGCAAAAAACAACCTTAGTTTCAAATCAATATACAGCGTATGCCACCGTTCTACTTGGTGGGAAGATGGTCATAAATCGTTTTGTTTCCTAACTTTACTAAAAAGCGTAAAATTGTGGGGACCTGGTGGTGTAATCCAGTGAACCCAGCTGGAGGCGTGAACTCTCGAGTTTCGATGATAATAAATATGCTATAAAGGGGGTTTATTAATTATAGACCAGTGATCTTCGAAGTATGGCTGCTATCTAATACAGAAATAATAAACCCTTATGTAATAATATGCAGCGTTTTTGGTTTGAGTTTGTTATTTTTTCTTACGAGTGAGGCGTTATGTTCGGAAGAAATCATCAATAGGTCCCGCTTATCCTTCCATTTCATAACACAAATATTATTTTGCGTGCTAGCATCAACTACTTTTCCTTGAAGTGTTCACAATATTTTTATGTCTGACGGGTAAATTCCGGAAACTGTGCGGAGCCATCGGCACTGTAGTTGCAAAGCACTTTTATGGATTCTTTCTGTTGTCCAGCTGATATTTCATAGAGATTTTTGAAGTTTTTTGGGCCTAAAACTTTGCCAGTGTCAGGGCATGTCAGACACCCTGTCTCATCACAATTCATTACTCTTTGGGGGTCATCAAATATGTCCGTGGCATTGATGTAGCGTAAGTACTCCCTAAGCTCGTTAAACCATTCGAAAATACCGTGTTTGGTAATGGATGCTCGTGCTTTGGATATTGCCTCAGCATTTCTCTGAACGAGCATTTCTCAGGATGGCGGCTAAGAAACAGAGCCAACCATTTCTTCCCAGGCCGATCATCCTTGAATGGGTTGAGTCTTGGACATTCTTTTAACCCTTTGACCGGAACATGATTTTTACTCACTCTATCGGAACATCGGTAAATTTTACGTTAGGAAAGTTGGAACATCGGTATTTTTTACCACCATCATTTTTCCAATTTTTTTAATCTGTAATACCTCCTTATTTAACAATATGGGCTTATTTATTAGCTGGAAAGTGACTTGATGGGGTGGGATGATGCCAGGAGTGGGGAGAGCGAATCATAAATTATAAGTTAACATTAATCGGTCTTAAATTTTATTTTGATTTTCGGAACTAGAAACTGGTAAGCGTTGAGTAGGTACTAAAAAATACGCATAACTAATCATGTATCAGTCTTTTTCCTTTCATCACAGTTCTGGACTAGATACTGATAAGCCTTAAGTACAAAAAACGAACAATCAGTAGATTAGCAATAAAATGAAAATAACGTTGGTACTTTATGAACATAATCAGTTTTTAACATATATTAATGGGAAAATAAATTCTTAATCACTCACAACCAGAAAATTAATGTTGCTTAACTGAAAATTTTACTTTAATCCCGTAACACACTGATTGCAAAGTGCCTTGTAACACTTTCTGCAGCTGGCTGTTTCACAATTAACACATTTTGTGGACGTTTTTCTTTTCCGCTGATAAGGACAGTAGCGACAAGTGGTAGGTTTCGACAAGGAGTCCGATGCTTCCCAAAATCTCAGCAAGGACTTTAAGATCGTAAAATGTTTCGTGGTTAAGAACGTGCACTTTGTAGGGAAGGCCTGTTTTCTTCGCCGATTGAATCAAGGTCACGTATTGGTCTGGAACGTAGATCGGTGATACACGTACATGTCTGGAAATTTGTTTTTCGATAACGCTGTGCACGTTGTCTCCTTCATTTTGGGAATGCCCACTAATGAGGAATTTGTGTGTGATGCTGCCAATTCTTGAGTTGCGTGCATGTACAAACTAACCAAGTATTTATTTTTTTGTTGGCCACAACAATTATCAGAATAGAATATAACATCCAGTTCAGCATCAGGGCGTTGTTCCTTGAGGTCCTTGAGGTAGAGGTAGACGCTGCTTCCGATTTCGTTGGCTCCTCGTTTTGCCTTTGTCTCATTCCAAAAATAGCAATTTACGTTACTTGCATGCAAATCACTGATGGTGAAGTTGAGGCAATTGAGTTTGCTTTTATAATAAAAGGATGAGACGCGCCCCCTTGGTGATTGCATGACAGCTTGTAGATCGTAGACTGCGACTATAGCTCCGTATGGGTTATCCTTGTCCCTTTCTTTTTCTGCTCGTGACAGCTCTGTCTCCTTCTTGTGTTTTTCGAATGTAGCTCTCATGCTCTCCTTTTCTTCATCATTGGCATTACTGTAAGATTCACAGACATCACATTGATCTTTTTTCGGTTTAAAAAAGGAAATGTTAAATTCTGAATTAAATATTCTATTGAACATGACAGAATTTGCTGGGGGCAACTTTTTTTGCTTCCGTCTTGCTTTATAGTCCCTGAATAGGTCTGCAAGGCTCTTGCCACCTTCGATAAACTCTCTGGAGGTCTGAGCCCTCAAATAGTGTGATTCGATGCGAGGGATCGAATTTATGAATTGGCGGACACTTTCCTCGATTTCTGGGTCAACTGTTGGATGATGAGGATTGTGCAACGAATCTTGTAGAGGATTTTTTTGAGTATGCAGTCTGTATTGTTCGAGCATTTATGTCAAGAGTGGCCATGAAAAATTGTTTGCAAACTCTCATGCGGACGTTATGCACGTCGAAATAGAAGGCTCTGTTCATGGCACGGAAGTTTTGAGTGCTGGAGTATCTGTATTTTGGTTTTATTTCGTCACTGTATGATACGATGAACTCCCTCTGCCGCTGGACATCGCCTAAACTCCAAAATCCAGAAAATAGCTGTTGACGAACTTCTTCCTTGATTTTTTCCGAGCATTTTAAACGGCATTTTGATACACAAGATGGTCGGATTTTCCTGGCGTTGACTGAACGTTTGGATTTGTAAGAGACGTATCCAAGACCCCTATTTCGAAGGGTTTTTGATTTCTTCATAACCCAGTTGTCTGGGTTGCATGGCCGTTTTTTTCCTTTCTTCAGGCTCATTTCATCTTCTTCATGACCACAATTTTCAAGGGAAGCTGAATTAGGGATTCTGGGAAATTCCAGACGTGAAGAATGTCTTGAGTGTGAACTTTCAGCACCATTGTTGGATTCATGCCAGTCACTGTCGTCACTGACGTTTGGGTTTTTATCATTAACCTGCTCGGTGTCACTGCTATCTGAAGCTGAAGGATCGTTTCCATAGTGATTGTGAATTTTAGTGAGGCGAATGATGGTTGGAGTTTCTTCGTCGACTACCACTGAATAAGAAGTTCCTTCAATAGGGTCATAGTTTTTATAAGCAGTATCACGAAAAGTCCCACCTGTGGAGTACCCTTCACCTTCTACAAGTTCTGGATCGAATACTCCATCGGTGTTTATAACAAGTTCTGCTTGTTGTATGAGGTCTTCAAATGATGGATTTACATTTGAAGAAGTAGTGGTTGGCAGTGTCTGAACTTTTTCTTCTGGAAATTGAGGAAAATCATGCAGCTCCTGAACAAGGCGTTCGGCCTCGTGGACGAGTGGGCTGGAAGAGTGGACGTCATCGTTGTTGGAGAAAACAGGAATCTTATCTGAATGTAAGGACTCTGAGGGTGGTGGGGAAAAGTTGGCTGTATCCACTACATTTCGTTCCCGAACAAGAGGCGTTTTCTGTTCAAGGAGGCCTAATATTTTTGCTGCTCGTGTGTTGAGATTCATTCTGAAAAATCGTCAATAGTGCAACATTTCGACTTGGCTGGATGAAAAGCGGCTTTTTGAATCACCAATAGTGAAACATTTCGACTTACCTGGCTGAAAATCTGCGATTTCAATCACCAATAGCGTTACAACTAGGAATAACGCATCGAAAATTAGGAACTTTAGTCATAAAAAACGTTACAACTCAAAATAACACACCAACTGAGCAAATCGATACGCGTTATCTCATCGAGATCTATGTCACAACTGAAGATGTGACTCAATAGACGAGTGGTGGGGATAGCAAGTGAATCGTCTACACCGATTCAACTGCTATCTGGCGGCCACTGAATTCCCTCAAGTTAGAACGGTTTTTTGAGATTGATAGAGCTTTTTTTTCTGAATCCAGTGATACCAATAACTCAAAATCGTCATATTTTGAGTTGTAACACTATTGAAGCAAGGGTGCGATATGTACTCAAAGAAGATGGAAGGAGATACTAACTGTCAGCAAAAAAAAGTTCGTTCCATCACACATCAATCTTTTGTAATGCGCTTGATTCATGAAAAGCGCACTTTTCCTGAGAATCAGCCGTATGAGAGGGAGAGCTGACAGAATCGGCGTTCATTTGGGAATGCTACGAGTAACGGATATAGAGTAACTTATACTGTATTATATGTATAAACGACCATTTCTTTTTGAATGACTCTATTATCTCTATTATTTTTACTGCTGTCAGGTCAGGACCGCTTTATATCGCGCACTGCCTGCAAAAAATGTTGTTTAGACTCAAAATAGATTCAAAATCAACAACTCTGGTCCCTTATTCTCCACAATACATTCGGAGAAGAAATAATCATATCATTTATAATATTATAAGAGATGATATAGAACTACGTTTTTTCACTTCATATTTTACTTACTCTCAGTTGTTCGAATTCCTATTTGAAGTACCTACCATTGAATTTTTTACTATTTAACCGCAACAGGACATGAAAAATGACACACAGTGGCTCTTAATTTTAGGTGTTTTGCAATTTACAGTGATTTTAACAAGGAATAAAAAAAAGTTGGAAAGAGCACAGAGCACACCTTCACAGATTTAAAAAGGAAATGATTGGTAGGTTATAAATGCCTTGTTGGGTTTCTGGAGGTCAATTAGTTGCCTTGTCAAACAGTTACCTAGTAATACCTATTAAGAGAAACGTGTTTCAATCCTGCGAACCTTATCAAGCTATTTAGGTACCTACAGCCACGGTATTTATTCGAAGAAAAATATTGTCTATAAAATATACCAACCTGCATCACATATTTACCAACTGTAAAAATGGGAATGAAATTATTATTATGAAATACATACAGGGTAGACGTAGGTATACACAATGCTCTGGTTTGGTGACTAGCAGTAGGTAACTTTGAAAATACCAAGGGAATGATAGTTATTTGATTTGCATGCCGCTAGAAAAATGTAGCTGAATTAAAAACTTCTAAAAGGTGTACACTTCTAAAAATAGCTCGCAATAAGTGCACCAACTCAGCATCAAAGTATCTAGGAATATAGTCAACGAACTGTTCACGTAAATTTGATTGAACATATAAAGGAATAAAAGTTGGGAAGAGCACATTGGAAAATGATTTGTAGGTTATAAATGCCTTGTTGGGTTTATGGAGGTGGTGGTGGTGGTCAGTAGGGTAAAAATGCCGGTTCTGGCCCATTCCTGTTTGAACATGCTCGTCTGACCATCCCACGAAAGCCTTAGTGCCGGTCCTGGCCCACTCCTGTTTGAACGTGCGTGTCTTCAAACCATCCCTCCCGAGCCTTAACGCTTTGCCCCCCCCGTCGCGCCATTTTTCCTTTCCCAACAGAGTGGAAAGTTATGTGGAAAGTTATGTCCATTTTTTACTTTCCCAACAGAGTGGAAAGTTATGAGGAAAGTTATGTATTGCCTCCCCCCCCCCCCCCCCCTCACCACAGACCACCTCCCCGCCACCATATATATATATATATATATATATATGTAAAAGTGAAGGACCTACTCCACTTTTGATTGTTTGTTCGTTATTTCGTTTCGTTAGAACGTTGTGTTGACAACGGTTGTTAACAAGTATGTAAACTTTAATTCTTTCAATTCGTTCGTATTTGTGATTTCAGCGTTGAACTTATAGAAGAAACGACTATAAAAAACCGATTTTCTTTAAGGTAAGAAGAATTATTTTGGAATATTCATGAAGCAGATACCTAGTTAGCATGTGATTCTAATCAATAAATGTTTTCTTTAAGGAGAAACCACGGTCTATCGTCGTTGTTCTATTCACCCAGAAACTGACAATTATAAATCGGTTTTTTCGTCACCCTGAAAAGACTTGAAGATGCAGTCGGCTCAGGTACGAATCCATTTGGAACGAGGTTTGGAAAGCTCTGAAGAGGTAATAAAAGTAACTTCCATCCAATTAATAACGGAACAAATTACGTACGGGTTTCCTATAAAATATCAGAATGCTCGACATCATAACGAACTATTTAATATTGCTGTTGTGAGGAATGCTAGCAAATCTTTAGTGAAACTTGGTCAGTATCGTAATATCACGGTTACACTGCCTGCTGCTACAGTACCTTTATATTTCGATGAAGACACAAACTTTGTTTTTAAAGATGAGTATTTACATGAATTAAATGACAATCTATCGCTAAACCAGAACGAAGTTACAACTGTTAAAACAGCAGATAGCCAAAAAGAACTAATGAAACTAATAGATAAGTTAACTGCGAGATTGGATGCAAAAGAAAATAAGAAAATCAATATGTCTCAAATAAAGAAAAATTTTGTATTAAATCCTTTTCGAGGTAATGAAAATGCTAATGAGTGGATAAATCATTTTGAAAACGAATGTGAGAGACATGAAATCATCACCGATGAGAATAAAATACAAGTATTGCGCCTCTTTTTGGAGCAAAACGCAACTGAATGGTATACTTCGACATTATACAAACTTACACTGGAAGGAAATTGGGAAGAGTGGCGTGATTCCTTTTTACAAACTTATAGTGATAAAAGCTGGCGTTCAGTATATTTTGCTTATACCTTTAAATTCATGAGTGGTTCATTGTTGGATTATGCGTTAAGAAAAGAACGACTATTACTAGAAACAGAACCTTCAATGTCAGATAGATCACGTATAAATCATATAGTTGTCGGTCTCCCTTTTCACATCCAGGACCGTCTGGATAAGGAAGAAATTGATACAACAGAACAACTTATGAACCAGCTTCGTAGGTATACGCAAACATATTCTAAACCTAAGAGAGGTGACGTAAGATCTGCTAGTAGTACTGAAAAGACTAATAGTCCAGTAGTTGGAAGTAAGAATAATAAATTCATAGAAAAACGAGCGTGTAGCATTTGTAAGGCACATGGTTACCCTGGGCGCTTTCATCCAGTTGAACTTTGTAGAAATAAAGAACGCGGTATGAATGAGAAAAGAGTGAACATAGCGGAAATGGAAGAAATCGCTGTTAATATTCAAGAGGAGCAAAAAAACTAAATTACACACCACTAATTAGATTAAATGTTACAGTTAATAACAATAAAGTTACAGGAATTTATGACAGTGGCTCTAACGTAACGCTAATAAACTCTAAGATAATAGAAGATATTAAAGATAAAATGTTGAAGAATGAACAAACATTTAAAACAATTAGTGGTGTGCAAACAAGCTGTAACAAGATCAAATTACCTATAAGAATACATAAAATAGAACACGAAGTAGACCTTCATGTGATTAAGAATGATAACTTTTCATATGATGTATTACTAGGATTGGATGCTATTCAAAAATTTCGTTTAATTCAAGATGAGCACCTAAATATTCTCCAGCGTGTATGTGATAATCATATAGAATATGTAGAAAATGATAAAGTAGTGAAGGTAAATTATGTAGAAGAAGACGATTCGGCGTATTTGGGAAAACTGCAACATTTAGACTCTAAGCAAATCAGACGCATTTCAAGTCTACTGAAGGAGAATTTCTCAATATTTGCCAAACACAAATATGATGTCGGACAAGCTAACTCAGAGGCCCATATTAAACTTACAGACAGCAAATATATTTCAAAAAAACCATATAGATGCTCAATTTTGGATGATCGAGAAATCGAGAACCAAATTACTAAGTTACTTGAAGTAGGATTGATAGAGGAATCTGAATCTCCTTTTGCCGCTCCAGTAACTTTAGCATATAAGAAAGAGGAAAATAGACGTTCTAGACTGTGTATTGATTTTCGTGAGCTAAACAAGATTTTGGTACCGGAATCACAGCCCTTCCCTCGAATTGAAGACATTATAGTGAAAACACGAAATTGTAAGTGGTATTCGGTTCTAGACATTAATTCTGCCTTCTGGTCCATACCAGTAAGAGAAAAAGATCGTCATAAAACTGCCTTCGTTACACAGTCCGGGCATTATCAATGGAAGAGATTACCTTTTGGTTTAAAAATTTCACCTGCAATTTTTCAAAGAATACTAGCTATGACAATCCGGCGGAACGGACTTCAAGATTTTTGTATAAACTACATCGACGATATCTTGATATTTTCATCTGATTTTGATCAACATTTAGAGCACATTAAGAAATTACTCCATGCCATAAAGTTAGAAGGATTTCGCTTGAAGTTATCGAAGTGTAACTTTGCTCAATTATCAGTAAACTACTTGGGTCATACTCTCTCTTATAATTCAGTCCGGCCACATCATGACAACCTTAAATCTATAAAAGACTTCCCTAGGCCAAATAACAAGAAAAACATTCGTCAGTTCTTAGGAAAAGTTAATTTTTATCATAAATACATTCCAGACTATACCAGGTTGCTTGAACCTATACACAATCTTCTACGTAATAATATAGAGTTCAAATGGACTGTTGAATGTGATACTACATTCAATAAAATAAAGGAATACCTATGCCAGAGTCCAATTCTATCAATTTTCGACCCACAAAAGAGAACATTTGTTTTCACAGACGCAAGTGCTCTGGGAATGGGGGCTGTTTTAAAACAAATTCAAGATGATGGTGAGTTACATCCAGTAGCCTATTTCTCAAAGAAATTCACCCCGTCCCAAGCAAAGAAAAAAGCGGTTTATCTGGAGTGTCTGGCAATAAGAGAAGCATTGAGATATTGGCAACACTGGTTAATAGGTCACAAGTTTCAGGTATTTTCAGATCATAGACCATTGGAAAATTTGAAAATTAAAGCGAGAACTGATGAAGAGCTGGGCGATTTAGTTTATTATCTGTCTCAGTATGATTTTACTATCAGATATTCTCCGGGAAAAACAAATCAAGAAGCGGATGCACTTTCGAGAAATCCTGTTTTAGAAACTTTTGAGAATACAGATGATGTATTACAAGTAGTTAACTTGGTCTCAATCCAAGATCTTCAGCAAGACCAACAAAATAATCAGAATGAACTTACCCTAGACAACAATACATACAAAAAAGATGATCTTTTGTACAAAAAGGTGAGAAATAGAGATCGTATTTATGTATCCAAGAAATTTGGCTCGGACCTGATTAAAAAAATCCATTCATACTACGGCCACATTGGAAGTAGTCATATAAAAGACAGAATACGAGAATTTTATTATTTCAAGCGGATGGATGCAATGATAAAGGAATTTTGTAACCAATGTAGTACATGTAACAGGAATAAATCCAGAAGAAGTCGAGATATTGGACGGTTATCGCAATTAGGTCCAGCCAAAGAACCATATGAGATCATGTCACTCGATACTATAGGCGGCTTTGGAGGATACCATTCTTCTAAACGTTATCTTCATCTTCTAGCTGATCATTTCACGAGATTCGCATACACTTATCCTTCCAGGGGTCAACAAGCTAAGGATCTCATTTATTTCTTACGACCTATTTTGGAAAAGAATAAGGTCAAAATTATCCTTGCTGATCAATATGCAGGTATCAATTCCAAAGAATTTAAGATATTCCTACATAGTTATGGGGTAACTCTGGTTTTCACAGCAGTGGATTGCCCTTTTTCCAATGGTTTGAATGAGCGGCTCAATCAAACTCTGGTGAACCGAATTCGTTGTAAAAGAGATGAACAACCACGCCGTCCATGGTCCAGTCTTGCTAAAGAATGTACCGATGAATACAATCGAACAAACCATAGCGTGACGAAATTCTCCCCACTATACTTGCTCACAGGAAATGATTCTTCAATAATACCCCAAACTCTCTGTCAACCACAAGATTTGACGCAAGACAGACTGATAGCATTCGAAAACTCTCGGAAAAATCACAGGATCAATAAAGCAAGAATGGATACGAACAGACGAGATCACGAATTTAAAGTTGGAGACTTGGTTTACGTGGAAACGGGGAATCGCCTCAACAGAAACAAATTAAACCCTATAAGAAGAGGACCGTTTGCAGTATTAAGCAGAGTATCATCTACTATTTATGAAGTCAATTGCAATCGACGTAGATCTCAAGCTAATTTTGTGCATAGTAGCAAACTGTTGCCGTTCCGAGGGGGGGAGATGTAAAAGTGAAGGACCTACTCCACTTTTGATTGTTTGTTTGTTATTTCGTTTCGTAAGAACGTTGTGTTGACAACGGTTGTTAACAAGTATGTAAACTTTAATTCTTTCAATTCGTTCGTATTTGTGATTTCCGCGTTGAACTTATAGAAGAAACGACTATAAAAACCGATTTTCTTTAAGGTAAGAAGAATTCTTTTGGAATATTCATGAAGCAGATACCTAGTTAGCATGTGATTCTAATCAATAAATGTTTTCTTTAAGGAGAAACCACGGTCTATCGTCGTTGTTCTATTCACCCAGAAACTGACAATTATATATATATATACATACATATGTGTGTGAGCACGCCCGGACCCCCGCCCCGCCCCCGGAATGTTCTAGAATTTTCATGTTTGAACATGTACGTCACCTAAACATTGTCCTTTAGCACATCACCCCCCCCCCCCCCGCCCACCCCTGATCTTGAAAGTTACGTCCATTTTTTACTTTCCCAACAGAGTGGGAAGTTATGTATTGCCTCCCCCCCCCCCCCCCTGCACCAGGACTGCCCCCGACCCTGGACCACCATATATATATTATATATATATATATATATGTATGTGTGTGTGTGTGTGTGTGTGTGTGTGTGTGTGTGTGTGTGTGTGTGTGTGTGTGTGTGTGTGTGTGTGTGTGTGTGTGTGTGTGTGTGTGTGTGTGTGTGTGTGTGTGTGTGTGTGTGTGTGTGTGTGTGTGTGTGTGTGTGTGTGTGTGTGTGTGTGTGTGTGTGTGTGTGTGTGTGTGTGTGTGTGTGTGTGTGTGTGTGTGTGTGTGTGTGTGTGTGTGTGTGTGTGTGTGTGTGTGTGTGTGTGTGTGTGTGTGTGTGTGTGTGTGTGTGTGTGTGTGTGTGTGTGTGTGTGTGTGTGTGTGTGTGTGTGTGTGTGTGTGTGTGTGTGTGTGTGTGTGTGTGTGTGTGTGTGTGTGTGTGTGTGTGTGTGTGTGTGTGTGTGTGTGTGTGTGTGTGTGTGTGTGTGTGTGTGTGTGTGTGTGTGTGTGTGTGTGTGTGTGTGTGTGTGTGTGTGTGTGTGTGTGTGTGTGTGTGTGTGTGTGTGTGTGTGTGTGTGTGTGTGTGTGTGTGTGTGTGTGTGTGTGTGTGTGTGTGTGTGTGTGTGTGTGTGTGTGTGTGTGTGTGTGTGTGTGTGTGTGTGTGTGTGTGTGTGTGTGTGTGTGTGTGTGTGTGTGTGTGTGTGTGTGTGTGTGTGTGTGTGTGTGTGTGTGTGTGTGTGTGTGTGTGTGTGTGTGTGTGTGTGTGTGTGTGTGTGTGTGTGTGTGTGTGTGTGTGTGTGTGTGTGTGTGTGTGTGTGTGTGTGTGTGTGTGTGTGTGTGTGGGTGTGGTGTGTGTGTGTGTGTGTGTGTGTGTGTGTGTGTGTGTGTGTGTGTGTGTGTGTGTGTGTGTGTGTGTGTGTGTGTGTGTGTGTGTGTGTGTGTGTGTGTGTGTGTGTGTGTGTGTGTGTGTGTGTGTGTCCACCTCTGCTGGACCCGATGGTATATCCGCCCGACGCTGGAATAAAGCTCCGAAGAATATAAGGCTGCTCATCCTCAACTTGCTGCTTTTATCGGGAAGACCCCCGAAAGCGTTGACCCGCGCCCGGACAATTTTCATCCCGAAAAAAGGGTTAAGTGGGCCTGGAGGCTACCGCCCGATATCTATATCGTCTGTAGTCTTCCGCCATTTCCAAAAGATTCTGGCATCTCGCCTCCAAGCTGCTGGTGTCATAGGTGACGTCCAGAGAGCATTTCGACCAGCGGATGGCACAGCGGAGAACCTTACAGTTCTCCAAACTGTCATTTCGCTGGCCCGTATTAAGAACCGGCAACTCCATCTTGCCACTCTGGACGTCGCTAAGGCCTTTGACACCGTCAGCCATTTTGCCCTGACCGATTGTCTTCGTGGTGTCGGGGCACCTGCTCGTTTAATTGAGTATGTTGCTCGCCTGTACCACGAAGGCGTGACGGTCCTCGAGGCACGAGGTGAGATGTCGGGGGATGTTGTCATTGGGCGCGGGGTACGCCAGGGGGATCCTCTGTCGCCACTCCTCTTTAACCTGGTCGTGGACACGGCCTTGGGTAAGCTGCCAGCTGAAATAGGGTTTGATCTCGCCCCTGGGGTGCGAGTAGGTGCACTGGCTTTTGCCGATGATGTAATCCTACTCGCCGAAACCCGTGAGGGCTTGCAGATTGCCCTCAATGCCTTTGCTGAGCAGCTAGCCAGGTGTGGTTTGGTGGTTAACCCAGATAAGTGTGGGTCAGTCTCCTTGGTCCCGTCGGGTCGCCAGCATAAGGTGAAGGTAGTGGATGAGGAGTGCTTTGTCTTAGGACAGAACCCATCCCTGCCCGATCCGTGTTGGAGGTCTGGCAGTACCTTGGGGTCGACTTCATGGGTGTGGCCACCATTGCCGCAAGCCGTGTGGACCTTGGTGGAGCACTAGCTCGTATCACCAAGGCTCCATTGAAGCCACAGCAGAAGCTGCGCCTCCTTCGCACGTACTTACTGCCAAAGCTGACCTATGGGTTAGTCTTTGGCAGGCTTACTGTGGGGAGGCTGCTAGAGTTAGATCGTGAAGTTCGTTCTGCTGTGCGCTCTTGGCTAGGCTTTCCACCTGGTGTCCCAAGTGCCTATGTCCATGCACCGGTCAAGGCCGGTGGGCTCGGTATTGTCTCTCTCTCAGCCAGCATCCCATCTTTACGCCGCCAGCGCCTGCTCGCCCATAGGGGCTCGAGCTGGGAGGTCGCCCGCACTGCTGCTGACCTTGACTTTGTCAAGCAGCAGTTGTTGTGGTGCGACCGAGCAACACCAACTGCTCCCAAACCCAGCTCATCTGCTGAGTTCGCTGCTGCACTGCATGAGTCAGTAGATGGTAAAGAACTCCGACAGTGCTCTGAGTCCCCAATTTCTTCCCCGTGGGTAGAATGGGCTTCAGAGGGCATTGGGACCCGCGACTATCGCCATTTTCACGCCGTCCGGGTGGCTACGTTAGCCACCTCGGTGAGGTGTTCGAGGAGTAGTCGCGGGACAGTAGACACCCTTTGCCGTGCCTGTCGGGGTAAAAATGAGAATCTTTATCATGTGGTGCAGCAGTGTCCTCGTACTCACGGTGGCCGCATTTTACGTCACGATGCGGTTGCCAAGCAGATAGCAGGTGCTTTATCATCTAGCGGTTGGGATGTCGAAAGGGAGAAACTATACCACATGCCGAGTGACCGGGGCAAGAAGCCAGATATCGTTGCGATTAAGCCCGAAGGGTCTGTCATAATCCTGGATGTCCAGGTTATCAGTGGCAGCGTGGACATGGAGCAGACCTGGCGGGCTAAGAAAAGTAAATATGATAGAAATGATCTGCGCCAAGCGATATCTGAGCTAAAAGGAGTGGCACCTAGTAACATCAAGGTCATTGCCGCGACCGTGTCATGGCGCGGGGTGTGGTGCGGGAAAAGCGCCACGGAGTTACTCGAGTTG
>CM061041.1:147060965-147345965 GCA_030762985.1 Adelphocoris suturalis | reverse complement strand
AACCCCCTCCCCCCACCTCCCTCACCCGTTACTTTTTGTGTATTAGTTTTTCTTTTAGTTTCATACTCAAGAAGTTTTTCATTTAATTTACCCTATTTTTTCCACTCCGTCCCTCAATAGTTTTCTCTCACTTTAGTGAGTCCAAAGCTTCGAAGAAGATTTTCATTTAATTTACCCCTTCATTTTTTCCCTTTTTCATTCGATTTTGATTTCAACTCCCCCCAATCATCTGTTTTTTCCCCGCCCCTCAATATTTTTTTTCTTATATTTAGTGAGTTCATACTTCGAAGAAGTTTTTTTCATTTAATTTACCCCTTCACTTTTCTTCCCCAATTATTTTGAGTTTTAATTGCCCCCCCCCCCCCCTCCCTCACCCGTTACTTTTTTTGTATTAGTTTTTCTTTTAGTTTCATACTCAAGAAGTTTTCAGTTAATTTACCCCTATTTTTACCACTCCGTTCCTCAATAGTTTTCTCTCATTTTAGTTCCATCCATCAGTTTTTCACACCCCTCGATAGTTTTTTTCTCACATCAGCGAGCTGTTACTTTGAAGAAGTTAATTGTTTAATTTATCCTCTTGCTTGAGTTTGTTTTCATTTTTTAAATATGGCGACGTCATCAAAGGTTTGTTCAATATGTGGTTTAGTTTTTCCGTGCACTTACTTATTATTAAAGCATGAACAGAACTGCGGACAAAGGCATAGAGATGACGAATCATTTGTATTGTGTGACCGTTGTGGTTTCAATATGAATCTCCCTGATCACAATATACAATGTATCGCGCCGCCGCCACTTAAAAAAACGAGGTTTTCTTCCCCACCCTCAAAATTTTCTCCACCACCAATACCACCTACAGAAAATGAATATCTAGAATTTGCAAATAAGATATGCCAATATTGTGGGGAAGCATTTGATAATAGTACAGAAAGAAGATATCACGAAGCAATTCATACTAGGAATTTATATTGCGCTATATGTGGGGAAGTTTTTCTTAATGTTTTAGAAAAAATAAATCATGAATTAGGGTGTAAAAGTGATTTAGTATGTGATATTTGTGGTGGGCGTTATGCCAGTGCAATACTTTTTGAAGCCCATAGACCATTATGCACGACAATCCCTTCAATTAATCTCAATAGAAATAGATCCACAGATCCAAGTATTCGAAATTTGCTCGCCACCCAAATGAACGAAAATTATACAATTCCTTATGAAACTGCATTCATCAACCGCCTGGCGTCATATTTTATTCAATCAAATTACACTATGGATCTACCTCTCTTTTTGAATGATACTAAAAAAAACATAATTAGGATCTTGGAACAATCCCTCATTGACCATGGGCAAATTAAGTTCAATATTGTCGTCGATTGTCTCTTGACCAATATTTTGAACGAGAGTTTGGAAACAAATATAAAAGTTAAAAATGAAGTTCTGCTAGATAGATCAGATATTGATAGGATTTTAAATTGTATGTTTGTAAAGTTGAATAATGAATTATCAGAATTGGAATTGAAAAAAAGTGGGTGGAAGCTCGACATTATTTATGGTCTTCGTTTAAAAATTAATAAATATTCCCCGTTACGTGGTGGGGTTGGGCCAGTAAAATTACCAAAGAAAATTGCTGATCGAAAAGCTTGTATAAATGTCCCAAATTATGAAAACCGATGTTTTTATTATGCTATTTTGGCTAAATTTGTCACCCACCCTGAAAGGCGATCTGCATATGAAACCATACGCCACCGATACAATTTTAGTTGTATTTCATTCCCCACTTCTCTTCACGATATTAAAACGTTTGAAAGTAAAAACAATATATCAATTAATGTGTTCATATTAAACGATAAACATATAGTATGTCCTAAAAAAATCGTCGAACGGGAGTTGAGTGATCATAGGGACCTCCTCTTGCTGGAAGATGGGGATAATCGACATTTTGTTTACATTAAAGATTTCAACAGATTGATAGGTAGCCAAATCACTAAACACGAACATAGAACTGACATTTGTAAAAGATGTTTGTGGTTCAAGAAAGTAGACCCAATGTCGGGAGAACTTCAAAACCACGATCATTTATGCAATAAAAACAAACCCGTAGCTGTTGTGATGCCGAAAGAAGAAAATAAGTTCGTTGAGTTTAAAGAAGTCGAACAGGCGATGAGGGTTCCAATTGTAGCCTATGGAGATTTTGAGAGCCTATTAAGAACCATCCAATCTTGCCAACCGAATCCCAATGATAAATACACTCTCCCACATCATAATCACGAACCAATCTCCGCTTGTATATTTTTATCTATCGATCCCATAATTTTACCCTATGCCCAACACTTGGACGAAATATTTTTATATAGAGGAACAGATGTCGTTGAGCGACTTTTAAACTATTTAACTCATATCGCGAAAGAAGTTGAAAAAATATATGACCGAAATCAACCGATGCTCCCTTTGACCATAGCACAACAAGATGAGTATGCAGCGGCTACTACTTGCTACCTTTGCGACAAACCTTTTAGTTCAAATAATAAAAAAGTTCGCGACCACTGTCATATTGTAGGTTCGTACCGGGGTGCAAAGTTATGAGGAAAGTTACGTATTGCCACCCCCCACCCCCACCCACGCACCCCGGACCACCTTCCCGCCACCATATATATATATATATATATATATACATATGTGTGTGTGTGAGCGCGCCCGGACCCCCGCCCCGCCCCGGAATGTTCTAGAATTTTCATGTTTGAACATGTACGTCACCTAAACATTGTCCTTTAGCACATCACCACCCCCCCCCCCCCCCCCGGCCACCCCTGATCTTGAAAGTTACGTCCATTTTTTACTTTCCCAACAGAGTGGAAAGTTATGAGGAAAGTTATGTATTGCCTCCCCCCCCCCCCCTGCACCAGGACTGCCCCGACCCTGGACCACCGCCCCGCCTCCATATATATATATATATATATGTGTGTGTGTGTGTGTGTGTGTGTGTGTGTGTGTGTGTGTGTGTGTGTGTGTGTGTGTGTGTGTGTGTGTGTGTGTGTGTGTGTGTGTGTGTGTGTGTGTGTGTGTGTGTGTGTGTGTGTGTGTGTGTGTGTGTGTGTGTGTGTGTGTGTGTGTGTGTGTGTGTGAGCGCGCCCGGACCCCCGCACCCGCCCCCCCGGAATGTTCTAGAATTTTCATGTTTCAACGTGTGCGTCATCTAAACATTGTCCTTTAGCACATTACCCCCCCCCCCGATCTAGTTCCGTGCCCCATGGCAGACCTGCCCCTGTCCCAGACCAATCGAAAGTTCTAGAACTTTCATGTTTGAACATGTACATCATCTAAACCATGTCTCCCTCGTTCATCAGCCCCCCCCCCTCCCCCCTCCCTCCCCCCTCCCTCCCCCCAATCATTTTATTCCCAATACTCGTTTAAAAAAAATTATTTTGTAGATTCATCCTTTCGTCGTGTAGCTTGCCAGCTAGAATTACAAACTAAGGTTAAAATCCAGTGGCTCCCGGTAGGAATCGAACCCCCAACCTTTGTCACCAAAGGTCCCACAATCAATATACAGTAATACAGTTGAGTTGGTATATACCCCTTACAATGAGGGAAACGAACGACGTGGGAACAGCGGATTACATACTCTTTTAGTTCCTCAACTTGCCGCTAGAAGTGCAGCACTCTCCAACTCATCAGATTTTTAGTTCCTCAACTCACCACTAGATAGAGGCTCGTGTAGCACTTACCTGTCCCTACTTTGAAACAACGGCAGTAAATAGCTAATATAACCCTTTGTGCCATGAGTAAGTTGAAAAATATATCCACCTGTTCTAATTATAAACATGAAATCTATCACCATTATTAAATTTAACCCCCCCCCCCCCCCCCCCCCCCCATCAGAAAATTATTTTGTAGCTGCTTTCCGTCTAGAATTACAAACTAAGGTTAAAATCCAGTCTTATATATATATATATACATATATATATATATATATATATATATATATATATATATATATATATATATATATATATATATATATATATATATATGTGTGTGTGTGTGTGTGTGTGTGTGTGTGTGTGTGTGTGCGTGTGTGTGTGCGAGCGCGTGCGAGAGTGAGCGGTAAAATGTTGAGGGAAAAAAGAAGAAAAAACTTACCACCCTCTGGTATCCTTCGCCTACATGCCTGTTCTCTCGAACCTCCGCGAACATGCTCCTGTGCATGTGAGTGCAGAAGCGTTGGGTGAGTATTTAAAGCGGCCACACCCTATACTCCTCCCAGTCTATCGTGTGCTCTCCAACCGTTCACTTCAGACAGTTTTTTTCTACTTCCCCTGATCCGTTTAGTACTTCAGTTTTTTCAGTCTTCAGCAGCGAAGTTGTAATAATAGCTAAGTGCTAAACCCCCCTCCTTATCCCCTCCCTCCTCAATAGTTTTTCTCTCACATTAGTGAACCCCATGCTTTGAAGAAGATTTTCATTTAATTTACTCCTTCATTTTTTCCTTTATTTCATTTACTTAATTTGATTTTTTAAGTCCCCATTTTCCCTGTTTTTCTCCGCCCCTCAATATTTTGTTTTCTTATATATTAGTGAGTTCATACTTCAACGAAGTTTTTTTCATTTAATTTACCACTGTCATATTGTAGGTTCGTACCGGGGTGCTGCACATGGCAGCTGTAATATTAGGTATCAACTTCCAACATTCCTGCCGGTATTTTTTCACAATTTGTCGGGATACGATTCACATTTTATTATCCCCCATCTTAATGCAGTGGACGACAAGCGTATTAGTGTTATTGCATCCAATACTGAAAAATATATAAGTTTTAGCAAATACGTTTCAAACAGATTTTCAATTAGATTTTTAGATAGTTATAAATTTGTATCACAAAGCCTCGATAGTCTGAGTCAGAATTTGTCGCACTTCTCTATTTTATCCCACTACTTCCCCAATCCTCGTTTATTGGAGCTCGCCAAACAGAAAGGTGTATATCCCTACGAGTATATGGATTCGGAGGCTCGTTTCCTTGAAACTCAACTGCCTCCAATGGAGAAATTTTATAGTAAATTGAGGCAAAGCGCTATCGAAGAAGAGGAGTACGAGCGGGCTAAAACAATTTGGAAAGAGTTTGGATGCAAAACAATAGGCGATTACCACGATCTCTACCTGAAAGTCGATACCCTTCTTCTAGCAGAGGTATTTGAAACCTTCAGGGACGTGACGCGAAAATCTCACAAACTGGATCCAGCCCATTTTTATACCACACCTCATATGACCTGGTCGAGTATGCTCCGTATGACAAAAGTCAAGCTAGAGCTACTCACAGACTACAACATGCTTTTGATGGTCGAATCTGGAATACGTGGCGGTCTAGTTCAAGCGTCAGGGCGATATACTAAAGCCAATAACAGATTCACACCTGGCTACGATCCTACGAAAGATGACACGTTCATCGTCTATCAAGATTGCAACGCCCTGTATGCCACAGTCATGACCAAGCCCCTCCCCATAGGCGAATTTTCATGGGTTGATCCACATACAATTAGCCTAGAATCCGTACATGAAAATGATGACTACGGCTACTTATTAGACGTTGAAGTATGTTACCCGGACCATCTTCATGGCGAACATAACGATCTACCTTTCCTCCCTGAAAAGTTGCCCAGTGTTGGGGGAAAACTGGTTGCACAATTGGGGAATAGATAAAATTACGTTGTTCACTATATGGCGTTGGAGACGAGCAAACGGTCTCCAACTCATCAAAATAAATCGTGCGATACAGTTCCGTTAATCAAAGTGGCTGAAGCATTGATACGTTCATTGATATGAACTATGAGCTCCGCAAATCACCTAAAAACGATTTTGAGAAAAATCAATTTAAACTCTACAATAACGCCATCTACGAAAAAACTAGTGAACAAATAGAAAACTCGCCACTAGTTACTCACAAGCGGAGAAACTTATTGCCAAATCTAATTTCGAAGGGTCCAATATATTAAATGAAAATCTAGTGGTGATAGAAATGGGAAAAACGTCATTACTGTTGAATAAAGCAATTTACGGAGGTCAAAAGCCATTTTAGATCTTTCGAAAACCATAATGTATAATTATCAATATCAAGTTATGAAAAACTTCCAGGCGACCGTCTAAAATTGAATTACATGGATACGGATTCATTCATTTGGACCATCAAAACGCGAGATTTATACAAAGATATGGAAGGTGAAATGGTAGGTACGTACTTGGATACGTCCAACTATCCCAAACAACATCCTCTTTATTCTACGGAATTCGCTAAATGTTTGGGTAGATTCAAGGACGAGGCTGCTGGAAAAATCATTTACCGCTTTGTAGCATGCAGATCGAAAATGTATGGAATCGAAATTGAGGGACAAGAATACAAACGAGCTAAAGGTATTCAACGATGCGTAGTCAAAAATCAAATAACCGTTGATGATTATCTAGCATGTATTTTAAATTCGACAATCTCTCGCCATATCTGCACTGGCATTAGGTCAATGTCCCACAATCTTCAAACTGTCGAATTGAATAAAATCTCCCTTTCCCCACACGACGACAAGAGACACATTTTACCAAACGGAATCGACACATTAGCTTTAGGACATTATAGCCTTCGAACAGAATAAAGAGATCGATCGTTTGTGTGTGTTGGTTATCAAATTCTAGGATTTTCAAATTATAGGTTTTAAGTTTTCAAGTCATTAGGTTTTAAATTTTCCAATTCTCTAGTAATTAGGTTTTTAAATGATCAACTATCTAGTCATTAGGTTTAGATAACTAAATGGGATGCGATGAATATTAAGTACTCCATTCCCTCCCTCCCTCCCTTTGAGTGAAATGGGTGATAAAAAGGTCTAGTCAGTAAGCTCGAGAGAGATTCTAACCCGGTAAAGATCGACGGGAGCAACCAAATGCTGCGTAAAGCAGCTGGAAGGCTTTATGGCTTTCCCGGGGGTTGCCCGGAGCGAGAGGTATTTTGCTGATGGTCTTGAATGATGTGGAACAAATTTAAAGTATTGTCTACTTTTTTTACGTTCTGTAAAAGGTAGCATGATCCTTCATATTTGTTCTGCTTTTTGACATCAACAGTAGAATATCTCTCGCTCCACATGGTGGGTAGGGCTCGAGGGTCAGAGTCGGGTTGATCTCTCTCTCCCTTACTGGCTCTGACTGGTATGAACGTGGGAGTGAATGTAATTTATTATGAATGAATGTAGATGAATGAATGAAGGGAGGGAGACATTTTAATATAGTGGTGGTGGTGGTGGTGGCAACACTGTGGGTTCAACAATAAAAAAGCGTATAAAATAGCGGGGTGTTAGGGTGGTTTCAAACAGATATTGTCAAAATGCGGTTGCAACAACAAGACATCAGCCTCCCTGTCCAGCAAATTGATGCCACGGGAGATGAAAATACCTCCATAATGAGTAGGAGAACGAGGCATAGCCAATTGTTACCAAACAGTATAAGATGTTTAATTTGTGCCACTTCAAACGGAGGTAAAACAAACCTGATGCTCAATCTATTATCCTCTTCTCAGGGATTGAAATTTGAAAACATTTATCTCTTTTCTAGGACTCTATTTCAACCCCATTACACCCACTTGTCCAAAATATTAGAACCTCTGGGGGGTATTGGCTTTTATAGATACGCCAATAGTGACGAGGTCCCTCTACCTTCTGACACAAAACCCAACTCAATCCTAATTTTTGACGATATTGCTAGTGAAAAGCAAGATCGTGTCAGAATGTTTTTCAGTATGGGGCGTCACAGTCTAATTGATAGCTTCTACCTGGCTCAAAGTTATTGTCGTATCCCAAAGCATCTGGTACGCGATTGTGCAAACCTCATAATTGCATTTCGTCAAGACGCATTGAACATGAAGAAGATAATGATGATCACGTCAACATGGATATGAATTTCAGTAAATTCAAAGAGATTTGCTCTCTTTGTTGGGAGGGTGATCCTTATGGCTTTCTCGTCATTGACAGGGAGTGCGGTGTCAACACTGGGCGATATCGACGAGGATTCGACATCTATATAATACCTTGAGCAAAGGGTATAATACCATTAGTTTGCTACCAACCACTACAGAAATAACATGGAGCAAAAGATTGAACAAGTGCGAGAAAATATTCGTAAAAAGTACAATCAAATACGACGGAGCAGGGAGGAAAAAGAAGAAAAGTTGAAGAAAAGATATGAACCATTAAGAGAAATGATTCTGATACCTCCTCTACTAACTCCACAAACAAAAATATTAGAATGTAAAAAGAATGAGGATGATTGGAGTTCGATCGATGATGATTCGTGGAAATATGTAAATAAACAAAACAGGTGGACGAAAGGAAGAAGGCGAGTGAATATACTTGATATATTCCAACCAAGCTTGGAGGAAGGATCGACAGATGATGGTGAAGCATCCTCGTCAAAAGTAAAATTGGATCGGCAACCAAGACGAAGAAACTCGAGATCTACTCCGTACACATTTACAAAAGCGGATGGAAACGACATTCTTCCATATGTTATCGTACAAAAGAATACTGAAGCGCCTGTTGGTGGTGATAGTGAGGAAACTATAAGGATTATCGAGCCACCAAATCCAGAAACTACCCCATCCACGTCTAATACAGCAGCAGCTGAAGAAGAACAACCAATTCTTATTTCAACAACACCGAAAGAGGTGGGTGATATCACGTATGAATACCTTACGAGGAAAAAGAACATGGACTCAGGATTTGATGATGCTTATGGGATACGATACGACAAGGCTTCAAATACTTTCACAATGGGTGATAGCTATGTGACAGTCAGAGATGATAAAATTGAAGTGGGGAACAACCTCAAGATTGAATGTACTCGTGGACTTTTGGAATTGCTGTTTGCCAAAGCTCCAATCATGAGCATTGTGAACAATCATGATTTAGATTCATACAAACGATTATTGATCGAAACAAATGCGCACAAGAAACGTTTTAGTTCTACAGAGACGTTCAATGTTGATTTAAAACATCCGAAATGGAAAACAATCAAGAGTCTTTTTTCAACAAAAAGTAAACCCAATAGCAGGGAATAATTCCACTGTATGAAATGCTCCCCGTGTCTTTGACCAAGTATCCGAACGGTAAGCCGCCTGCGCGCTAGTAGTGAGGTCTAGTCTTATAGACACTTGCGGTTGAGCTTTAATTTGATTTTTCATTAGGAAACTAGGAATTGTCTGCAAAAAAAAAAAAAAAAAAAAAAAAAAAAAGTGAAGAAAGTATAAAAAGGTAACTATTATGAATACTAAGTTGATTAGTAGTCGAAACTTCAACGATGACGGGTGTCAAGGAAGGAATTATCGAAGAACTTCATCGTCCAGCGAGAAAGAACTACACGAGGCGACGAGTATACCTCAAGGGAATAGATGACCTTTGGCAAGCAGATCTACTCGAACTTCAACCCTATTCTAGAGCCAACGGAGGAAATCGTTTTGTGCTTGTCGTCATTGATTGCCTGACGAAATACGTCTTGAGAATGATACTAAAAGAAAAACTAATACAAAAAAGTAATGGGTGAGGGAGGGGGGGGGGGGGGCAATTAAAACTCAAAATAATTGGGGAAGAAAAGTGAAGGGGTAAATTAAATGAAAAAAACTTCTTCGAAGTATGAACTCACTAAATATAAGAAAAAAAATATTGAGGGGCGGGGAAAAAACAGATGATTGGGGGGAGTTGAAATCAAAATCGAATGAAAAAGGGAAAAAATGAAGGGGTAAATTAAATGAAAATCTTCTTCGAAGCTTTGGACTCACTAAAGTGAGAGAAAACTATTGAGGGACGGAGTGGAAAAAATAGGGTAAATTAAATGAAAAACTTCTTGAGTATGAAACTAAAAGAAAAACTAATACACAAAAAGTAACGGGTGAGGGAGGTGGGGGGGGGGGGGGGTAATTGAAACTCAAAATAATTGGTGAAGAAAAAGTGAAGGGGTAAAGTATGAACTCACTAATATATAAGAAAACAAAATATTGAGGGGCGGAGAAAAACAGGGAAAATGGGGACTTAAAAAATCAAATTAAGTGAATGAAATAAAGGAAAAAATGAAGGAGTAAATTAAATGAAAATCTTCTTCAAAGCATGGGGTTCACTAATGTGAGAGAAAAACTATTGAGGAGGGAGGGGATAAGGAGGGGGGTTTAGCACTTAGCTATTATTACAACTTCGCTGCTGAAGACTGAAAAAACTGAAGTACTAAACGGATCAGGGGAAGTAGAAAAAAACTGTCTGAAGTGAACGGTTGGAGAGCACACGATAGACTGGGAGGAGTATAGGGTGTGGCCGCTTTAAATACTCACCCAACGCTTCTGCACTCACATGCACAGGAGCATGTTCGCGGAGGTTCGAGAGAACAGGCATGTAGGCGAAGGATACCAGAGGGTGGTGTTTTTTCTTCTTTTTTTCCTCAACATTTTACCGCTCACTCTCGCACGCGCGCGCACACACACACACACACACACACACATACACACACACACACACACACATATATATGTATATATATATATATAAGACTGGATTTTAACCTTAGTTTGTAATTCTAGACGGAAAGCAGCTACAAAATAATTTTCTGATGGGAGGGGGTGGAGGGGGGGTTAAATTTAATAATGGTGATAGATTTCATGTTTATAATTAGAACAGGTGGATATATTTTTCAACTTACTCATGGCACAAAGGGTTATATTAGCTATTTACTGCCGTTGTTTCAAAGTAGGGACAGGTAAGTGCTACACGAGCCTCTATCTAGTGGTGAGTTGAGGAACTAAAAATCTGATGAGTTGGAGAGTGCTGCACTTCTAGCGGCAAGTTGAGGAACTAAAAGAGTATGTAATCCGCTGTTCCCACGTCGTTCGTTTCCCTCATTGTAAGGGGTATATACCAACTCAACTGTATTACTGTATATTGATTGTGGGACCTTTGGTGACAAAGGTTGGGGGTTCGATTCCTACCGGGAGCCACTGGATTTTAACCTTAGTTTGTAATTCTAGCTGGCAAGCTACACGACGAAAGGATGAATCTACAAAATAATTTTTTTTTAACGAGTATTGGGAATAAAATGATTGGGAGGGGGGAGGGGGGGGGGCTGATGAACGAGGGAGACATGGTTTAGATGATGTACATGTTCAAACATGAAAGTTCTAGAACTTTCGTTTGGTCTGGGACAGGGGCAGGTCTGCCATGGGGCAGGGAACTAGATCAGGGGTGGGGGGTAATGTGCTAAAGGACAATGTTTAGATGACTTACATGTTGAAACATGAAAATTCTAGAACATTCCGGGGGGCGGGTGCGGGGGTCCGGGCGCGCTCACACACACACACACACACACACACACACACACACACACACACACACACACACACACACACACACACACACACACACACACACACACACGCACACATATATGTATATATATATATATATATGGAGGCGGGGCGGTGGTCCAGGGTCGGGGCGGTCCTGGTGCAAGGGGAGGGGGGGGGGAGGCAATACATAACTTTCCTCATAACTTTCCACTCTGTTGGGAAAGTAAAAAATGGACGTAACTTTCCACTCTGTTGGGAAAGTAAAAAATGGACGTAACTTTCCGTTAAGGCTCGGGAGGGATGGTTTGAAGACACGGGCACGTTCAAACAGGAGTGGGCCAGAACCGGCACTAAGGCTTTCGTGGGATGGTCAGACGAGCATGTTCAAACAGGAGTGGGCCAGGACCGGCTTTTTTACCCTACTATTTCCTTTTCCGGGGAACTTTACTCGTTGTTGGTTCGGGTGAACTCATAGTAGGAAATGTATCACTTCCAAAGAATAAGGCCCGATTGAAATTAAATAGAAACGATGAAGCAAAAATAAATAAACTCGTTTTAACAAACGGTCTAAAATAAACTATTAAATTCGTTTTAACAAACAGTTGAAAATATTAAAAACGGCGAAGCACATGTGCACACTAGGGAGAACAGAAACCGAATGGGTCAAAACCTGAGCCAACGAGATAACAGAAAGTGAGGCATCTTGTTTGTCAACGAGAGAGTAGAAAGGAATGAGTCAACGGCGAGAATCAACGGTATCAGTAGTTGACAGTACTGAGGGAAGGGTTCCCTCTCTCTACCTGTGCCTCGGCATTCTCGTCCCGGACAGACAGTATTTACACCATGTTTCTGCATCTTTTGGACACCAATGGTGAACTGGAGAATGGTCACTAGAAGTAACATGATAGTACACGGCCCACAATGCTTTCTGCATTACATCAACAGAACTGTGTACATTTCTTCGGATTGCCAAACCGAAGTATTTCTGTAATGACAATATTGCTGCATCTGTCAACCGTCCTCTACCGCCTATGGTCTTGCCATCATCCAACTTGTGTTTTCCAAGTCTTTGTTTCAGATTCGTCAGGCGCTTACCCATCCGTTTTTGAACGTTTATAGCACGAAAGCTGTCTTTGGTAAAACATATCACTGTAAGAGTTGGAACAAACATAACCTGTTGCAAACCGATTGCCATATTAGGACATTTACATCCAGGCATTCTGCTTTCAGTTATTTTTTTACGTTGAACATCCATAGCTTTTTCAGCTCTCATATGATGAATCTCTAGCTTCTTCTTGAGCCTTAGTATGTCATTGTTTGATGTTTTCACTTTTCCGGCAAGGAAGTCACACGTCGGACACGTATCTGTCCTCGGACGAGCAAAACTGTAATTTGGAAAATCGTATTTCAGTATTTTCCTATAAAAGTAGTAACTGACAAAACTGCTCTCAGGGTACTTTTTTTTTAACGAGATGTGCAGTCGCCTAATATTCAAGTCAGGGCTCAAATAGAGCTTGCTTGTCATGTTTCGTGAATAATGGCTTTCCTCACCTGGCAAGGACTTGATGTGGGACCATATTTTCTCCTTGGTTTGGGACGTGTATGTCGGTGGTCGATTAGAAGTACGCCGATCACAGTAAAAAGTCTCCCCCGCCTTAACTCTCCCTACTAAAACTCGTATTTTCTTTTCACTGACGTCAAAAATGTTCATAAAAGTTTTTTTGCAAACTTGGAACTCACTTCCGTCGGTACCAGGCAGGGTATAAACAACAGTCGCTTGTCGACGGCTGTTTGAGGGGTCTTGATATTGTCCATTTCGTCGCCTCTTGACACGGCCAATTTTAATCTGGTTCATAAGAAATGTTCCTTGCGTTACACCTGCATTGTAGTAGACTTGAAATAACTTCATTTTCGTCTGGATCGGTACCTTATCACACTGAAAGCGGCATTTGCAAGTGACCTGCAACAATAGAAAAACAACAACCTTTTAGGCCCATGATCAACAAAAAGAGTAGATAGGTACATACGTACGTTGGTTTGATAGTACACGAACAGTGCCAGCAAAATCAAGTTAGGCCTACCTTAGTACCTACTTGAATGAAACTGGGAACAATGAAATTATAAAACGGAAGTTAGTGAAAAACGTTGTCTATTTCCACGAAAAATAAAGAGTTACAATGTTAAATCGATTTCGACGGTTAGGCCATCATCAGTAACAAACAATAACTGAAGACACATTAGAAAGGACACAGCTTATATAGAGACAGGTGAAGGGAGATTGAATCCCATTGGTCGAGAGAAAAGAAAGGGGCAGGAGGTACAACCAATTAAGTGCATACAAAGTGAAAGGGGATTATAGCTAATCAGATGAAGTGAAAGGGGGGAAATAACTAAATAGGGTTTCAACAGTGTGAAGGGATAATTCCAAGGTTTACAGAAATGGACCTATCAGTGGTGAAATATATTGAGGTATATCCTCATTTAAACATTTACCAGACCTGTCACTTTTGATAATTTCGAATTTTTCAAGTACATTCAACATGCCTCCCTTTGGGCAAAAATGAAGAAATTCTACAAACTGTCTGTCTGTCAAATCAAAATTGTAACTATGATTAGATTCCTTAAGATGTTTTGCAAATGTAGACTTACCCTTATTTTCCCTGAAATCCTCCATATGCTCGTCTATTCTTTCCCTAAATTTCCTACCAGTCTGACCGCAATATTCGTAGCCACAAGAACATTTTAATTTATAAACTCCACTTTTATCCTGCACACTAATTTTGTCCTTAACGGATCCTAGTAATGCTTTAAGACTATTTTTAGTTTTAAAACCTACTTTATAACCTCTCGATGATAGAATTTTGCCAATTTTATCAGAAATTTTCCCATAATACGGTAAACTTATCCATTGCTTTTCTTCTAAAGTTACATCTTCCCGAGCCAGATTGGAAACTTTTTCCCTACTCTTTTTCCTAAGAACCTTATCCCATATGGTATCAACGAGATCTCCTCCATATCCGTTACTAGCCGCTATGCTTTTGATAATGGATTTTTCTTTTGATACATTTTGTTCACTCATTGGAATAGATAGTGCTCGGTTGATCATACTATGGAAGGCTGCATGCTTATGTACTAAAGGGTGATTTGAACTACTATGGATCGTTATATCGCTATATGTAGCTTTTCTATAGATTGAAAAATCATGCTTTTCATTTACTAAAGAGATGGACAGATCAAGAAAATTTAGTTTATTCCCGCCGAATTCGAGGGTGAATTTGATATAGGGATCTAATTTATTGATTTTTTCGTGAAAAGAATTTAGTTGTCTTTCTGTGCCCTTCCATAGAATGATGATGTCATCGACATATCTATACCAATAGAGAAGATTATTTGTGTTAAAAGTTGTAAATATTTGTTGTTCAAGATAATCCATGTAAATATCTGCAAGCAGAGGAGATAACGGAGAACCCATAGCAACCCCTGGCTGTGTATAGCATTGCCCCTCGAATAAAAAGTAATTTTGATCCATACAGACAGACATCAAATTAAACAATTCATCCTTTTCGAAAATATTAAGTTTAGAGCCGTGAATCAGCCTGCATACCACATCTTTGCAGCTAGCTACATCGATATTGGTGAACAGACTAACCACATCAAAAGAGGCGAGTTTAGCATTTGGAGGCATCTGAATGTCCTTAATTTTGGAGACCAAATCATAAGAATTTAGTACAGTATGTTGAGGCCGAAAGTTGATTTTGTTTCTAAATAAAATATTGAGTTTTTTAGCCAATTTGTAGGCAGGAGCACCAATATAAGACACCACCGGTCTCATCGGCGCTCCTTCCTTATGAATTTTAGGGAGACAGGATAACCTGGGCGCATGAGGGTTCATTTCTACAAAACTTGGAATGTACATATTTTTTAGTAGGCTATCTTCTGATTGTTTAACTACTTTTCGAACTAATCTTTGAAATTTTGAAGTTGGGTCAGATGGGAGATTTGAACAATTATTATCTTCTAGAAATTTTACAGTTTTTGAAACATAATCTTGCTTATTTAAAATGACAGTTGTATTACCTTTATCTGCTTTGAGGGCAACAATATTTTTCTGGCCGAGTGATTTAGTTCGTAATGAAATTATAATGCATCCATTCAAAATTTCGAATCGTTATGTGGGTACTTACTCCAAGGGATGTTGGCATCAATTTTCTGGGCTTCGGTTGTTTCGACTCTCTTGTGCTGTAGCACTCTACTTTCAGAAGTGGGATCCCTGTCAAACAAATCGGCGAAAAACTTGTTTTTTTCAACTAGTTGGCTTTTATGTACGAGAATATCTGTACTCCCAATCGTTAGTTTGGCATCTCCTGAAACCCCTCTGAAACATTTCACTGGAGAGGAAGAAGTTTTCTCCAGTGAAAAGGATATTTCAAATGGAAGGATTAGATCCTTAGACACAGTAATCTCGTAAGGATAAGAATAATAATAACTCCGTGTCCAATAAACTGTAGATTCCTAACGTATAGCACCATCACATCTACACCATATTTTCATAGTTAAAGGTGAATCTATAGGAAAATAAGGCGCATCTCGTCCAATCCTGATTCTTCTTTTTTTCTTCTTTCTGTGGCGCTACAGTCCTCTAGAGAGACTGGGCCTCCTCAACAATCCTCCGCCATGCATTCCTGTTCAGTGCCGCAGTCCGCCACCGTCGAACGCCGAGCGATCTAATATCAGCCTCGACGTCATCGACCCATCTTGTGCGCGGCCTGCCTCTTCTTCTGCTGCCACCTGGCTTCCCATAGAGCATCTTCCGAGGGACGCGGGTCGAATCCATTCGTTCCACGTGCCCAATCCAGTGCAGTCGGCCCTTTTTGATGAAGGTCACAATATCAGGTTCATTGTACAGCTCCCGAAGCTCCTCGTTTGTCCGAATCCTCCAGCGCATATCGTTAGGGTCAAAGATCGGCCCAAATATGCGCCTCAGGACCTTCCGTTCCCAAATCCGGAGCCTTTGTTCCCATTCCTGTGTGAGGACCCACGACTCTGAGCCATATGTTACCACCGGCCGAATCGTGGTTTTGTACAACCTCAGCTTTGCTTTTCTTGGGATAGCATTGAACCTGAGCACCTTGCTGAGCGACCAGAAACATCGGTTTCCTGCTTCCATCCGGCCTTTTATTTCTGCAGGGATGTCATTATCCTCCGTCACCATGGAGCCAAGGTACTTAAACTGCGAGTGCACTGGGAAGTTGTAGCCGACCATTTCAATGGACTCAGGGCGTCGGGCTGGCTGGGCTCTTGATGTTTTCATGTAAACAGTCTTCTGCTCGTTGACCCTGAGCCCTCTTTCTCTTGCTGCTCCCTCGAACTCCTGGAAAGCTCCAGATAGAGCAGCAATAATTGACCTGGCCACTATTTCAACATCGTCAGCATATGCTAGGTGCTGCGTCATACGATGGTATATCGTGCCTCCTGGGTTCGTACGTATGGCACGTATCGCTCCTTCAAGACAGAGGTTAAACAAGCCTGGTGCTTCCGGATCCCCCTGTCTCAATCCATTGCGAACCTCGAAGGTATCCGTGGTTTCTCCCTGTACCTTCACTGCGCACCTTGTCCCCTCCAGCGTCAATAGGACCAGTCTCACCAACTTCCTGGGCACTCCAAAGTCTAGAAGATCCTTTAGCAAGGCAGTTCGACTCACACTGTCATACGCCTGCTTTGCATCCACGAAAAGATGATGCAGTGTTACATCATGCTCGTATGCTTTTCCCAATATTTGTCTCAACGAGAAGATGTGATCTGTCGTAGATCTCCCAGCTCGGAAACCGCACTGATACTCCCCAATTACATGGTCAGCATATTTCTGCAAGCGGCGACTTATAGCTATAGACAGCACCTTGTATGCGACACGAAGAAGGGCAATGCCTCTGTAGTTCTCAGATGCGAGCTTATCACCCTTCTTATATATGGGACAGATAACAGCCACGCTCCATTCAGAGGGCATTCGTTCGTCCATCCAGATGTCATAGACCAAACTGGCCAACTCTCTGGTCACCTCTTCTCCGCCCTGTTTCAGCAGCTCCGCTGCTATCCCATCCACTCCTGGCGCCTTATTATTTTTGAGGCTATTGATGATTTCCATCAAGTCTTCCACGTCTGGGGGGACCCCCTCTTCATCGCCATCGTCTAAACGGTTCCTTACGTTCCTTTATGACGCTCATCTTTGTTTTTGACGGTCCAGGTTACGTTCGAGGGTGATGGTTGAGCTTCGGACGAATCTTCATCAACCAGCGTTTGCAGCATTTCTGCAAATAGTTGAGATTCTTCTTTCAGGACTCCCCAGCAGGGAATCCAGCTGTCAGGGAATCCGACAGCTTGTTTGTTTTTTTTTTAATATAAACGTATATTTTGGCTTTTAGTTTTGTACGTTTGGACGAATGTGCCTGTAACAAGAACTCCACCACATTCTCATTTGTTGAGGATTTTCCAACCAACTCATCACAAGCTTTCACAACGAAATCTATGTGATACTTAAATGCAAGATTCATCATTTGCGGAATATGCTCCATTAAATATGTGGGATCCTTGGTGTAGATGAAATCTAAAAATTTAGAAAATACATCTGTGATGGTGTCATTGATATTTACACGATTTGTACGTGATTCCTCCATCTCGGTGGAGAACATGGAAAGGAAGACAGGGCTGCAGGCGGCCAGGACAGCTTTGTGGGCGGCAATCTCGACACCTCCCACGACGAATACGATATCAGTTAGTATACCATTAGGCCTTAACTTCTCTCCAAAGGGAAAGGGATTCATCGTGCCACCTAAAATTTAAAAATTTAAAATTAATAAGAATGACTCAGATTTTGCGGCGTATCTTATCACTAGCGTAGTTTGAGGGGTGCAGGGTGGGCAGAGCCCCTCCATAAATTATGGAGGATGCAGAATTTTGTTGTATGGATGCAATCAAAATCAATAATTTTATACTAACAACTTCAGTACGTAACACCTTCAATTAAAGAACATAATTATTAGAACACAACTACTACTATTATTATACGAATCCGGTTGCTAGCGACTTGAGAAGCTCTTAGAAATAAAGACATTTTTATTGTTATTAGGTTCGTTTGTGTGGGGGCAAAATGGCGTGGATAATAGGGAGTTTGTGTTCTTCCCGTAATTTTCTACCCGTGTACGCAAAAAGACTGAAATACCAACTGCGCATGCGCGAATTTACGTGTCAACACATAGAACTACGCGTGTACGGGAAAGAAGCCCACCTATATACTTAGGCGTATAGGGATTCGCTGGAATCACGCGTCCTACATGTAGTTGTCATAACCTGACACAAAGGTGACCGTTTTAAGAGTTTAGCTTAGTTAACACGTTCCGAGCGGCGCCGATTTTGGTGGAAACTCCTTGTGACGGGACCTGTTTTTTCGAGAGAAAGGCGCGAAATGAAAGGGCGCGAAAATGTTACTGAACGGGGGCCTTGATATCAATGGGGAACGAAACGGAACGCATTCTTTCGGAGGCCTGATCATCTACAATAAGTGTGTTAAACTCCACAGCCAACAGAATGCGTGGTAATGTCGTCAGAAGGCAGAACGTAGGAGCCTATGTGCTATCTGTAGCTGGATCTATCGATCCACTCCGGGTGAATCGAACGAGGGCGCCTGGATCGATCGACCCATTCCGCTTGGAACGTGTTAATAGGTATTCGTTCTCCCTCCAACTGTCGTCTAATAACGTTTCCCTTCCACAATTACCTACCTACTCGAAAAAAAGTAAAAACCTACGAAGTACCATTTTCCTAGCAACGACTCGGTTGTAAGCGGAAATCATCAGAATACTTTTGTGACGATTTCGGTGACCTTTTCTTTTCTAGTTTATGTGCCATAGCAAAGACATAAAATGTCAATAATAATAATAATAATAATAATGTAAGTCTTACCTATCGGTGGTTTCGTCGAAAACATGTCGAAACAGTTCTTCCAACAATTCTGGGAAGCGTTTGAAATCCACCCAATTCCCGGTTTTGACGATGTTTTTAGAATTCGTATCGATGAATACGTTAACATCCTTTTTAAGCTCCTCCAGACTGAACTCTGTAGCAGCGGCATAGACCTCCACGACATTTTTTTCAGTGATAAGACCTCTAAGAACTTCCACGCAATAATTGAAAAGATCCTGAAGTTGAAACTTGCTAGCTCCTCTCAATAAATCCACATCCACGTTTTCGTGTTTGGGAAACTGGTCTGGACAGTACATGTAATCAACAACGGTACCCAAAGTCTTCTCGGAAACTCCTTCAATGGGGTAATTTTCAGAAGGGGAATCCCTCTTAAACAAATCGGCGAAAAACTTGCTTTTTTGAGTTAGTAGGCTTTTATGTACGAGAATCTCTGTACTCCCAATAGTTAGTTTGGCATTTTCTGAATCCCCTCTGAAAAATTTCACTGGAGAGGAAGAAGTTTTCTCCAGAGAAAAGGATAATTCAAATGGGTATGGATGGAATAGATCCTTAGACACATTAATCTCCCTTGAAACAGTATATTAATCCCGGGTCCAGTAAACTGTGGATTCCCAACGTAAAACACCATAACTTCTACACCATAACTTCATACTTAAAGGTGAATCTATAGAAAAATAAGGCACATCTCGTCCAATCTTGATCGTTTCATAATAATCTGTACCCTCAGGGGGTGAGGTTGTGTATCGCTCTACAGTGAATCGGTAAATTTTCCCGTTTTCAAATATTGAAGCTCTAAATTTATGACGCTCATCTTTGTTTTTGACGGTCCAGGTTACGTTCGAGGGTGATGGTTGAGCTTCGGACGAATCTTCATCAACCAGCGTTTGCAGCATTTCTGCAAATAGTTGAGATTCTTCTTTCAGGACTCCCCAGCAGGGAATCCAGCTGTCAGGGAATCCGACAGCTTGTTAGTTTTTTTTAAATATAAACGTATATTTTGGCTATTAGTTTTGTACGTTTGGACGAATGTGCCTGTAACAAGAACTCCACCACATTCTCATTTGTTAAGGATTTTCCAACCAACTCATCACAAGCTTTCGCAACGAAATCTATATGATACTTACATGCAAGATTCATCATTTGCGGAATATGCTCCATTAAATATGTGGGATCCTTGGTGTAGATGAAATCCAAAAATTTATAAAATACATCTGGGATGGTGTCATTGATATTTACACGATTTGTACGTGATTCCTCCATCTTGGTGGAGAACATGGAAAGGAAGACAGGGCTGCAGGCGGCCAGGACAGCTTTGTGGGCGGCAATCTCGGCACCTCCGACGACGAATACGACATCAGTTAGTATACCATTAGGCCTTAACGTCTCTCCAAAGGGAAAGGGATTCATCGTGCCACCTAAAATTTAAAAATTTAAAATTAATAAGAATGACTCAGATTTTGCGGCGTATCTTATCACTAGCGTAGTTTGAGGGGTGCAGGGTGGGCAGAGCCCCTCCATAAATTATGGAGGATGCAGAATTTTGTTGTATGGATGCAATCAAAATCAATAATTTTATACTAACAACTTCAGTACGTAACACCTTCAATTAAAGAACATAATTATTAGAACACAACTACTACTATTATTATACGAATCCGGTTGCTAGCGACTTGAGAAGCTCTTAGAAATAAAGACATTTTTATTTTTATTAGGTTCGTTTGTGTGGGGGCAAAATGGCGTGGATAATAGGGAGTTTGTGTTCTTCCCGTAATTTTCTACCCGTGTACGCAAAAAGACTGAAATACCAACTGCGCATGCGCGAATTTACGTGTCAACACATAGAACTACGCGTGTACGGGAAAGAAGCCCACCTATATACTTAGGCGTATAGGGATTCGCTGGAATCACGCGTCCTACATGTAGTTGTCATAACCTGACACAAAGGTGACCGTTTTAAGAGTTTAGCTTAGTTAACACGTTCCGAGCGGCGCCGATTTTGGTGGAAACTCCTTGTGACGGGACCTGTTTTTTCGAGAGAAAGGCGCGAAATGAAAGGGCGCGAAAATGTTACTGAACGGGGGCCTTGATATCAATGGGGAACGAAACGGAACGCATTCTTTCGGAGGCCTGATCATCTACAATAAGTGTGTTAAACTCCACAGCCAACAGAATGCGTGGTAATGTCGTCAGAAGGCAGAACGTAGGAGCCTATGTGCTATCTGTAGCTGGATCTATCGATCCACTCCGGGTGAATCGAACGAGGGCGCCTGGATCGATCGACCCATTCCGCTTGGAACGTGTTAATAGGTATTCGTTCTCCCTCCAACTGTCGTCTAATAACGTTTCCCTTCCACAATTACCTACCTACTCGAAAAAAAGTAAAAACCTACGAAGTACCATTTTCCTAGCAACGACTCGGTTGTAAGCGGAAATCATCAGAATATTTTTGTGACGATTTCGGTGACCTTTTCTTTTCTAGTTTATGTGCAATAGCAAAGACATAAAATGTCAATAATAATAATAATAATAATAATGTAAGTCTTACCTATCGGTGGTTTCGTCAAAAACATGTCGAAACAGTTCTTCCAACAATTCTGGGAAGCGTTTGAAATCCACCCAATTCCCGGTTTTGACGATGTTTTTAGAATTCGTATCGATGAATACGTTAACATCCTTTTTAAGCTCCTCCAGACTGAACTCTGTAGCAGCGGCATAGACCTCCACGACATTTTTTTCAGTGATAAGACCTCTAAGAACTTCCACGCAATAATTGAAAAGATCCTGAAGTTGAAACTTGCTAGCTCCTCTCAATAAATCCACATCCACGTTTTCGTGTTTGGGAAACTGGTCTGGACAGTACATGTAATCAACAACGGTACCTAAAGTCTTCTCGGAAACTCCTTCAATGGGGTAATTTTCAGAAGGGGAATCCCTCTTAAACAAATCGGCGAAAAACTTGCTTTTTTGAGTTAGTAGGCTTTTATGTACGAGAATCTCTGTACTCCCAATAGTTAGTTTGGCATTTTCTGAATCCCCTCTGAAAAATTTCACTGGAGAGGAAGAAGTTTTCTCCAGAGAAAAGGATAATTCAAATGGGTATGGATGGAATAGATCCTTAGACACATTAATCTCCCTTGAAACAGTATATTAATCCCGGGTCCAGTAAACTGTGGATTCCCAACGTAAAACACCATCACTTCTACACCATAACTTCATACTTAAAGGTGAATCTATAGAAAAATAAGGCACATCTCGTCCAATCTTGATCGTTTCATAATAATCTGTACCCTCAGGGGGTGAGGTTGTGTATCGCTCTACAGTGAATCGGTAAATTTTCCCGTTTTCAAATATTGAAGCTCTAAATTTATGACGCTCATCTTTGTTTTTGACGGTCCAGGTTACGTTCGAGGGTGATGGTTGAGCTTCGGACGAATCTTCATCAACCAGCGTTTGCAGCATTTCTGCAAACAGTTGAGATTCTTCTTTCAGGACTCCCCAGCAGGGAATCCAGCTGTCAGGGAATCCGACAGCTTGTTTTTTTTTTTTTTTTTTTTAAATATAAACGTATATTTTGGCTTTTAGTTTTGTACGTTTGGACGAATGTGCCTGTAACAAGAACTCCACCACATTCTCATTTGTTAAGGATTTTCCAACCAACTCATCACAAGCTTTCGCAACGAAATCTATGTGATACTTAAATGCAAGATTCATCATTTGCGGAATATGCTCCATTAAATATGTGGGATCCTTGGTGTAGATGAAATCCAAAAATTTAGAAAATACATCTGGGATGGTGTCATTGATATTTACACGATTTGTACGTGATTCCTCCATCTTGGTGGAGAACATGGAAAGGAAGACAGGGCTGCAGGCGGCCAGGACAGCTTTGTGGGCGGCAATCTCGGCACCTCCGACGACGAATACGACATCAGTTAGTATACCATTAGGCCTTAACGTCTCTCCAAAGGGAAAGGGATTCATCGTGCCACCTAAAATTTAAAAATTTAAAATTAATAAGAATGACTCAGATTTTGCGGCGTATCTTATCACTAGCGTAGTTTGAGG
Source organism: Adelphocoris suturalis (assembly GCA_030762985.1). Classification (NCBI taxonomy): domain Eukaryota; kingdom Metazoa; phylum Arthropoda; class Insecta; order Hemiptera; family Miridae; genus Adelphocoris; species Adelphocoris suturalis. Next base: position 147,322,578 of record CM061041.1, on the reverse strand, counting down.
GGTGCAGGGTGGGCAGAGCCCCTCCATAAATTATGGAGGATGCAGAATTTTGTTGTATGGATGCAATCAAAATCAATAATTTTATACTAACAACTTCAGTACGTAACACCTTCAATTAAAGAACATAATTATTAGAACACAACTACTACTATTATTATACGAATCCGGTTGCTAGCGACTTGAGAAGCTCTTAGAAATAAAGACATTTTTATTTTTATTAGGTTCGTTTGTGTGGGGGCAAAATGGCGTGGATAATAGGGAGTTTGTGTTCTTCCCGTAATTTTCTACCCGTGTACGCAAAAAGACTGAAATACCAACTGCGCATGCGCGAATTTACGTGTCAACACATAGAACTACGCGTGTACGGGAAAGAAGCCCACCTATATACTTAGGCGTATAGGGATTCGCTGGAATCCCGCGTCCTACATGTAGTTGTCATAACCTGACACAAAGGTGACCGTTTTAAGAGTTTAGCTTAGTTAACACGTTCCGAGCGGCGCCGATTTTGGTGGAAACTCCTTGTGACGGGACCTGTTTTTTCGAGAGAAAGGCGCGAAATGAAAGGGCGCGAAAATGTTACTGAACGGGGGCCTTGATATCAATGGGGAACGAAACGGAACGCATTCTTTCGGAGGCCTGATCATCTACAATAAGTGTGTTAAACTCCACAGCCAACAGAATGCGTGGTAATGTCGTCAGAAGGCAGAACGTAGGAGCCTATGTGCTATCTGTAGCTGGATCTATCGATCCACTCCGGGTGAATCGAACGAGGGCGCCTGGATCGATCGACCCATTCCGCTTGGAACGTGTTAATAGGTATTCGTTCTCCCTCCAACTGTCGTCTAATAACGTTTCCCTTCCACAATTACCTACCTACTCGAAAAAAAGTAAAAACCTACGAAGTACCATTTTCCTAGCAACGACTCGGTTGTAAGCGGAAATCATCAGAATATTTTTGTGACGATTTCGGTGACCTTTTCTTTTCTAGTTTATGTGCCATAGCAAAGACATAAAATGTCAATAATAATAATAATAATAATAATGTAAGTCTTACCTATCGGTGGTTTCGTCGAAAACATGTCGAAACAGTTCTTCCAACAATTCTGGGAAGCGTTTGAAATCCACCCAATTCCCGGTTTTGACGATGTTTTTAGAATTCGTATCGATGAATACGTTAACATCCTTTTTAAGCTCCTCCAGACTGAACTCTGTAGCAGCGGCATAGACCTCCACGACATTTTTTTCAGTGATAAGACCTCTAAGAACTTCCACGCAATAATTGAAAAGATCCTGAAGTTGAAACTTGCTAGCTCCTCTCAATAAATCCACATCCACGTTTTCGTGTTTGGGAAACTGGTCTGGACAGTACATGTAATCAACAACGGTACCTAAAGTCTTCTCGGAAACTCCTTCAATGGGGTAATTTTCAGAAGGGGAATCCCTCTTAAACAAATCGGCGAAAAACTTGCTTTTTTGAGTTAGTAGGCTTTTATGTACGAGAATCTCTGTACTCCCAATAGTTAGTTTGGCATTTTCTGAATCCCCTCTGAAAAATTTCACTGGAGAGGAAGAAGTTTTCTCCAGAGAAAAGGATAATTCAAATGGGTATGGATGGAATAGATCCTTAGACACATTAATCTCCCTTGAAACAGTATAATAATCCCGGGTCCAGTAAACTGTAGATTCCCAACGTAAAACACCATCACTTCTACACCATAACTTCATACTTAAAGGTGAATCTATAGAAAAATAAGGCACATCTCGTCCAATCTTGATCGTTTCATAATAATCTGTACCCTCAGGGGGTGAGGTTGTGTATCGCTCTACAGTGAATCGGTAAATTTTCCCGTTTTCAAATATTGAAGCTCTAAATTTATGACGCTCATCTTTGTTTTTGACGGTCCAGGTTACGTTCGAGGGTGATGGTTGAGCTTCGGACGAATCTTCATCAACCAGCGTTTGCAGCATTTCTGCAAACAGTTGAGATTCTTCTTTCAGGACTCCCCAGCAGGGAATCCAGCTGTCAGGGAATCCGACAGCTTGTTTTTTTTTTTTTTTTTTTTTAAATATAAACGTATATTTTGGCTTTTAGTTTTGTACGTTTGGACGAATGTGCCTGTAACAAGAACTCCACCACATTCTCATTTGTTAAGGATTTTCCAACCAACTCATCACAAGCTTTCGCAACGAAATCTATATGATACTTACATGCAAGATTCATCATTTGCGGAATATGCTCCATTAAATATGTGGGATCCTTGGTGTAGATGAAATCCAAAAATTTATAAAATACATCTGGGATGGTGTCATTGATATTTACACGATTTGTACGTGATTCCTCCATCTTGGTGGAGAACATGGAAAGGAAGACAGGGCTGCAGGCGGCCAGGACAGCTTAGTGGGCGGCAATCTCGGCACCTCCGACGACGAATACGACATCAGTTAGTATACCATTAGGCCTTAACTTCTCTCCAAAGGGAAAGGGATTCATCGTGCCACCTAAAATTTAAAAATTTAAAATTAATAAGAATGACTCAGATTTTGCGGCGTATCTTATCACTAGCGTAGTTTGAGGGGTGCAGGGTGGGCAGAGCCCCTCCATAAATTATAGAGGATGCAGAATTTTGTTGTATGGATACAATCAAAATCAATAATTTTATACTAACAACTTCAGTACGTAACACCTTCAATTAAAGAACATAATTATTAGAACACAACTACTACTATTATTATACGAATCCGGTTGCTAGCGACTTGAGAAGCTCTTAGAAATAAAGACATTTTTATTTTTATTAGGTTCGTTTGTGTGGGGGCAAAATGGGGTGGATAATAGGGAGTTTGTGTTCTTCCCGTAATTTTCTACCCGTGTACGCAAAAAGACTGAAATACCAACTGCGCATGCGCGAATTTACGTGTCAACACATAGAACTACGCGTGTACGGGAAAGAAGCCCACCTATATACTTAGGCGTATAGGGATTCGCTGGAATCCCGCGTCCTACATGTAGTTGTCATAACCTGACACAAAGGTGACCGTTTTAAGAGTTTAGCTTAGTTAACACGTTCCGAGCGGCGCCGATTTTGGTGGAAACTCCTTGTGACGGGACCTGTTTTTTCGAGAGAAAGGCGCGAAATGAAAGGGCGCGAAAATGTTACTGAACGGGGGCCTTGATATCAATGGGGAACGAAACGGAACGCATTCTTTCGGAGGCCTGATCATCTACAATAAGTGTGTTAAACTCCACAGCCAACAGAATGCGTGGTAATGTCGTCAGAAGGCAGAACGTAGGAGCCTATGTGCTATCTGTGGATCTATCGATCCACTCCGGGTGAATCGAACGAGGGCGCCTGGATCGATCAACCCATTCCGCTTGGATCGTGTTAATAGGTATTCGTTCTCCCTCCAACTGTTTTCTAATAACGTTTCCCTTCCACAATTACCTACCTACTCGAAAAAAAGTAAAAACCTACGAAGTACCATTTTCCTAGCAACGACTCGGTTGTAAGCGGAAATCATCAGAATATTTTTGTGACGATTTCGGTGACCTTTTCTTTTCTAGTTTATGTGCCATAGCAAAGACATAAAATGTCAATAATAATAATAATAATAATAATGTAAGTCTTACCTATCGGTGGTTTCGTCGAAAACATGTCGAAACAGTTCTTCCAACAATTCTGGGAAGCGTTTGAAATCCACCCAATTCCCGGTTTTGACGATGTTTTTAGAATTCGTATCGATGAATACGTTAACATCCTTTTTAAGCTCCTCCAGACTGAACTCTGTAGCAGCGGCATAGACCTCCACGACATTTTTTTCAGTGATAAGACCTCTAAGAACTTCCACGCAATAATTGAAAAGATCCTGAAGTTGAAACTTGCTAGCTCCTCTCAATAAGTCCACATCCACGTTTTCGTGTTTGGGAAACTGGTCTGGACAGTACATGTAATCAACAACGGTACCTAAAGTCTTCTCGGAAACTCCTTCAATGGGGTAATTTTCAGAAGGGGAATCCCTCTTAAACAAATCGGCGAAAAACTTGCTTTTTTGAGTTAGTAGGCTTTTATGTACGAGAATCTCTGTACTCCCAATAGTTAGTTTGGCATTTTCTGAATCCCCTCTGAAAAATTTCACTGGAGAGGAAGAAGTTTTCTCAAGAGAAAATGTTAATTCAAATGGGTATGGATGGAATAGATCCTTAGACACATTAATCTCCCTTGAAACAGTATGACCCCCGGGTCCAGTAAACTGTATGCTTCCAACGTAAAACACCATCATTTCTACACCACAACTTCATACTTAAAGGTAAATCGATAGAAAAATAAGGCACATCTCGTCCAATCTTGATCGTTTCATAATAATCTGTACCCTCAGGGGGTGAGGTTGTGTATCGCTCTACAGTGAATCGGTAAATTTTCCCGTTTTCAAATATTGAAGCTCTAAATTTATGACGCTCATCTTTGTTTTTGACGGTCCAGGTTACGTTCGAGGGTGATGGTTGAGCTTCGGACGAATCTTCATCAACCAGCGTTTGCAGCATTTCTGCAAATAGTTGAGATTCTTCTTTCAGGACTCCCCAGCAGGGAATCCAGCTGTCAGGGAATCCGACAGCTTGTTTTTTTGTTTTTTTTTTTTAATATAAACGTATATTTTGGCTTTTAGTTTTGTACGTTTGGACGAATGTGCCTGTAACAAGAACTCCACCACATTCTCATTTGTTAAGGATTTTCCAACCAACTCATCACAAGCTTTCGCAACGAAATCTATGTGATACTTAAATGCAAGATTCATCATTTGCGGAATATGCTCCATTAAATATGTGGGATCCTTGGTGTAGATGAAATCCAAAAATTTAGAAAATACATCTGGGATGGTGTCATTGATATTTACACGATTTGTACGTGATTCCTCCATCTCGGTGGAGAACATGGAAAGGAAGACAGGGCTGCAGGCGGCCAGGACAGCTTTCTGGGCGGCAATCTCGACACCTCCCACGACGAATACGACATCAGTTAGTATACCATTAGGCCTTAACTTCTCTCCAAAGGGAAAGGGATTCATCGTGCCACCTAAAATTTAAAAATTTAAAATTAATAAAAATGACTGAGATTTTGGGGCGCATCTTATCACTAGCGTAGTTTGAGGGGTGCAGGGTGGGCAGAGTCCCTCCATAAATTATAAAGGATGCAGAATTTTGTTGTATGGATACAATCAAAATCAATAATTTTATACTAACAACTTCAGTACGTAACACCTTCAATTAAAGAACATAATTATTAGAACACAACTACTACTATTATTATACGAATCCGGTTGCTAGCGACTTGAGAAGCTCTTAGAAATAAGGACATTTTTATTTTTATTAGGTTCGTTTGTGTGGGGGCAAAATGGCGTAGATGATAGGGAGTTTGTGTTCTTCCCGTAATTTTCTACCCGTGTACGCAAAAAGACTGAAATACCAACTGCGCATGCGCGAATTTACGTGTCAACGCATAGAACTACGCGTGTACGGGAGAGAAGCCCACCTATATACTTAGGCGTATAGGGATTCGCTGGAATCCCGCGTCCTACATGTAGTCGTCATAACCTGACACAAAGGTGACCGTTTTAAGAGTTTAGCTTAGTTAACACGTTCCGAGCGGCGCCGATTTTGGTGGAAACTCCTTGTGACGGGACCTGTTTTTTCGAGAGAAAGGCGCGAAATGAAAGGGCGCGAAAATGTTACTGAACGGGGGCCTTGATATCAATGGGGAACGAAACGGAACGCATTCTTTCGGAGGCCTGATCATCTACAATAAGTGTGTTAAACTCCACAGCCAACAGAATGCGTGGTAATGTCGTCAGAAGGCAGAACGTAGGAGCCTATGTGCTATCTGTAGCTGGATCTATCGATCCACTCCGGGTGAATCGAACGAGGGCGCCTGGATCGATCGACCCATTCCGCTTGGAACGTGTTAATAGGTATTCGTTCTCCCTCCAACTGTCGTCTAATAACGTTTCCCTTCCACAATTACCTACCTACTCGAAAAAAAGTAAAAACCTACGAAGTACCATTTTCCTAGCAACGACTCGGTTGTAAGCGGAAATCATCAGAATATTTTTGTGACGATTTCGGTGACCTTTTCTTTTCTAGTTTATGTGCCATAGCAAAGACATAAAATGTCAATAATAATAATAATAATAATGTAAGTCTTACCTATCGGTGGTTTCGTCGAAAACATGTCGAAACAGTTCTTCCAACAATTCTGGGAAGCGTTTGAAATCCACCCAATTCCCGGTTTTGACGATGTTTTAAGAATTCGTATCGATGAATACGTTAACATCCTTTTTAAGCTCCTCCAGACTGAACTCTGTAGCAGCGGCATAGACCTCCACGACATTTTTTTCAGTGATAAGACCTCTAAGAACTTCCACGCAATAATTGAAAAGATCCTGAAGTTGAAACTTGCTAGCTCCTCTCAATAAATCCACATCCACGTTTTCGTGTTTGGGAAACTGGTCTGGACAGTACATGTAATCAACAACGGTACCCAAAGTCTTCTCGGAAACTCCTTCAATGGGGTAATTTTCAGAAGGGGAATCCATCTTAAACAAATCGGCAAAAAACTTGCTTTTTTGAGTTAGTAGGCTTTTATGTACGAGAATCTCTGTACTCCCAATAGTTAGTTTGGCATTTTCTGAATCCCCTCTGAAAATTTTCACTGGAGAGGAAGAAGTTTTCTCCAGAGAAAAGGAAAATTCAAATGGGTATGGATGGAATAGATCCTTAGACACATTAATCTCCCTTGAAACAGTATAATCCCAGGTCCAGTAAACTGTAGATTCCCAACGTAAAACACCATCACTTCTACACCATAACTTCATACTTAAAGGTGAATCTATAGAAAAATAAGGCACATCTCGTCCAATCTTGATCGTTTCATAATAATCTGTACCCTCAGGGGGTGAGGTTGTGTATCGCTCTACAGTGAATCGGTAAATTTTCCCGTTTTCAAATATTGAAGCTCTAAATTTTTTAGATTATATAAATTATTAGAACACAACTACTACTATTATTATACGAATCCGGTTGCTAGCGACTTGAGAAGCTCTTAGAAATAAGGACATTTTTATTTTTATTAGGTTCGTTTGTGTGGGGGCAAAATGGCGTAGATGATAGGGAGTTTGTGTTCTTCCCGTAATTTTCTACCCGTGTACGCAAAAAGACTCAAATACCAACTGCGCATGCGCGAATTTACGTGTCAACGCATAGAACTACGCGTGTACGGGAAAGAAGCCCACCGATATACTTAGGCGTATAGGGATTCGCTGGAATCCCGCGTCCTACATAACCTGACACAAAGGTGACCGTTTTAAGAGTTTAGCTTAGTTAACATTCCGAACCGCCGATTTTGGTGGACTCCTTGTGACGGGAAAGGTTTTTCGAGAGAAAGGCCGAAATGAAAGGGCGCGAAAATGTTACTGAACGGGGGCCTTGATATCAATGGGGAACGAAACGGAACGCATTCTTTCGGAGGCTGATCAGTGTGTTAAACTCCACAGTTCCGAAGCAGAACGCCGATTTTGGTGGAAACTCCTTGTGACGGGAGAAAGGTTTTTTTGAGTAGAAAGGCGCGAAATGAAAGGGCGGGAGAATATTACTGAAGTCGGGTGGTTTCGTCGAAAACATGTCGAAACAGTTCTTCCAACAATTCTGGGAAGCGTTTGAAATCCACCCAATTCCCGGTTTTGACGATGTTTTTAGAATTCGTATCGATGAATACGTTAACATCCTTTTTAAGCTCCTCCAGACTGAACTCTGTAGCAGCGGCATAGACCTCCACGACATTTTTTTCAGTGATAAGACCTCTAAGAACTTCCACGCAATAATTGAAAAGATCCTGAAGTTGAAACTTGCTAGCTCCTCTCAATAAATCCACATCCACGGTTTCGTGTTTGGGAAACTGGTCTGGACAGTACATGTAATCAACAACGGTACCCAAAGTCTTTTCGGAAACTCCTTCAATGGGGTAATTTTCAGAAGGGGAATCCCTCTTAAACAAATTGGCGAAAAACTTGCTTTTTTGAGTTAGTAGGCTTTTATGTACGAGAATCTCTGTACTCCCAATAGTTAGTTTGGCATTTTCTGAATCCCCTCTGAAAAATTTCACTTGAGAGGAAGAAGTTTTCTCCAGAGAAAAGGATAATTCAAATGGGTATGGATGGAATAGATCCTTAGACACATTAATCTCCCTTGAAACAGTATAATAATCCCGGGTCCAGTAAACTGTGGATTCCCAACGTAAAACACCATCACTTCTACACCATAACTTCATACTTAAAGGTGAATCTATAGAAAAATAAGGCACATCTCGTCCAATCTTGATCGTTTCATAATAATCTGTACCCTCAGGGGGTGAGGTTGTGTATCGCTCTACAGTGAATCGGTAAATTTTCCCGTTTTCAAATATTGAAGCTCTAAATTTATGACGCTCATCTTTGTTTTTGACGGTCCAGGTTACGTTCGAGGGTGATGGTTGAGCTTCGGACGAATCTTCATCAACCAGCGTTTGCAGCATTTCTGCAAACAGTTGAGATTCTTCTTTCAGGACTCCCCAGCTCTTGGATTCCCTGACAGCTTGTTTGTTTTTTTAAATATAAACGTATATACCGAGTCAAAAAGCTGTCGTAAGCAAATACAAATGAACAAGTCAAGTACCATAATTAGTTTAGTATGCAAGTATAACGCTAGTTAACCCAAGACAATCACTTACCGCAGTAGTGGGGACTTGAAGGTGAATTACACACAATACACAGTTCGTATAACTTGAGTGAACGTATATATTTGAGAGCGCAATATAGACTCGATTAAACACTTTGAACGAGGATAAAGTGAGATGCAATATTGTACATAGATTGAACTAGAGAAAGCTTTATGTAACAGGGAATCGAAGGAAGCAAAACGTATAGCGTCCGACAACGGAATGAACGAAGAGAGGGGAGACTCGTCCAATGAGCGAGGCTCACCTCAAAAACAGTGTAGCCACAATGATCACGCATAAAGTCTCATAATAATTACACGAGCTAGTTAAACATGTAGATATACGAAATGGATCCTTGAAACAATATTAAGATCAGATTACACATTTATGTGCACTAATTATGAGCAATACTAAATATCATCCTATTGGATTCACAAACATGAAGTTTACAACAGGACACGTATCATAACTTATTTGTGGTCTAGGTTGCATGGAATGAAGTTCCATGCATCACAGAGGTGTCTCATTTGGAGACTCTACTTTGTCAGTATATTTTGGCTTTTAGTTTTGTACGTTTGGACGAATGTGCCAGTAACAAGAACTCCACCACATTCTCATTTGTTAAGGATTTTCCAACCAACTCATCACAAGCTTTCGCAACGAAATCTATGTGATACTTAAATGCAAGATTCATCATTTGCGGAATATGCTCCATTAAATATGTGGGATCCTTGGTGTAGATGAAATCTAAAAATTTAGAAAATACACCTGGGACGGTGTCATTGATATTTACACGATTTGTACGTGATTCCTCCATCTCGGTGGAGAACATGGAAAGGAAGACAGGGCTGCAGGCGGCCAGGACAGCTTTGTGGGCGGCAATCTCGACACCTCCCACGACGAATACGACATCAGTTAGTATACCATTAGGCCTTAACTTCTCTCCAAAGGGAAAGGGATTCATCGTGCCACCTAAAATTTAAAAATTTAAAATTTAGAAAATACATCTGGGATGGTGTCATTGATATTTACACGATTTGTACGTGATTCCTCCATCTCGGTGGAGAACATGGAAAGGAAGACAGGGCTGCAGGCGGCCAGGACAGCTTTGTGGGCGGCAATCTCGACACCTCCCACGACGAATACGACATCAGTTAGTATACCATTAGGCCTTAACTTCTCTCCAAAGGGAAAGGGATTCATCGTGCCACCTAAAATTTAAAAATTTAAAATTAATAAGAATGACTCAGATTTTGCGGCGTATCTTATCACTAGCGTAGTTTGAGGGGTGCAGGGTGGGCAGAGCCCCTCCATAAATTATGGAGGATGCAGAATTTTGTTGTATGGATGCAATCAAAATCAATAATTTTATACTAACAACTTCAGTACGTAACACCTTCAATTAAAGAACATAATTATTAGAACACAACTACTACTATTATTATACGAATCCGGTTGCTAGCGACTTGAGAAGCTCTTAGAAATAAAGACATTTTTGATTTTATTCGGTTCGTTTGTGTGGGGGCAAAATGGCGTGGATAATAGGGAGTTTTTGTTCTTCCCGTAATTTTCTACCCGTGTACGCAAAAAGACTGAAATACCAACTGCGCATGCGCGAATTTACGTGTCAACACATAGAACTACGCGTGTACGGGAAAGAAGCCCACCTATATACTTAGGCGTATAGGGATTCGCTGGAATCCCGCGTCCTACATGTAGTTGTCATAACCTGACACAGAGGTTACCGTTTTAAGAGTTTAGCTTAGTTAACACGTTCCGAGCGGCGCCGATTTTGGTGGAAATTCCTTGTGACGGGACCTGTTTTTTCAAGAGAAATGCGCGAAATGAAAGTGCGCGAAAATGTTACTGAACGGGGGCCTTGATATCAATGGGGAACAAAACGGAACGTATTCTTTCGGAGGCCTGATCATCTACGATAAGTGTGTTGAACTCCACAGCCAACAGAATGCGTGGTGTTGTCGTCAGAAGGCAGAACTTAGGAGCCTATGTGCTATCCCTAGCTGGATCTATCGATCCATTCCGGGTGAATCGAACGAGTTCGCCTGGATCGATCGACCTATTCCGCTTGGAACGTGTTAATAGGTATTCGTTCTCCCTCCAACTGTCGTCTAATATTGTTTCCCTTCCACAATTACCTACCTACTCGAAAAAAGTAAAAACCTACGAAGTACCATTTTCCTAGCAACGACTCGGTTGTAAGCGGAAATCATCAGAATATTTTCGTGAGCAATTTCGGTGACTTTTTTTTTTAGTTTATGTGCCATAGCAAAGACATAAAATGTCAATAATAATAATAATAATAATGTAAGTCTTACCTATCGGTGGTTTCGTCGAAAACATGTCGAAACAGTTCTTCCAACAATTCTGGGAAGCGTTTGAAATCCACCCAATTCCCGGTTTTGACGATGTTTTTAGAATTCGTATCGATGAATACGTTAACATCCTTTTTAAGCTCCTCCAGACTGAACTCTGTAGCAGCGGCATAGACCTCCACGACATTTTTTTCAGTGATAAGACCTCTAAGAACTTCCACGCAATAATTGAAAAGATCCTGAAGTTGAAACTTGCTAGCTCCTCTCAATAAATCCACATCCACGTTTTCGTGTTTGGGAAACTGGTCTGGACAGTACATGTAATCAACAACGGTACCCAAAGTCTTCTCGGAAACTCCTTCAATGGGGTAATTTTCAGAAGGGGAATCCCTCTTAAACAAATCGGCGAAAAACTTGCTTTTTTGAGTTAGTAGGCTTTTATGTACGAGAATCTCTGTACTCCCAATAGTTAGTTTGGCATTTTCTGAATCCCCTCTGAAAAATTTCACTGGAGAGGAAGAAGTTTTCTCCAGAGAAAAGGATAATTCAATGGGTATGGATGGAATAGATCCTTAGACACATTAATCTCCCTTGAAACAGTATAATAATCCCGGGTCCAGTAAACTGTAGATTCCCAACGTAAAACACCATCACTTCTACACCATAACTTCATACTTAAAGGTGAATCTATAGAAAAATAAGGCACATCTCGTCCAATCTTGATCGTTTCGTAATAATCTGTACTCTCAGGGGATGAGGTTGTGTATCGCTCTACAGTGAATCGGTAAACTTTCCCGTTTTCAAATAATGAAGCTCTAAATTTATGACGCTCATCTTTGTTTTTGACGGTCCAGGTTACGTTCGAGGGTGATGGTTGAGCTTCGGACGAATCTTCATCAACCAGCGTTTGCAGCATTTCTGCAAATAGTTGAGATTCTTCTTTCAGGACTCCCCAGCAGGGAATCCAGCTGTCAGGGAATCCGACAGCTTGTTTTTTTTTTTTTTATATAAACGTATATTTTGGCTTTTAGTTTTGTACGTTTGGACGAATGTGCCTGTAACAAGAACTCCACCACATTCTCATTTGTTAAGGATTTTCCAACCAACTCATCACAAGCTTTCGCAACGAAATCTATGTGATACTTAAATGCAAGATTCATCATTTGCGGAATATGCTCCATTAAATATGTGGGATCCTTGGTGTAGATGAAATCCAAAAATTTAGAAAATACATCTGGGATGGTGTCATTGATATTTACACGATTTGTACGTGATTCCTCCATCTCGGTGGAGAACATGGAAAGGAAGACAGGGCTGCAGGCGGCCAGGACAGCTTTGTGGGCGGCAATCTCGGCACCTCCCACGACGAATACGACATCAGTTAGTATTCCATTAGGCCTTAACTTCTCTCCAAAGGAAAAGGGATTCATCGTGCCACCTAAAATTTAAAAATTTAAAATTAATAAGATTGACTCAGATTTTGCGGCGTATCTTATCACTAGCGTAGTTTGAGGGGTGCAGGGTGGGCAGAGCCCCTCCATAAATTATGGAGGATGCAGAATTTTGTTGTATGGATGCAATCAAAATCAATAATTTTATACTAACAACTTCAGTACGTAACACCTTCAATTAAAGAACATGATTATTAGAACACAACTACTACTATTATTATACGAATCCGGTTGCTAGCGACTTGAGAAGCTCTTAGAAATAAAGACATTTTTATTTTTATTAGGTTCGTTTGTGGGGGGGGCAAAATGGGGTGGATAATAGGGAGTTTGTGTTCTTCCCGTAATTTTCTACCCGTGTACGCAAAAAGACTGAAATACCAACTGCGCATGCGCGAATTTACGTGTCAACACATAGAACTACGCGTGTACGGGAAAGAAGCCCACCTATATACTTAGGCGTATAGGGATTCGCACGAATCCCGCGTCCTACATGTAGTTGTCATAACCTGACACAAAGGTGACCGTTTTGAGAGTTTAGCTTAGTTAACACGTTCCGAGCGGCGCCGATTTTGGTGGAAACTCCTTGTGATGGGACCTGTTTTTTCGAGAGAAAGGCGCGAAATGAAAGGGCGCGAAAATGTTACTGAACGGGGGCCTTGATATCAATGGGGAACGAAACGGAACGCATTCTTTCGGAGGCCTGATCATCTACAATAAGTGTGTTAAACTCCACAGCCAACAGAATGCGTGGTAATGTCGTCAGAAGGCAGAACGTAGGAGCCTATGTGCTATCTGTAGCAGGATCTATCGATCCACTCCGCTTGGAACGTGTTAATAGGTATTCGTTCTCCCTCCAACTGTCGTCTAATAACGTTTCCCTTCCACAATTACCTACCTACTTGAAAAAAATTAAAAACCTACGAAGTACCATTTTCCTAGCAACGACTCGGTTGTAAGCGGAAATCATCAGAATATTTTCGTGAGCAATTTCGGTGACTTTTTTTTTTTTAGTTTATGTGCCATAGCAAAGACATAAAATGTCAATAATAATAATAATAATAATGTAAGTCTTACCTATCGGTGGTTTCGTCGAAAACATGTCGAAACAGTTCTTCCAACAATTCTGGGAAGCGTTTGAAATCCACCCAATTCCCGGTTTTGACGATGTTTTTAGAATTGGTATCGATGAATACGTCAACATCCTTTTTAAGCTCCTCCAGACTGAACTCTGTAGCAGCGGCATAGACCTCCACGACATTTTTTTCAGTGATAAGACCTCTAAGAACTTCCACGCAATAATTGAAAAGATCCTGAAGTTGAAACTTGCTAGCTCCTCTCAATAAATCCACATCCACGTTTTCGTGTTTGGGAAACTGGTCTGGATAGTACATGTAATCAATAACGGTACCCAAAGTCTTCTCGGAAACTCCTTCAATGGGGTAATTTTCAGAAGGGGAATCCATCTTAAACAAATCGGCAAAAAACTTGCTTTTTTGAGTTAGTAGGCTTTTATGTACGAGAATCTCTGTACTCCCAATACTTAGTTTGGCATTTTCTGAATCCCCTCTGAAAAATTTCACTGGAGAGGAAGAAGTTTTCTCCAGAGAAAAGGATATTTCAAATGGGTATGGATGGAATAGATCCTTAGACACATTAATCTCCCTTGAAACAGTATAATCCCAGTCCAGTAAACTGTGGATTCCCAACGTAAAACACCATCACTTCTACACCATAACTTCATACTTAAAGGTGAATCTATAGAAAAATAAGGCACATCTCGTCCAATCTTGATCGTTTCATAATAATCTGTACCCTCAGGGGGTGAGGTTGTGTATCGCTCTACAGTGAATCGGTAAATTTTCCCATTTTCAAATATTGAAACTCTAAATTTTTTAGATTATATAAATCATTAGAACACAACTACTACTATTATTATACGAATCCGGTTGCTAGCGACTTGAGAAGCTCTTAGAAATAAAGACATTTTTATTTTTATTAGGTTCGTTTGTGTGGGGGCAAAATGGCGTGGAAGATAGGGAGTTTGTGTTCTTCCCGTAATTTTCTACCCGTGTACGCAAAAAGACGAAAATATACCAACTGCGCATGCGCGAATTTACGTGTCAACGCATAGAACTACGCGTGTACTTGAAAGAAGCCCACCGATATACTTAGGCGTATAGGGATTCGCTGGAATCCCGCGTCCTACATGTAGCCGTCATAACCTGACACAAAGGTGACCGTTTTAAGAGTTTAGCTTAGTTAACACGTTCCGAGCAGCGCCGATTTTGGTGGAAACTCCTTGTGACGGGAGAAAGGTTTTTTCGAGAGAAAGGCGCGAAATGAAAGGGCGGGAAAATATTACTGAACGGGTGGTTTCGTCGAAAACATGTCGAAACAGTTCTTCCAACAATTCTGGGAAGCGTTTGAAATCCACCCAATTCCCGGTTTTGACGATGTTTTTAGAATTCGTATCGATGAATATGTTACCATCCTTTTTAAGCTCCTCCAGACTGAACTCTGTAGCAGCGGCATAGACCTCCACGACATTTTTTTCAGTGATAAGACCTCTAAGAACTTCCACGCAATAATTGAAAAGATCCTGAAGTTGAAACTTGCTAGCTCCTCTCAATAAATCCACATCCACGTTTTCGTGTTTGGGAAACTGGTCTGGACAGTACATGTAATCAACAACGGTACCCAAAGTCTTCTCGGAAACTCCTTCAATGGGGTAATTTTCAGAAGGGGAATCCCTCTTAAACAAATGGGCGAAAAACTTGCTTTTTTGAGTTAGTAGGCTTTTATGTACGAGAATCTCTGTACTCCCAATAGTTAGTTTGGCATTTTCTGAATCCCCTCTGAAAAATTTCACTTGAGAGGAAGAAGTTTTCTCCAGAGAAAAGGATAATTCAAATGGGTATGGATGGAATAGATCCTTAGACACATTAATCTCCCTTGAAACAGTATAATAATCCCGGGTCCAGTAAACTGTAGATTCCCAACGTAAAACACCATCACTTCTACACCATAACTTCATACTTAAAGGTGAATCTATAGAAAAATAAGGCACATCTCGTCCAATCTTGATCGTTTCATAATAATCTGTACCCTCAGGGGGTGAGGTTGTGTATCGCTCTACAGTGAGTCGGTAAATTTTCCCGTTTTCAAATATTGAAGCTCCAAATTTATGACGCTCATCTTTGTTTTTGACGGTCCAGGTTACGTTCGAGGGTGATGGTTGAGCTTCGGACGAATCTTCATCAACCAGCGTTTGCAGCATTTCTGCAAACAGTTGAGATTCTTCTTTCAGGACTCCCCAGCTCTTGGATTCCCTGACAGCTTGTTTGTTTTTTTAAATATAAACGTATATACCGAGTCAAAAAGCTGTCGTAAGCAAATACAAATGAACAAGTCAAGTACCATAATTAGTTTAGTATGCAAGTATAACGCTAGTTAACCCAAGACAATCACTTACCGCAGTAGTGGGGACTTGAAGGTGAATTACACACAATACACAGTTCGTATAACTTGAGTGAACGTATATATTTGAGAGCGCAATGAAATATAGACTCGATTAAACACTTTGAACGAGGATAAAGTGAGATGCAATATTGTACATAGATTGAACTAGAGAAAGCTTTATGTAACAGGGAATCGAAGGAAGCAAAACGTATAGCGTCCGACAACGGAATGAACGAAGAGAGGGGAGACTCGTCCAATGAGCGAGGCTCACCTCAAAAACAGTGTAGCCACAATGATCACGCATAAAGTCTCATAATAATTACACGAGCTAGTTAAACATGTAGATATACGAAATGGATCCTTGAAACAATATTAAGATCAGATTACACATTTATGTGCACTAATTATGAGCAATACTAAATATCATCCTATTGGATTCACAAACATGAAGTTTACAACAGGACACGTATCATAACTTATTTGTGGTCTAGGTTGCATGGAATGAAGTTCCATGCATCACAGAGGTGTCTCATTTGGAGACTCTACTTTGTCAGTATATTTTGGCTTTTAGTTTTATACGTTTGGACGAATGTGCCTGTAACAAGAACTCCACCACATTCTCATTTGTTAAGGATTTTCCAACCAACTCATCACAAGCTTTCGCAACGAAATCTATGTGATACTTAAATGCAAGATTCATCATTTGCGGAATATGCTCCATTAAATATGTGGGATCCTTGGTGTAGATGAAATCTAAAAATTTAGAAAATACATCTGGGATGGTGTCATTGATATTTACACGATTTGTACGTGATTCCTCCATCTCGGTGGAGAACATGGAAAGGAAGACAGGGCTGCAGGCGGCCAGGACAGCTTTGTGGGCGGCAATCTCGACACCTCCCACGACGAATACGACATCAGTTAGTATACCATTAGGCCTTAACTTCTCTCCAAAGGGAAAGGGATTCATCGTGCCACCTAAAATTTAAAAATTTAAAATTTAGAAAATACATCTGGGATGGTGTCATTGATATTTACACGATTTGTACGTGATTCCTCCATCTCGGTGGAGAACATGGAAAGGAAGACAGGGCTGCAGGCGGCCAGGACAGCTTTGTGGGCGGCAATCTCGACACCTCCCACGACGAATACGACATCAGTTAGTATACCATTAGGCCTTAACGTCTCTCCAAAGGGAAAGGGATTCATCGTGCCACCTAAAATTTAAAAATTTAAAATTAATAAGAATGACTCAGATTTTGCGGCGTATCTTATCACTAGCGTAGTTTGAGGGGTGCAGGGTGGGCAGAGCCCCTCCATAAATTATGGAGGATGCAGAATTTTGTTGTATGGATGCAATCAAAATCAATAATTTTATACTAACAACTTCAGTAAGTAACACCTTCAATTAAAGAACATAATTATTAGAACACAACTACTACTATTATCATACGAATCCGGTTGCTAGCGACTTGAGAAGCTCCTAGAAATAAAGACATTTTTGATTTTATTCGGTTCGTTTGTGTGGGGGCAAAATGGCGTGGATAATAGGGAGTTTTTGTTCTTCCCGTAATTTTCTACCCGTGTACGCAAAAAGACTGAAATACCAACTGCGCATGCGCGAATTTACGTGTCAACGCATAGAACTACGCGTGTACGGGAAAGAAGCCCACCTATATACTTAGGCGTATAGGGATTCGCTGGAATCCAGCGTCCTACATGTAGTTGTCATAACCTGACACAGAGGTTACCGTTTTAAGAGTTTAGCTTAGTTAACACGTTCCGAGCGGCGCCGATTTTGGTGGAAACTCCTTGTGACGGGACCTGTTTTTTCGAGAGAAAGGCGCGAAATGAAAGGGCGCGAAAATGTTACTGAACGGGGGCCTTGATATCAATGGGGAACGAAACGGAACGCATTCTTTCGGAGGCCTGATCATCTACAATAAGTGTGTTAAACTCCACAGCCAACAGAATGCGTGGTGTTGTCGTCAGAAGGCAGAACGTAGGAGCCTATGTGCTATCCGTAGCTGGATCTATCGATCCACTCCGGGTGAATCGAACGAGTTCGCCTGGATCGATCGACCCATTCCGCTTGGAATGTGTTAATAGGTATTCGTTCTCCCTCCAACTGTCGTCTAATATTGTTTCCCTTCCACAATTACCTACCTACTCGAAAAAAAGGAAAAACCTACGAAGTACCATTTTCCTAGCAACGACTCGGTTGTAAGCGGAAATCATCAGAATATTTTCGTGAGCAATTTCGGTGACTTTTTTTTTTAGTTTATGTGCCATAGCAAAGACATAAAATGTCAATAATAATAATAATAATAATGTAAGTCTTACCTATCGGTGGTTTCGTCGAAAACATGTCGAAACAGTTCTTCCAACAATTCTGGGAAGCGTTTGAAATCCACCCAATTCCCGGTTTTGACGATGTTTTTAGAATTCGTATCGATGAATACGTTAACATCCTTTTTAAGCTCCTCCAGACTGAACTCTGTAGCAGCGGCATAGACCTCCACGACATTTTTTTCAGTGATAAGACCTCTAAGAACTTCCACGCAATAATTGAAAAGATCCTGAAGTTGAAACTTGCTAGCTCCTCTCAATAAATCCACATCCACGTTTTCGTGTTTGGGAAACTGGTCTGGACAGTACATGTAATCAACAACGGTACCCAAAGTCTTCTCGGAAACTCCTTCAATGGGGTGATTTTCAGAAGGGAAATCCCTCTTAAACAAATCGGCGAAAAACTTGCTTTTTTGAGTTAGTAGGCTTTTATGTACGAGAATCTCTGTACTCCCAATAGTTAGTTTGGCATTTTCTGAATCCCCTCTGAAAAATTTCACTGGAGAGGAAGAAGTTTTCTCCAGAGAAAAGGATAATTCAAATGGGTATGGATGGAATAGATCCTTAGACACATTAATCTCCCTTGAAACAGTATAATAATCCCGGGTCCAGTAAACTGTGGATTCCCAACGTAAAACACCATCACTTCTACACCATAACTTCATACTTAAAGGTGAATCTATAGAAAAATAAGGCACATCTCGTCCAATCTTGATCGTTTCATAATAATATGTACCCTCAGGGGGTGAGGTCTACAGTGAATCGGTTAATTTTCCCGTTTTCAAATATTGAAGCTCTAAATTTATGACGCTCATCTTTGTTTTTGACGGTCCAGGTTACGTTGGAGGGTGATGGTTGAGCTTCGGACGAATCTTCATCAACCAGCGTTTGCAGCATTTATGTAAACAGTTGAGATTCTTCTTTCAGGACTCCCCAGCAGGGAATTCAGCTGTCAGGGAATCCGACAGCTTGTTTGTTTTTTAAAATATAAACGTATATTTTGGCTTTTAGTTTTGTACGTTTGGACGAATGTGCCTGTAGCAAGAACTCCACCACATTCTCATTTGTTAAGGATTTTCCAACCAACTCATCACAAGCTTTCGCAACGAAATCTATGTGATACTTAAATGCAAGATTCATCATTTGCGGAATATGCTCCATTAAATATGTGGGATCCTTGGTGTAGATGAAATCCAAAAATTTAGAAAATACATCTGTGATGGTGTCATTGATATTTACACGATTTGTACGTGATTCCTCCATCTCGGTGGAGAACATGGAAAGGAAGACAGGGCTGCAGGCGGCCAGGACAGCTTTGTGGGCGGCAATCTCGACACCTCCCACGACGAATACGATATCAGTTAGTATACCATTAGGCCTTAACTTCTCTCCAAAGGGAAAGGGATTCATCGTGCCACCTAAAATTTAAAAATTTAAAATTAATAAGAATGACTCAGATTTTGCGGCATATCTTATCACTAGCGTAGTTTGAGGGGTGCAGGGTGGGCAGAGCCCCTCCATAAATTATAGAGGATGCAGAATTTTGTTGTATGGATACAATCAAAATCAATAATTTTATACTAACAACTTCAGTACGTAACACCTTCAATTAAAGAACATAATTATTAGAACACAACTACTACTATTATTATACGAATCCGGTTGCTAGCGACTTGAGAAGCTCTTAGAAATAAAGACATTTTTGATTTTATTCGGTTCGTTTGTGTGGGGGCAAAATGGCGTGGATAATAGGGAGTTTTTGTTCTTCCCGTAATTTTCTACCCGTGTACGCAAAAAGACTGAAATACCAACTGCGCATGCGCGAATTTACGTGTCAACGCATAGAACTACGCGCGTACGGGAAAGAAGCCCACCGATATACTTAGGCGTATAGGGATTCGCTGGAATCCCGCGTCCTACATGTAGTTGTCATAACCTGACACAGAGGTTACCGTTTTAAGAGTTTAGCTTAGTTAACACGTTCCGAGCGGCGCCGATTTTGGTGGAAACTCCTTGTGACGGGACCCGTTTTTTCGAGCGAAAGGCGCGAAATGAAAGGGCGCGAAAATGTTACTTAACGGGGGCCTTGATATCAATGGGGAACGAAACGGAACGCATTCTTTCGGAGGCCTGATCATCTACAATAAGTGTGTTGAACTCCACAGCCAACAGAATGCGTGGTAATGTCGTCAGAAGGCAGAACTTAGGAGCCTATGTGCTATCCCTAGCTGGATCTATCGATCCACTCCGGGTGAATCGAACGAGTTCGCCTGGATCGATCGACCCATTCCGCTTGGAATGTGTTAATAGGTATTCGTTCTCCCTCCAACTGTCGTCTAATATTGTTTCCATTCCACAATTACCTACCTACTCGAAAAAAAGTAAAAACCTACGAAGTACCATTTTCCTAGCAACGACTCGGTTGTAAGCGGAAATCATCAGAATATTTTCGTGAGCAATTTCGGTGACTTTTTTTTTTAGTTTATGTGCCATAGCAAAGACATAAAATGTCAATAATAATAATAATAATAATGTAAGTCTTACCTATTGGTGGTTTTGTCGAAAACATGTCGAAACAGTTCTTCCAACAATTCTGGGAAGCGTTTGAAATCCACCCAATTCCCGGTTTTGACGATGTTTTTAGAATTCGTATCGATGAATACGTTAACATCCTTTTTAAGCTCCTCCAGACTGAACTCTGTAGCAGAGGCATAGACCTCCACGACATTTTTTTCAGTGATAAGACCTCTAAGAACTTCCACGCAATAATTGAAAAGATCCTGAAGTTGAAACTTGCTAGCTCCTCTCAATAAATCCACATCCACGTTTTCGTGTTTGGGAAACTGGTCTGGACAGTACATGTAATCAACAACGGTACCCAAAGTCTTCTCGGAAACTCCTTCAATGGGGTAATTTTCAGAAGGAAAATCCCTCTTAAACAATCGGCGAAAAACTTGCTTTTTTGAGTTAGTAGGCTTTTATGTACGAGAATCTCTGTACTCCCAATAGTTAGTTTGGCATTTTCTGAATCCCCTCTGAAAAATTTCACTGGAGAGGAAGAAGTTTTCTCCAGAGAAAAGGATAATTCAAATGGGTATGGATGGAATAGATCCTTAGACACATTAATCTCCCTTGAAACAGTATAATAATCCCGGGTCCAGTAAACTGTAGATTCCCAACGTAAAACACCATCACTTCTACACCATAACTTCATACTTAAAGGTGAATCTATAGAAAAATAAGGCACATCTCGTCCAATCTTGATCGTTTCATAATAATATGTACCCTCAGGGGGTGAGGTCTACAGTGAATCGGTTAATTTTCCCGTTTTCAAATATTGAAGCTCTAAATTTATGACGCTCATCTTTGTTTTTGACGGTCCAGGTTACGTTCGAGGGTGATGGTTGAGCTTCAGACGAATCTTCATCACCTAGCGTTTGCAGCATTTATGTAAACAGTTGAGATTCTTCTTTCAGGACTCCCCAGCAGGGAATTCAGCTGTCAGGGAATCCGACAGCTTGTTTGTTTTTTAAAATATAAACGTATATTTTGGCTTTTAGTTTTGTACGTTTGGACGAATGTGCCTGTAACAAGAACTCCACCACATTCTCATTTGTTAAGGATTTTCCAACCAACTCATCACAAGCTTTCGCAACGAAATCTATGTGATACTTAAATGCAAGATTCATCATTTGCGGAATATGCTCCATTAAATATGTGGGATCCTTGGTGTAGATGAAATCCAAAAATTTAGAAAATACATCTGGGATGGTGTCATTGATATTTACACGATTTGTACGTGATTCCTCCATCTCGGTGGAGAACATGGAAAGGAAGACAGGGCTGCAGGCGGCCAGGACAGCTTTGTGGGCGGCAATCTCGACACCTCCCACGACGAATACGACATCAGTTAGTATACCATTAGGCCTTAACTTCTCTCCAAAGGGAAAGGGATTCATCGTGCCACCTAAAATTTAAAAATTTTGAATTAATAAGAATGACTCAGATTTTGCGGCGTATCTTATCACTAGCGTAGTTTGAGGGGTGCAGGGTGGGCAGAGCCCCTCCATAAATTATGGAGGATGCAGAATTTTGTTGTATGGATGCAATCAAAATCAATAATTTTATACTAACAACTTCAGTACGTAACACCTTCAATTAAAGAACATAATTATTAGAACACAACTACTACTATTATTATACGAATCCGGTTGCTAGCGACTTGAGAAGCTCTTAGAAATAAAGACATTTTTGATTTTATTAGGTTCGTTTGTGTGGGGGCAAAATGGCGTGGATAATAGGGAGTTTGTGTTCTTCCCGTAATTTTCTACCCGTGTACGCAAAAAGACTGAAATACCAACTGCGCATGCGCGAATTTACGTGTCAACACATAGAACTACGCGTGTACGGGAAAGAAGCCCACCTATATACTTAGGCGTATGGGGATTCGCACGAATCCCGCGTGTTACATGTAGTTGTCATAACCTGACACAAAGGTGACCGTTTTAAGAGTTTAGCTTAGTTAACACGTTCCGAGCGGCGCCGATTTTGGTGGAAACTCCTTGTGACGGGACCTGTTTTTTCAAGAGAAAGGCGCGAAATGAAAGGGCGCGAAAATGTTACTGAACGGGGGCCTTGATATCAATGGGGAACGAAATGGAACGCATTCTTTCGGAGGCCTGATCATCTACAATAAGTGTGTTAAACTCCACAGCCAACAGAATGCGTGGTAATGTCGTGAGAAGGCAGAACGTAGGAGCCTATGTGCTATCTGTAGCTGGATCTATCGATCCACTCCGGGTGAATCGAACGAGTTCGCCTGGATCGATCGACCTATTCCGCTTGGAACGTGTTAATAGGTATTCGTTCTCCCTCCAACTGTCGTCTAATAACGTTTCTGTTGAGGCAAAGGGGCACTAGGTGTAGTTAAGAAACCAATTTTTGCACACCAGGTATATAAATATAATTGTGAAATTTAGCTCACACCAAGTTTTCAAGTTATTAAAATAATATAATCTTTCTAGTGGTAGGCCTATAGGAAGCTTCCCTTTGATAGAAATAATGCATAAACGAAATAAGAGGTGTAGAAGTACTGTTCTTGTGGGGGGTTGTCGTCCAGGTATCTTGGTAGGGAGGTGATCACTCGAAGTTTGCGGAAGTGGAGTTATATCCTAAATGATATCGATATATAGAGATATGCGATCCAACCTGATTGTAGTCCTACAATACCAAAAGCTCCAGGTATTGTGCTGGATGTCGTGTTTTTGGAGAACAAAGGAGTGTAGGTCCAGGTTGGTTTCTGCGCCGCTTGCAATCCAATTGTCTTCTTCCGGATATAAATCGGGATACTTCGGGATGCTGAGACCCGTTTTCTGAAGTGTTGACCCAGGATAACTGAGACCTGTGTTCAACAATAATCGGTTTTACGCAAAAAGGCGAAAGCTTAGCGGGAGCAGAATTACGTTGTTATATGGCAAAATGGCACGAGTATAGGATATATGGCGCTTGCAGAGTCGACGACGTGGCGGCGCTGACTTCAGGGAAAAAAGTAGTCCCAAAAAAATTAAAGTAGTACCTTTTTTCTTCTAATTATTAAATCACTTTCACTTCACTTGACATTGTTGGATTATAAAATTAAAATAAATAAATGTGCACATTTCTTTATAATAAAAATAAAATAAACATAATAAATTCCATCATGGATTTACATTTTTATGGAGCTGCATGAACATACCGCCCACCAAAAATTTGGAAATCTAAATAAATTTTTCTCTATTCCTCAAAAGACGGAATCAAAATAGGATGGAGTGGTATCAGTTTTCGTACCTGTCGTTTGAATGTAGACGTAGCCGTTTTAATGGTAGCTACTCTAACATGATTATCATTACCAGGATGAATTTCCACTATCCGGCCCATTGGCCAATGCATAAGAGCAACATTATCATCTTTCACTAAAACTATATCATTTACTTTCAAATTAGGATGATCAGGTCGATATTTGTGCCATTTGACACGATTTTGTAAGGTAGCCAAGTATTCATTTCTCCATTTGCTCCAAAATTGTTCGCACATTTTTTGCACTAATTGCCACCTACTCAAAGTATTCTCCCTCAATTCTAACACAGACGGCTCGGGATTAGCTATCAATGGTCTGCCGATCAGAAAATGACCTGGTGATAAGTAGTTGGTTTCCGATGGGTCGGCTGACAATGGACCTATAGGTCGTGAATTTAGAACAGCTTCTATTTTATGAAATAAAGTAAACGCCTCTTCATAGGATAAACAAGCCTCTCCTACTACCTTGCGAAGCAATGTTTTTACTGATTTTACTCCCGCTTCAGCCATCCCTGAAAAATTAGGAGAGTAAGCTGGCATGAAGTGCCAATGAATCCCTGATACTGAACTATGACGAACAAGAGAGTCTCTTGTGGACGATTCTTGGTACCATTTCCAAAATTCTTTCATTTTATTAGCAGCACCAACATAGGTTTTTCCATTATCGGAATAAATTGCGGTTGGTAGACCTCTACGGGCGGTAAAACGATTGAAAGCCGCCAAGAAACAATCCGTAGTCAAATTAGTAACTAGTTCTAAGTGAATTGCTTTGGTTGATAAACACACAAATAAACATAAATAGCCTTTGGATAGAGGAGCCTTTCTTCTCAAGCTCTCTCGCAACATAAATGGACCTGCAAAATCGGTCGCTACGTGAACAAAAGCATTTCCATAATAAAAACGGTACGGGGGAAGGTCACCCATTTTGACTTCTTGAGTTTTAGCCTTATGTTTACAACATACTACGCAATGGAATATTCGTTCTTGAATTAAAGTTCGCAAACCAGGAATCCAATATTTTAGCTGTATAATGCCTTGTAAAAACAATCTGCCTGGATGCATGTATGTATAGTGATACATATCTACAACTAATTTCGAAAAATGACTCTGCCTAGGCAATAAAATGGGATGTTTTTGATGATAGGGTAAAGGCGCGTGACGTAGACGTCCGCCCACCCTGAGAATACCCTCTTCATCCACAAAAATATCTAAAGAACTATATTTTATTATAGTTTGTTCATAACAATAATTACTACCCTGACCAAAGTATTGTCGCTGAATTTGTTTGATAATCAGCATGAGGCTAGCGTTTAGTTCAGTTAGAGTTATTGAACCTGACATCTTTAGATGATTCTTTTTACGATTATGAAACATTCTAATGATCCTAGAGGTAACTCTCAAAAGTGTAAAGTAAGAAGAGAAGCGCTTGATCCAATCAGTATCTATCGTGAATGGATCAGTGGATGTTAAAGCGATTTTTAAATTTTTCATTTCAGGTAGATCTTTATGAAGGACTAAATTAGATTTCGGCCAATCATTTTCGGGTAATTCCAGCCATGGAGGCCCTTTCCACCATAAATCATTAGAAATTAATTCACTAGGCATAATACCTCTTGATGGAATGTCACTCGGATTCTCTTTCGTAGATACGTGTCTCCACGAAGTAACTTCAGTTAAACTAATAACCTCAGTGACTCTATTTGCCACAAATACTTTCAAATTGCACGGCAGTGTATTTAACCAACCTAATACTACAGAAGAGTCGGTAAAAAAAATAGGTTGTAGAATGGGCTTATCCAAGTGATCTAAGAATGAATTCAATGAATGGTATAATTTAGCTAACAATACAACGGCACAGAGTTCAAGCCGCGGGATTGATACTGTTTTGACTGGAGCTAGTCTTGTTTTGGCAGTCAACAAGAAAACGGAAATCCCATTTGGCTTTATATAACGTATATAAATCGTCGCGCAATACGCTTTGCTAGAAGCGTCAGCATAACCTACCAGTTGGTATGAATCAACATTTTCTCCACAAACGAATCTAGGAATTCTAATACTGGCTAGCAGTGGTAACTCACGAATAATACTAATCCATGAATCACGAATGTCTGTAGGAATAGGATCATCCCATCCTACTTTTGCTATCCATAAGCGTTGAATGAAATGTTTCATTAATATTATAGTGGGAGCTAAAAAGCACAGAGGATCATATAAACTCGCGACCAATGATAATATTCGTCTCTTAGTGAATACTTTGGGTTCATCGATTATAATGCGATAAGAAAAGCAATCTTCTTCCGGAAACCAAATTAATCCTAATATTTTCAATGTAGGTTCCGTATCATGAAAAAACGATTCCGGCTCATTCACGTTACTGTTTTGGATGACTTATTCCAATATTTGGTTTTTATTACTGGCTCGCTTTTTCAATTCAAATTCCTCTTTTTTCAATAAATCAATTAATTTTTGTTAAATTTTTAATGCTTCAGTTACATTATTAGGCTCTCTGCTCCTGAAACCACATCATCAATGAAAATATCATATGATATGGTTTTCGAAGCATTAGGATAGGAAGAACCCTCGTCTTTCACTAATATTGTTTGAGTACTCGCAATGCAAGCCACGGGGGACAAGTCATCCCGTAGGTTAATGTTTTTAGTTCAAATTTATTCAGAGCATCTTTAGAATCACCTCTCCAATAAATATGTTGGAAACACCTATCCTTTTCGTCAACAATGATTTGCCGGTACATTTTAACAATATCAGCGACTATCACGACTGCATGAGTTCTCCAGTTCAACAGAATATCTCTAATATCATTTTGTAACTTAGGTCCTGAATGTAAATATTGATTCAACGAACCCGTTCGTGTTTTAGCTGACGCGTCAAACACGACACGTAACTTAATCTGATTTCTATCTTCCTTTGTGATAGGATGGTGAGGAAGGGTAAATTTAGAAATTTGATTAGTTATACCCATATGACCTAATTGAACATACTCGTTCATAAAATCTTGATACTTAGAATAAAGATTCTTATCCTTTTTAAACTTGGATTCTAAATTATGAAATCTTTTCAAAGCCATATCATCTGAATCACACATATCAGGCAAATCTGATTTAAAAGGTAATTGAATAACATACTGACCAGATTGAAGACGACGATGAGTACTATCAAAATGTTGTTCACACCATTCGTCATCCGGATCAGAAAATGAATTTGGACAAATCGGTACTTCTTCAAGAGACCAGAATTTAGAAAGATTTTCATTCAAATCATCGCATGAATTTGACACTAAAAGAGAAGTAATGTTGTCATTAGATATATCAAATCCGTTAAGTGGACCTATAATGATATTACCAAATACAGATGGGAACATTTTAGGCAAATTTTGCGCTATAGTGATAGGACCGCCCAGTATTATGTGAGCGTATACATCTGCTCCTAATAGGAAATCTATAGGGCCTGATCTCCAAAATTGGGGATCAGCGAGATCAAATTGTGTAAAACTAGTTGTACATGAAGTAGTTAGATTAGCACTAGGTAGATACCCAGTGATATTCCGCACAACGAGTGCGTTGAAATTAAAAGTTGAGGATATTTTGCCCTTAGGTCGTATAGTACAATGAATTTGGCCTTTGGCGCCATCAAAAATGGTTTCTCCTATCCCTGAAATGGTTTTAGACAGTTTACTGAATGTTAAACCTAACTTATTGACACACTTTATAGTGATAAAAGACTGTTGGGCCCCACAATCGACTACGCCCCGAAATGTGACGAACTGACCTTTACTATTTTTTAATTCAGCCTGAACAGTACCTAAAATTACTTTAGGTTCATTAGATTTCTCAAGTTTACCATTCGTAGTCATAGCCCTAGGTAAATTCATAGAAGTAGAAGCATTGGAATGAGAAGTTTGATTTGAAACAATTTCGGTGGCAGGTTTAGAAAAATGTAATAAAGTATTATGTTTAGCTGAACACTCTTTACATCTCCATTTGGACTCACAATTGTAGGTAGAATGATGACTAGCTAAACAGTTACGGCAACCTTTCCAATTTTTAATTAATTCGTGTCTTTTTTCAACAGTGGCAGATTTGAAGATGTTGCATTCGCGCAACGGGTGAAAATCTGCATTACAGGCACAGCATCGTTTAGATTCATTTTGGTTTGAATTTCGAGAAGCATTTTTCTTTCCATTATTAGTTAAAAAGGCCCTGGAAGAAGTTTTGTTAGGCTTATCCCGTTTTTCGGGAATAGTTTGGTCAACGTTGGGTGTACATACAGTACCTTGGGACAGCTGTAATGCTAAGCAACGGTCCTTGATGAACTTACTCAAAATTTCAAAAGTTGGAAATGGTACATTTTTGTTAGCAACTTCGAATTGCTCTCTTGTTGTAGAGTCTAAACATCTGACAGCTAAATAAAATAAAATAAAATCTCCTTCGTTCTCTATATTCAACAATTTGAATGTTGACACACTATCAGAAATTTTGGACAAGAACAATTTTAGCGACTCTATCGTAGGTTTACTAGTTAATGGCTTAAAAGATAATATTTGGGAAAGATAGGCGTTCGCTAACATGCGTTTGTTATCAAACGCATCTGTAAGTGCGGTCCAAGCTAATTCATAATTGACCGCTTCTATTTTTAAATGACTTATGACGTTCGAGGCAAGACCCTTTAGAGAGGTGGTCAAATAGTGAAATTTATGCGTAGGAGAAAGACGTTCATCCGAATGAATGACAGATACGTAAGTGTCTCTCCACTTTGGCCAATCTAAGATATTTCCTTCGAATATAGGTAAATTAATTTTAGGTAAGTTGTCTGAGGGTCTCTCAGTAACAGTAATATTAGATAAATTACTACCACTTGGAGCTGAGGGTAACGCTGTTGGTGTACGTAGAAGTTGTTTGGATAAGCTAATACATTCATAGTAGTAACTTCGTACTTTTGCTCGAGTTTGCCTATACGTTTCGGAAGGAAAATCATCTCCCCTTCCGGCACCTACATACTCATCTACTAATGCATCCCATGTTTCTTCAAACTTATTAAAATAACGGTCAAGAGTGGAGTACTTACATTCGAATTGAATCAAATCGGTATTTACACTTGTTGATTTGGCTTTCCATCCTGACTCAAAGATATCCTTCATGGAAGAAGCGGCTGAATTTAACTTTCGCGAAAGGGAAATCATTATTGGCGTGTCGGCCACAACTACAGGTGGCGGATCGGGCATGTTTACCTTCAACGATCGGGAACGAACTGATTAGAACCCCAACTTACATAGGCAGTTATCAGACTACTACTAAATAAGATATGAATCTGGAGCGGAGTTCAAGCAGCTATTTTTTTTGTTTTTGTAGAATAGAATAACAGAGAAACTGGTGAGAGCTAAACCACGCTCTGCTACCAAAAATGTTGGGGCAAAGGGGCACTAGGTGTAGTTAAGAAACCAATTTTTGCACACCAGGTATATAAATATAATTGTGAAATTTAGCTCACACCAAGTTTTCAAGTTATTAAAATAATATAATCTTTCTAGTGGTAGGCCTATAGGAAGCTTCCCTTTGATAGAAATAATGCATAAACGAAATAAGAGGTGTAGAAGTACTGTTCTTGTGGGGGGTTGTCGTCCAGGTATCTTGGTAGGGAGGTGATCACTCGAAGTTTGCGGAAGTGGAGTTATATCCTAAATGATATCGATATATAGAGATATGCGATCCAACCTGATTGTAGTCCTACAATACCAAAAGCTCCAGGTATTGTGCTGGATGTCTTGTTTTTGGAGAACAAAGGAGTGTAGGTCCAGGTTGGTTTCTGCGCCGCTTGCAATCCAATTGTCTTCTTCCGGATATAAATCGGGATACTTCGGGATGCTGAGACCCGTTTTCTGAAGTGTTGACCCAGGATAACTGAGACCTGTGTTCAACAATAATCGGTTTTACGCAAAAAGGCGAAAGCTTAGGGGGAGCAGAATTACGTTGTTATATGGCAAAATGGCACGAGTATATGATATAATGGCGCTTGCAGAGTCGACGACGTGGCGGCGCTGACTTCAGGGAAAAAAGTAGTCCCAAAAAAATTAAAGTAGTACCTTTTTTCTTCTAATTATTAAATCACTTTCACTTCACTTGGTATTGTTGGATTATAAAATTAAAATAAATAAATGTGCACATTTCTTTATAATAAAAATAAAATAAACATAATAAATTCCATCATGGATTTACATTTTTATGGAGCTGCATGAACAGTTTCCCTTCCACAATTACCTACCTACTCGAAAAAAAGTAAAAACCTACGAAGTACCATTTTCCTAGCAACGACTCGGTTGTAAGCGGAAATCATCAGAATATTTTCGTGAGCAATTTCGGTGACTTTTTTTTTTTGTTTAAGTGCCATAGCAAAGACATAAAATGTCAATAATAATAATAATAATGTAAGTCTTACATATCGGTGGTTTCGTCGAAAACATGTCGAAACAGTTCTTCCAACAATTCTGGGAAGCGTTTGTAATCCACCCAATTCCCGGTTTTGACGATGTTTTTAGAATTCGTATCGATGAATACGTTAACATCCTTTTTAAGCTCCTCCAGACTGAACTCTGTAGCAGCGGCATAGACCTCCACGAGATTTTTTTCAGTGATAAGACCTCTTAGAACTTCCACGCAATAATTGAAAAGATCCTGAAGTTGAAACTTGCTAGCTCCTCTCAATAAATCCACATCCACGTTTTCGTGTTCGGGAAACTGGTCTGGACAGTACATGTAATCAACAACGGTACCCAAAGTCTTCTCGGAAACTCCTTCAATGGGGTAATTTTCAGAAGGGGAATCCCTCTTAAACAAATCGGCGAAAAACTTGCTTTTTTGAGTTAGTAGGCTTTTATGTACGAGAATCTCTGTACTCCCAATAGTTAGTTTGGCATTTTCTGAATCCCCTCTGAAAAATTTCACTGGAGAGGAAGAAGTTTTCTCCAGAGAAAAGGATAATTCAAATGGGTATGGATGGAATAGATCCTTAGACACATTAATCTCCCTTGAAACAGTATAATAATCCCGGGTCCAGTAAACTGTGGATTCCCAACGTAAAACACCATCACTTCTACACCATAACTTCATACTTAAAGGTGAATCTATAGAAAAATAAGGCACATCTCGTCCAATCTTGATCGTTTCATAATAATCTGTACCCTCAGGGGGTGAGGTCTACAGTGAATCGGTTAATTTTCCCGTTTTCAAATATTGAAGCTCTAAATTTATGACGCTCATCTTTGTTTTTGACGGTCCAGGTTACGTTCGAGAGTGATGGTTGAGCTTTTGACGAATCTTCATCAACCAGCGTTTGCAGCATTTCTGCAAACAGTTGAGATTCTTCTTTCAGGACTCCCCAGCTCTTGGATTCCCTGACAGCTTGTTTGTTTTTTTAAATATAAACGTATATTTTGGCTTTTAGTTTTGTACGTTTGGACGAATGTGCCTGTAACAAGAACTCCACCACATTCTCATTTGTTAAGGATTTTCCAACCAACTCATCACAAGCTTTCGCAACGAAATCTATGTGATACTTAAATGCAAGATTCATCATTTGCGGAATATGCTCCATTAAATATGTGGGATCCTTGGTGTAGATGAAATCCAAAAATTTAGAAAATACATCTGGGATGGTGTCATTGATATTTACACGATTTGTACGTGATTCCTCCATCTCGGTGGAGAACATGGAAAGGAAGACAGGGCTGCAGGCGGCCAGGACAGCTTTGTGGGCGGCAATCTCGACACCTCCCACGACGAATACGACATCAGTTAGTATACCATTAGGCCTTAACTTCTCTCCAAAGGGAAAGGGATTCATCGTGCCACCTAAAATTTAAAAATTTAAAATTAATAAGAATGACTCAGATCTTGCGGCGTATCTTATCACTAGCGTAGTTTGAGGGGTGCAGGGTGGGCAGAGCCCCTCCATAAATTATGGAGGATGCAGAATTTTGTTGTATGGATACAATCAAAATCAATAATTTTATACTAACAACTTCAGTACGTAACACCTTCCATTAAAGAACATAATTATTAGAACACAACTACTACTATTATTATACGAATCCGGTTGCTAGCGACTTGAGAAGCTCTTAGAAATGAAGACATTTTTATTTTTATTAGGTTCGTTTGTGTGGGGGCAAAATGGCGTGGATAATA
The DNA here is from genome assembly GCA_030762985.1 of Adelphocoris suturalis. NCBI lineage: Eukaryota > Metazoa > Arthropoda > Insecta > Hemiptera > Miridae > Adelphocoris > Adelphocoris suturalis. Next base: position 147,290,218 of record CM061041.1, on the reverse strand, counting down.
GGGAGTTTGTGTTCTTCCCGTAATTTTCTACCCGTGTACGCAAAAAGACTGAAATACCAACTGCGCATGCGCGAATTTACGTGTCAACACATAGAACTACGCGTGTACGGGAAAGAAGCCCACCTATATACTTAGGCGTATGGGGATTCGCACGAATCCCGCGTCCTACATGTAGTCGTCATAACCTGACACAAAGGTGACCGTTTTAAGAGTTTAGCTTAGTTAACACGTTCCGAGCGGCGACGATTTTGGTGGAAACTCCTTGTGACGGGACCTGTTTTTTTCGAGAGAAAGACGCGAAATGAAAGGGCGCGAAAATGTTACTGAACGGGGGCCTTGATATCAATGGGGAACGAAACGGAACGCATTCTTTCGGAGGCCTGATCATCTACAATAAGTGTGTTAAACTCCACAGCCAACAGAATGCGTGGTAATGTCGTCAGAAGGCAGAACGTAGGAGCCTATGTGCTATCTGTAGCTGGATCTATCGATCCACTCCGGGTGAATCGAACGAGGGCGCCTGGATCGATCGACCCATTCCGCTTGGAACGTGTTAATAGGTATTCGTTCTCCCTCCAACTGTCGTCTAATAACGTTTCCCTTCCACAATTACCTACCTACTCGAAAAAAAGTAAAAACCTACGAAGTACCATTTTCCTAGCAACGACTCGGTTGTAAGCGGAAATCATCAGAATATTTTCGTGAGCAATTTCGGTGACTTTTTTTTTTAGTTTATGTGCCATAGCAAAGACATAAAATGTCAATAATAATAATAATAATAATAATGTAAGTCTTACCTATCGGTGGTTTCGTCGAAAACATGTCGAAACAGTTCTTCCAACAATTCTGGGAAGCGTTTGAAATCCACCCAATTCCCGGTTTTGACGATGTTTTTAGAATTCGTATCGATGAATACGTTAACATCCTTTTTAAGCTCCTCCAGACTGAACTCTGTAGCAGCGGCATAGACCTCCACGACATTTTTTTCAGTGATAAGACCTCTAAGAACTTCCACGCAATAATTGAAAAGATCCTGAAGTTGAAACTTGCTAGCTCCTCTCAATAAATCCACATCCACGTTTTCGTGTTTGGGAAACTGGTCTGGACAGTACATGTAATCAACAACGGTACCCAAAGTCTTCTCGGAAACTCCTTCAATGGGGTAATTTTCAGAAGGGGAATCCCTCTTAAACAAATCGGCGAAAAACTTGCTTTTTTGAGTTAGTAGGCTTTTATGTACGAGAATCTCTGTACTCCCAATAGTTAGTTTGGCATTTTCTGAATCCCCTCTGAAAAATTTCACTGGAGAGGAAGAAGTTTTCTCCAGAGAAAAGGATAATTCAAATGGGTATGGATGGAATAGATCCTTAGACACATTAATCTCCCTTGAAACAGTATAATAATCCCGGGTCCAGTAAACTGTGGATTCCCAACGTAAAACACCATCACTTCTACACCATAACTTCATACTTAAAGGTGAATCTATAGAAAAATAAGGCACATCTCGTCCAATCTTGATCGTTTCATAATAATCTGTACCCTCAGGGGGTGAGGTTGTGTATCGCTCTACAGTGAATCGGTAAATTTTCCCGTTTTCAAATATTGAAGCTCTAAATTTTTTAGATTATATAAATTATTAGAACACAACTACTACTATTATTATACGAATCCGGTTGCTAGCGACTTGAGAAGCTCTTAGAAATAAAGACATTTTTATTTTTATTAGGTTCGTTTGTGTGGGGGCAAAATGGCGTGGATGATAGGGAGTTTGTGTTCTTCCCGTAATTTTCTACCCGTGTACGCAAAAAGACTGAAATACCAACTGCGCATGCGCGAATTTACGTGTCAACGCATAGAACTACGCGTGTACGGGAAAGAAGCCCACCGATATACTTAGGCGTATAGGGATTCGCTGGAATCCCGCGTCCTACATGTAGTCGTCATAACCTGACACAAAGGTGACCGTTTTAAGAGTTTAGCTTAGTTAACACGTTCCGAGCAGCGCCGATTTTGGTGGAAACTCCTTGTGACGGGAGAAAGGTTTTTTCGAGAGAAAGGCGCGAAATGAAAGGGCGCGAAAATGTTACTGAACGGGGGCCTTGATATCAATGGGGAACGAAACGGAACGCATTCTTTCGGAGGATTATTTTGAAAATACCCAGTTGTAATTACTTTATCCGAGGAGTTGGATGAATTCTACCTTATCCTCTGAAAATAGAACATTGAGTAACCTTACGAACTAAAAACTAGTGATTCGATAAGCCCGGAGTTTACAGAACATCTTTCAACATAGAGATTCCGCTTACCTTCAGACATTGTGAAAGTAGAGCCATGTATGTATTTGGCGCTTGCTAAAAAATTTAACTGTGCTTACGACCTGTTCCTCTTCATTCCCCATTGTAACCCAGACTTGCGCTTTTTCATCCCCTTCACAAGAACCAACAATCGCGAAAACAGAGTCTGGGTGGTTCTTAAATTCCCGAGCCAGCCTTTTTGCTTGACCTAAATTCATCGTAAAAAGCTTCGGCTTTTTAGAAACAAATGAGGTCCTGGTATGATTTGAGTGCAAGGCCGCCTTGGAGGTTATGGGAATTTCAGTTTTGGAAGGAGGAATTCGGACATTTGTAGGGTTAGGACATTCGTTTGCAAAATGCTGATCGAAAATACCACAGTCAAAGCAAATCTTATTGGCTTTAAAACACGTAGCTCCAGTGTGACCTTTCCGTTTACAGTAGACACAAAAATCGGATTTCTTTGAAGAAGAGTCGGAAAAAGTATTCTGTTTAAAGGGAGTAGCGGAGACCCAAGATATTACACCCCCCCTCGTACGTGGCTACCCCTTCCTCTTTTCGATCCACCTCGACCCCTGGGAGAAGCGATTCGACTATGTATCAAACTATAGCTAGACCCACACGAAGACGATTGCTCGCTTCTGAGCTGTTCCTCTAAGAGCATGTCACGAAGCCCTTCCAGCATGAACTTGAAACCATGAAGTTCAGCCTTTTGATATGTGACAGTCTCGTCGATGGACAACTCAAAAATCGTCTTGATGTAACCAGGGGTAAGCAAATCAGAATTAATATTGGCAATTTTCTGCCTAATTTCGTCAAATCTATTCAAGAATTCAATAGCTTTCTCCGCTTTAGGGTCGAAGTGAATCGAATTAAACTCTTGTACTAAACGTTTGAGTTGAAACTTAGAGGCAGGATCACAGATATAGTGTAACTTTTCCATTAATTCCTTAGGATTGATCAAATCCTGCACCAAATCTTGGAAATACTGGGAAAGTTACTCAAGAATAAAATACCTGAACTTTTTCCTAGCAATTTCTTTATCTTTTTCCGAGAAATCACCAGGTGCCGATTCAGAAGGGTCCAGTACAAAACACATTCTTAAGTTTCAAATTGTGGTTCTGTTGAATCTGAGCTTCAGAACCTGAACTCATTTCCACTATCATAGTAGGATCTTCAAGTAACACGACCGGATGGTTCACTAGAGCTACGATATGGTTCTGAACAGATAGGCGTTCCTGAACATACCCAGTCGGGGAAACTGGAGGAATCCTATCAGCAGCATTAGGATTTCGGGAAGAGCAAGACAATTTAGGATTCGAGGTTGGGTCTGACTTCACCAGTCGGGACAGCGAGACATATTTGTTGTTCAAGTTGGATAACTTTGACTGTAGTAAACCAAAATTTACCTCCATCTGAGACTTAAAGCCCTCCAAATACCTCACAGAAATTTTAATTCATATAATTTAGCTGTCCAAATACCCTTTTCAATTCTTTTCATTTATACATAAAGTCCGATAAATTCTTAGTCAGGCCTAAATTATGGTTTTCCACCTAAACATCTACCTTGATTTCATTTAGAATTACGGCAATTATAATAACTACAGAAAAATCTAATCTAGGGGTAAGCACAAGAATAATATAAATTGGGGGAGGCCTCCCAGGCTTATGAGCCTATAAATTCATAGAATTCACAGAGTCGTATATGTACTAGTACACACAAAAGAAAACAAACCAACGATTACCCAGATTTCTGTGTTATGTTGCCAGGGCGGTCGGCCGACCTTCAAAATTCTTATAAGTCTCTGTAAATAATTCTAAAAAGGTAGGATTATTCATATTAGATCTAAGGTGTTTTAAACCTACGACTTTTGACCTTGCAACGTAATCGTGTTAAAATTTACTTGTTACATTTATATTTATTCATGGGGGTGCACTCCCCGGAGACAAGATATCCGATGTGCGTCTTTAGCTCCGTCATAAAGAAAAGCATGATCTCCGACCACTATCTCATTAATTTCTGATTTGTTCTGATATATATATATATATATATATATATATATATATATATATATATATATATATATATATATATATATATACATACAAGTCAGAAAGATACAACCCGTCCCTTCTATAAAATCAAGGAGCGAGTCTCGGGTTTGAACTGAGATATGTTCATTCCAAACAAATTTGGCACACCTGGTTTCGCACGCCTTACTAGCTCAGGGAATCAAAGAGCGAATCTCGGGTTTGAACTGAGATATGTTTATTCCAAATAAATTCGGAATTGTTTATTCCAAATGAGTTCGGCTATCGCGTAACTCGGCGCCTGAATTATCTGTTGGGATCAGAAAAATTCAGACTTCGCCTACCGCGCTGGAGACAGAGGATTTCTACTGGCAACGAACTCGAGCATAGCATCACAAAAATGCGTTCGGCGTCCCGACTTTATGCTCGATCACGGATATAATTCGGAAACAAACTTCTTTCGTATCGTAAAATTCAAGACTAATGGAAGAAATCTACAAGGAAATCGATTTTTATTGACTTGGAATGACTCCCAGTGCCCTGAGGATAAAACAATTTTCGACTTAATTTAATCGAAAATAACTCTGAGTTTTTCCGGCGGCCATATTTCTGAGGTCATCCAATTCCTGTGTAGATCTGAACGCCGTCTAGCGGAGAGGAATCAAAACATGGCGTTGTGACGTGGACCACCATTTCAACACTGAACCTCAAAATTCCTGCGTTCTGCTTTCTACCAGTAGGGCGTCTGGCGGAAATTGGATATTTAATTTTGACGACCACTAATGCATAGATTAATAAAGATGGTGCTTATGTAACGATATCGTATCGAGTCAAAGAGCCGTCGTAAGTAGGTAACAAGTGTCAATTCTAAATAAGTCTAAACACCTAGCAGGCATTATTGAATCAAAGACGAACACTTACCGCAAGGTGAAATCTAGGAGGTGAATACGCAAACACTTACACAGTTAGCACAACTTTGATTAAACTGATTTATTCAAGGAAATCAGATAAATACTCCTGATTCATAATATTAAGCAAAGATATATTGCGATACTCAAAAGGAGATAGCCAACGAGAGAAACGAAAAGCATCAACACAAACGTAATGGCGACTTGGAACGAACTGAGAGAGCGTCGAGATGGAGTCAGTGTTACCACTCATAGCGACCACGAAACATTATAATTGATACATGACAAAGCAGAATATGTACTGATACTGAATTAATCTTTGAAACAATATTAAGATCAATTTACACATTTAATTGTATTAATTATGAGCAATACTAAACATTTTCCTATTGGATTCATGAACATGGAGTTTACAATAGGACACGTATTATAACTTATTTGTGGTCTAGGCTACATGGAATGAAGTTCCATGGATCATGAAAGTGTCTCATTTGGAGACTCTATTTTAACAATGTTGTATATCAAGATTTCCTTCAGACCCCCAGCATTGTCACTTCTTTGGAATGGTACTAACGCTATTTTTCCAAGTTCTGCTGATTCCTTAGCAGAAGGCACCTTCCTTAACTTTGCAATTCTCGTCTCAGAACGAACCGAAGTGTGAGGTATGATGCACTCTATGCCCCCCATACCGTGGAAAGTGTTGGAACCATCTATAGTGCACACATTGACGTCAGCATTGTCAAAGACGTACTGCAGAAATGAGTGAGGTAGTGACAACGTCGTTGGATGCTCAATGCAAGAATCCTCAAAGAGTCTTGTGTCATTGTAGGAACAACAAAACCCCAAGTTTGATAGCAAGGAAACAAGATCTTTGGAACCTTACTTCTTGTAAAGCAAAGATCCTAGCCCTATGAGAATAGGAGAGTTGAACGACCTGGGCCTTGTAGCTGTAATTATGGCATGAGAAAGTGAGGTGACTTTTGTGTTTACTTTGCTCACGTCGTTGCGTTTCTTGGGCGTGATAATTCTCTTCAACAGCACTTTGAGAGTGTCTGGTACATCTGTCTCAACATCATCCAAGAAACTGTCAATTTTAGGATAGCTGTCAAGAGGATAAACAATTGATCGTATATCTTCTCAAATGATATCTGCTGCAGCTGTTATGATTCATTGACGCCGCTCCTCCTGTGGATCTCTTTTCTTGGCTTCATACCATGCCGTGGACAAAATTGAGGACCCAGTATCGCGGAAACATATCACTGGTGCTGTGTGCGTCTCCTCTGTCATCAAGATTTCATCTCCATATTTCTTCTGCAGTCGACTTTTCAGTGTGCTAAAGGTGGGGATGGACCCTTTGTGATCTTGGAGGATATCTGGGAGCTTGAACTGACATTCATTTGCATTTTCTTCTAAGTACTTGCAAAAATATGAAGCTGGTTCAGGTAGGTTTCGAAGTGGAGTCCCAGAAGACCAAGCGAGAAGCCGGTTTTGCGTAAATTCGAGATGTTTACTTTGCCGAGGCGAGCTCACACGACGGGTACGGGTTTATATGAAATAAAACTTATTTCGGTTAGGAATATATTTTGATAAAACTGGGGATTTGAGCGGTTGCGGACGAAGCCAAGATTAGTGCTCTCTCATTCTCAAGTGCCTTTCGCAGAAACAGTGCCTTCTTCCACGGAGACCGGCGTGACGTCACATAGAATGTTCCAGATTTCGGGTATTTCATTAATGTACAGAAGATTCCGAATAACAAACAATTTCACAAATTCACCCAAAATAACAACTGAATATACAAATATATAACTATTTTATGAGAGTTCATTAAATACATTTGAAAAGGACAAACTGGGCCACCATGGCAAGCCGATTCAAAAGGCTCTGGAAATGACTTGAGGCCGCTACACACGTTCCTTTCCTACCTCCTCAAAAAAGAGCCACGCCCACGAAGGAAGTAGTGAAGGAACGTGTGTAGCGATGAAGGGAAAGTAGGAAGCTCCTACGTAGGAAGAAAGGAAGGTCCAGCCCGTGCTACCTTCCTACGTAGGAGCTTCCCCTACTTTTTCATCCTCCACGGAGGAGCGAGTGGAGGCATTTTTGCTTTCCTTCCTTCCTACTTTTCCCTGTTTTCTCCGCCATTTGTACCAACTCCTGTTATTATCTGTTATCAATCATCCGGTGTCTCGAAAGGTGTCTTGAAGTTCATCATTCGTTTGTTTGTTTCCCCGTCAATTGATGTTTTGAAGTGGAAAAATCTCGTTTTGAAAATGGGGTTTTGAACATTTGATTTATTTGGTTGGATTAAGTACTAGTAACAAAAACTACCTTGATGGTATGCTTCAGGCATTCAAATATCGCGTCGCACGTTTCAGGGACAATGAATGATAGAGCCTGCGGTGAAATTGCCGTGGTGAACTTCATGTCCGATAACTTCCTCCCTGTAGCCAAGTACCGCAACGTTGCCATCATACGTTCCATCGGACTGATGGCTTCACGCATTACAGTGTCCTGTCTCTCGATGTAAGGTTTAACCATGTTCAGTAATTCCACGAACACTTCCGGTGGCATGCGCAGGTAACTGCATATGTCCTCTGCATCCAGCACACCTAAGAGGTTTTGGTGGCTGAATGTGGTCCTTTGCAAATATAAAGGTTTGGACCACAAACTCCTCTTTTTTCTAGGTTTCTGTGTAGTACCTACTACCGCGAGTGCAATGACAGTTAGAGGTAAATTGTCAAGAGACATCATGGGAAAAATGTAGCAAAAATAAATCTGAGGCTGAATCGTTACAAAAAAGGCGCCCAGAACTGGCAACGTGATAATATATTGATAACCGCCAGTGCTGTCGACCAAAGAACGGGGGATTTCCGTACAAAAAGGGAAATTTCCCCCACAAAAAGGGAAATTCCCCGCGATGGGTCACACTGAATGAACGTGGGTAGGAAGGAAATGGGTGGGAGGGACAACAAGCGTAGCAGTAGGAGGAAGGAGCAAAAATGAAGGAGCGTCTGTAGGAAACATCCTCTTTGAGGAGGATAGGAGGGAAGAAGGAAGGGAAGGAACGTGTGTAGAAGAACACGTTCCTTTTTGAGGAGGTAGGAAAGAAAGGTAGTGACGGAGGTAGTGAAGGAATGTGTATAGCGATGAAGGAGGGAGGAAAGTAGGAAGCTCCTACGTTGGAAGGTAGGCGCTTCCCCCACTCTTTCATCCTCCATGGAGGAGCGTGTAGAGGCGGTTTTTCTTTCCTTCCTTCTTACTTTTCCCTATTTTCCCCGCCATTTGTACCAACTCCTGTTACCAATCATCCCCGTCAAGGAGGGCTAAGTCAAATTATTGACGTGTTGAAGCAGTGGGATCAGAGCCACGAACACTTTATGGTAAGTAACCTAAGAGGCTTTGGTGGCTGAACTTGCTCCTTTGCAAGTATAAAGATTTGGACCACAACCTCCTCTTTTTCCGTGGTTTCTGGGTAGCACCTATTACCGCAAGTGCTATGGCAATTTCAGGTAAATTGTCAAGAGACATCGTGGGAAATACTATAGTACGAAATACGAAATATCACAAGAAAGGCGCCTAGAACTGGCAATGTGATAATTAGAGCCTGGAATCATATGCGAATAAAACGCCCCTAATATGCAGCGAGAAGTCAAAATATATCCAAAATGCCCCATATATATGCAAATCGGCATTCAAAGCTTAAAAAGTCCAGTCATGCAGCATGACCCCATGAGCGAATTTTTGAAGAAATCTTCGACATTTCCGTCGCTATTATCGTGTAGAGAAATTTTAGTTTATGATTTTGATAGACAAACATGGAATCAAATTATTAAAAATAATTAGGAGGTACTCATACTTTATCATTATTAAACTAATCTTGTAGATTTAAAGACAAATGTAGGTAAATATTCATAGATTTCGATGTCCAATATGGTCAACTAGCGAACGGCATTATTTCGATTTTTGACTGATTTTTCAACTTTGAAATTTTTGAAAACTTGATACATATTCTTATAGGAAATCTTACGCTGATTCCGAATATACCACATGTTAGTATGCTGAAAAAATTATTTCGCACAACAAATCGCAAAAAACAGGCTATTTTGAAATTTTTGACTACATTTTTGAAAATTTCAACCCGGAGATGTAATCCGATCATGCTGGCCAACGAACTTGAACTTTCGTTTTGTGTCCCTAAAATTTTAAAATTTGTTTGAAGTTTCTAGCACAATTCTACGGACAGTTATCGTCTGGAATGACACATACATACATACATACATACATACATACATACATATATACATACATACATATATACATACACACATACATACATACATAAAAAAATGCGTTAAACTTCAGAATATGATTCAGAATAGCCTGAAACGGATTTCTGCATAAAATTTTTTCAAAAATTCACATTCTACAAATTTTGAGGCGAGAGCAATAGCTTAATTTTCTTCAAAAATTCGCTAAAAGTCCTGTTAATCATTATTAAATGATAAAATGAGTGCTATGAGAAACAATGCTATGCGTGTGGTGAGCAAGAAGGAGGTGCAAATCATCGCAACTGGTAAACTGTAAGTTCCAAACAACGATGTTGCTTGTTGAATGATGAACTATTGCATTGTAGATATTATTTGGTGTTGAATAAAACCAGGAAACCCATAATAGTTCTTTCTACATTCTGAAATAGTCCGTCGTAACTCTCGATTATATTCATTCTTTGACAATACAGCGAGCTTTGCTCTCCCTGTCAAAACTACACGTATAGCATTATTCACTTTACGTGTACATTGCTGGTTGTTTTCTAAAGCCATAAAGTGATAAAGGGCTTGCACATAAACCATGTCATGAACACATAAAAACGAGGTACATTTTTGAAATATTGAGTTTCTAAAAAGTTATCAATGTTAGTTTAATCATAAAAATCCTGAGTTTTTCATCAAAACCTGATGATAAATATCGCATTAATATCCTTGTGAGTTGATAAAAAAAAAGTGTGATGGTGAACTCTATACGTACTGCAAATGGTTAATTAAATATGTGGCGGTGTATTTTGAATTGCTATTTTTCTGTACCGCTAATTTAATTGTCATTCATTTTTAAATCATTTTTTCTCGTTCTATTCTTCAAATTATTTTAATAAAGATTTGGCCGCTAATGACCCTTCTGGTTGAGGTGCGGCTTAAACCATTAAGTAAAAATAAAACATGAAAATAAATAAAGGAAGAAAGTTGACTTATCTTCTTAATCATTCATCGTAACCACAAAGTGAGTAAATAATGCATTTTCTCTGAAAACTCTCTGATGAGCTGTGGCTTCAATAGATTCTACAAGAGAAATATTTTTGTTTGTTCCTCTCAATTTTTGATAAAGCGAATTGAAATACTATTGGATGGCACCCACGGGAATTCGGAGGTGATTCTACTAACGCTAAACCAGATGTGTGTTCTTGGATGTGCTTATTTGTTTGTGATGATCGAACCATAACACTAAATTTGATTTTATTTAGATAATAACCTTTAAATTTATCAGATTCTACCTTTGAATTGCTAGGGATATGTCCCTATCCGTTCACTTTACGTTATCTACTCCTTTTTTCAATACGTACCTACACCTATCGATTGCATACATAGTGTCTTGTCTTACAGATTCTGAATCGTACTATGCGTAAATGATTTCCCCCGATTGCCCAAAAAGTAGGTGCTTCAGATAGGACTCTGCATAGATAGCCCTGTTGACGATATTGGTATTACTTTAGCATTAACAAATGCGAAAGTTTTACGGCGGTCGAGTTTCATGGATAGGACCAAGTCCTGTTCCCTATGAATGGCAATATGCAGAGAAAGCGCCCACCGAATTCCGGCTTTATTACCCCTAAATACAACTAATTGTTGCTTTTTCGCATACGGTTCAGATGAAGTAAGAGCAAGTCACTTATTTCCCTTATTACCAGTGCCCAAAATGTATGGCGTGAGTCAGGGGATGTGGTTAAATTGAAACTGTTTACCGCTCTAACCATGCCTACGGATCACCCGGCAACTAAATAGAAAAAAAAAACTTTTTCTGCATAGTTTTTCTGGAAACTCCATCAAACCATGTTTTACTCCTTTCCTTGCACACATAGTATTCAAGTATTCACATTCACTTAAATTAAATCTTCAAGAATCTAAATTTAGTGTTATGCAGTATTTTCAAGTATTACAGTATATTCATTCATACATTGTGTATCCACACAGATTCATCATATGAATTATTAAAATAAAACACATCCACATCCTGCACTCATTTATTTGTTTCCTTGATTGGAACACGATTCTGGGTTTCTAGTTTTTTTACCTGGCCGAAATCACTGCAGGTTCCATTCAAAGTAAACCTACTCAAATTTTTTGTAGTGTGAATCTACCAGCCCAACCTCTCAATCAATAAATATGATATTTGTGCACTAAAATAGTAGAAAAAAGGTGTTCTATCTTCATTTTATATTGATAGGTAACCAGTGTTAACACCATTACAAACTGTTCAAATGTTTATAGATACCGTTTTCATAAAACTTGTTACTTCTTTGGGTTGAGTTGTAAAATATATTCAAGTGCTTTTCCAACTTGTGCTATCTTATCTAAAAGTAATAGAATGGACACAAGATTGAACGTAAGAATAAAACAAAAGGTTTTCATTCAAAATTGTAAAAAGAAGAGTTTTAGTGAATTATGATGCTACAGCTCTCAATTTTAATATTGTTTTTGATAGGTTTTTGTAAAATACCTACCTAATTCATACTTCATAAATTGAATGGTGATAGTCTTACTTGGAATAATGCTGAAAACGAAGAATAGAACTGAGAAATCTTTTAAATTGGTTGCTCTTTGTTTGTTAATGAAAACCGAAATCGTAAGTTGATCCACAATCTAGATCTTCAAGTTAATCAAATTTGTGTTACCTCAAACCTTGCATTATACTTAATGATCTAGTGTGGGAAAGTATAGCTCGAATTTTTCCAAGAGCTGCACGATTTATCTAGGGAGATATATGTCTTCTCTGGGAATGGTAACTTCGTTCCTTGAAGATTTTAATTATGAAAATCGTACCTCTTTTTGTTTTGTTCTATGACAGCCCTAAAAAAGGACAGTTGTTTGCTCAGAATCGATATTGACTGTTGGACCTCTTGAAGGACGGGAACTCTACCGAGGTGTGTGTGGGGGGGGGGGGGGGGGGGGGGAGTCTGCACCCCACCAAGCAGGGTTGCCAGGTGTCAGGTTTTGGGGCAACTGTGGCCTCCCTACATGTGCTGCAGTAATGCAGGACAGGTTGGGGTTAAGCGGCAGGCGCAGAGTCCTGTTCTCTGTCGATGGGCCAGCGACCATTCTTGCCAGCGTGTCTCGCTGGGCTGGGGATCTGGTCCAGCCTGCCACCCATTTGAGGATGGTTTCGCAGGGGTAGTAGGTTTCACACCTTTCCCTATCCAGGGGGGGGGGGGGCTAGAAAGTATGCCTTGCTGGGGTGTGTGCCCCCTTCAAAGTGGAGTTCCACTGGCCTCAACCAGCCCTAAGGTCTATGCTTTTCCAGAGGACCAACTGCTCGGTTTTGGCCCGGACTGTCCGGTTGTGGCCCGAACTGTCCGGCTTTTCATCTAGGCGTACGGGCGAAAATTGCTGTGGAAGCTAAATTTCCGGTTTTTTTAAGGACCGGAAAATGACTGGCTTTATGGTTTTTTAACCACGCACCTTCCCTAGTGGGATTTTGTTTCGACTGTATTACTCAAGCTAAAAATTATTAAGAGCATCATAACATTTCTTTCACCCCCCTTGTCACAACTGAGACCTCGTTTTTTCTTTCTTTCGAATACAAGCTAAAATGTATCTACCAAATTGAAAAGAAATCGCAATGTTGACTGAACTGTTAAATGCTTTTTACCTGAGGCAGTTTTTGTGAGATTTGACAATTTTCAGAATTTGCTAAGCGAGTAAAACTTAAAATTCCATGGGATTTCAGAAATATTTATTTGTTAAAATAGTTCATGATTCAGCTAGTGTTATGGTATTTAGATGATATGTTTCCAGAATCAAAAAATGAATTATATTAGAAGTTTTAGCGCTGGTTTCGAAAAAATGCTCAAAAATCAAATTTGGTTGAGTTGAAGTAGAGAAACACGGTTATAATGCAGAAAAAAGTAGTTTCTCTGCAACACTCTTTTATAATGCATTCGTGGTGACCTCCGATGTCATCTACGATCGATGTTGGCAAGTCTGGAAAGACAGGCCAGAGGTTGGATTCGATCTTTGACAGTATGGTACCATAGAATTTGACGTATGCCAAGAGAGGTGCGGGCATAGTCAGTGGCTGTTTGTCTGCTGTGGTGATGAGTGCATCTTCCTCTGTGGTAAGCTGGTTGCCAAACTGATTTTTCAAGTCTATGGCATGAACCCAGAAGAGTGCGGTGGAGTAGTAGTCCAGGGCTTCAGGAGTCAGTACACGTGTGAGTGAAGGCTCCAGACACTGTGCATTTGGCGCAATACTTCTTTCAATGCTGAGGCTGCTGGGGTGAAAGTCACTTGAGGATTGACCTCGCGAGTGCTTTGGGTCACGGCGAACATGGTTCTGAGACAGCCTGTGTCACTCGTGTTGGTGGGGGGGAGAGATGTGGGAGCTAGAGCAGCTTGACCTGCAAAGGATGGGGAAGCTTGAGATCCAGAAGCATGTGAAGCCGATCTGAAAGCATCTTTCTTGGACTGACCATGGAGGTTCATAGCCATGGATACTTTCTGGTTTTCCATAGTATGGGCGCGGTGAACACTAATATGTGTCCATGTATGAGAGAGGGAATCTATCGCTGAAACAGGGTTCCAATTTCTCATAATAAAACTCGTTCATCAAGTAGTTCGATAAATCAAGGATACATTGACCTACGTAATTAGCTTTATTAAAACAAATCGTCTCTTTCTTCAGCTTGACTCCCACTTTTTTCTCGTTGAATAGGACACGAGACTCGTACGTATTGCTAATATAAGTCAAAAGTTGGGTTTCATTACCGGTAATTTTGAAGTTGACACGTTAACGCACGTTTTCCAGGAACTTGCCATAAATGGCGTTCGAAATCCATTTGAACAAATCCTTTTTGAACTCATCCCGGACTTAGCAAGAAGGTTAGAATTAGGGGAGTCAGTCCGAAAAAAAAGAAATTTTTTTTTATTCCCCTATATTATCGGCTACACAATTTGAAGCAATTTGTTATATAACACTTGACTGTTCCAAATACGGAAACCTAAGATAAATGCGTTCAAAGTGGACCATCTCATGGCTGCCCTTCTGCTCTAGACAAGAGAGCCTTCCGCCTGGTTAGTGTACCACACTGTCGTTCCTGCTTCAGTTCTGGAAGCAAAATCCCCAATACTTGTAAAAAACTGAAGAATCCATACCATGCCGACCATTGCCATGCCAACCATACCATGCCAATCATTGCCATGCCAACAATTGAATAAAATAAATATGTTGAAACAGGATTTCAAAATAAATAAAATTTTAGACCATTCTGGTACCCATGCAATGAAAAATTGTACCTATAGTTTACTGTTACTCACTTGAATACTATAAAAACACCCAAATAATGCACACAAATGGAAAATTGAACCAAAAACTACTTACAACGAAACAGGAAACAAGAAGAACCAAAAACTAGTTATGGAATTTATTTTGGTAAAGTGAAAATAGCAACGTGAAATTAGTAAGGTCTTGGGAGGTAAGAAGGACTGTCGGCCTCATCCTTTTCAAAATATTCATCCATTTTTACTTGCTCTTTGAGCTTGTTGACGAGCCTTCTTGTACACTTCTTCAGCTGCTTTCATGGCTTTCTTTGTCCGTATGATGTCGAGCCATTTCAGAACTTCAACGCAAGTAGTCCCAGGTTGAATTCCTGTAGCATCCAGTACACGGCAATGCGTAACAAAGCCATCGTTGAACTCGGCGATTGCTGTATTGTTATGTCCGTCACCCATTAATTGCATGTACAAAACAGCAATATGAACCACCACCACCACTTCTCCAGAGTTACCGCCTGCCATTCGGCGTTATGTATGATATGATATTCTGACCTGTAAATGTTAAGCCTCTTTCTGGCGTCCTAATATACAAGTTCAACTTATCATAAACGCGTGTTATTTATTCATTAAATAGCCACCAGCCACTTCATGTATATACCCCAAACTTAAAAGTGTTTATCCCTACAAAAGTGGTTTTTGGAATTTTGCACCAAATTGAATGGTTGAGGCTTTCATTGGGATTTTGAGTTTGTCCGTGAAGACACTTCTTCAGCAGATCTGGGTGCGCAAGATCAATGAAAATGGGTTTCACTGGGGGTCCAAATAGTCGACGAGCTTATACCAGCGTTGACCGCCGTTGACCACGGTGTTCCCCTACTCTGATTAACATCAAATTTTACCCAAAGTCAGGAACGGGCGAAAAGAACAATCTGACGAAGTTTCAACCCCCCACCCCCCTACGAGATATAAGGGTAAAACTGCTTTGACCGCCGTTGACCACGGTGTTTCCCTACTCCGATTAACATCAAATTTTACCCAAAGTCAGGAAAGAGCGAAAAAAACAATCTGGCGAAGTTTCAACCCCCCACCACCACATCCCTACGAGATATAAGGGTAAAACTGCTTTGACCAGCGTTGACCGCTGTTGACCACGATGTTCCCACGCTCCGATTAACATCAAATTTTAACCAAGGTCAGGAAAGGGCGAAAAGAACGATCTGACGAAGTTTCAACCCCACACCCCTACGAGATATAAGGGTAAAACTGCTTTGACCAGCGTTGACCGCCTTTGACCACGGTGTTCCCCTACTCCGATTAACATCAAATTATACCCAAAGTTAGGAAAGAGCGAAAAAACAATCTGAAAGTTTCAACCCCCACCCCTACGAGATATAAGGGTAAAACTGCTTTGACCAGCGTTGACCGCCGTTGACCACGGTGTTCCCTAACTCCGATTAACATCAAATTTTAACCAAAGTCACAAATGAACAAGACAAACGATGTGACAAAGTTTCAACCCCCCATCCCCACACCCCTACGAGCAATAAGTGTTAAACTGCTTTGTCCAGCATTGACCGCCATTGACCACGGTGTTCTCCTAATCGCTTCAAATTTTCAGAAAAGACGGGAAAAGGGGAAGGCAAAATTTCAACCCTCCACCCCCATTTCACTTCCCTATAATGAAAATCGTCACATATTCTTCCATAAACCTGATGTTATTAGCATTACTTTATTGTAATGGATAATTTCACTCCGGAATAGAAATATCATACTACGAATAGGCAAAAACTTTACTGCTGCCCCCCAACTTTTAAAAACCAGAACTAATGTTATTCGATTTTAGGATGTTTCAAATTTTAACCATGTGAAAGAAGGGAGTCTATATTTTTAAAGTTAAAAAAGTGAGGTGTGAAGAGGAGAAATCTCGTTTTGAAAATGGGTCGCAGGACTACAGTACACCCCAGGAAAATAACTCTCACAGTCGAAGATGGGCCTCATAGCTGAGATCGTTGGGGTGTTGCAACTACAGGAAATTTCCCGTTGTTGTAACGACGCGAGATCGAACTCCTGTCGAGGTATCACATGCCGTTACACAATCAACAAAAAACTATATTTTTAGCTACCCTACTGACAGCATAAAAAAATTAGGGGGAACATGGTTCGGAAATATTACAATTAATAATGAAATCATGGTAATCAGGAAATAAAACTGTTTTCTTAATAAATTAAATGGTTTCAGGTAATCACAAAAATATACATACAGAAGACCCGTCTCTTCGTCCAAACTAATGCGCATATTCCAAGGAATCAGAGTTCATATGTGCCTCATGAACCATTAATTATAACATTTTCATTCTCCTTGCTGTCCCAAGGTGGCAAGTCAAAAAATTCATACACAAGAATTCTCTTAGCGAACCTCAACTTTGATTAGCACTACCAAATTTTGATACACGAGAATTCTCCTTGCTGTCCCAAGGTGGCAAGTCAAAAAATTCATACACGAGAATTCTCTTAGCGAACTTCAACTTTGATTAGCATTTCCAAATCTTGATACAAAAAGGAACGATTTAACGTTATTTATAACCTTCTAAACTCTCCTGTTGGTCAGCCACATCACCAAAACCTGTGATCCCATAGGTTTTTCCTTTTCTCCTGGTATTTGTGTTCGTACCTCCTTCCAAGACTGAAATGATATAGGGAAATATATCTTTGATGAGTTGCCAACATTGGGACCAGCCCTCTTTGGTAGAATACCTCCCACAACTAAGTTATGTCTGTTAAAGTTAAATTATTCACGTATACACTGTTGGATATATTCTCTCAAGTGGTAATTTATTAACAACCAAACATATACATATAAACACTATTCAACTATAGAAACATTAGAGAAACAAATCACATAACATGTTGGAGGAACTCTCTTCAACACCCCCACTCAACATGTTATCACTGAGGAGCCATTAGTCCGATTTTCTTCACACATTTGTGGAAGAGCTTGGGAGAAAGAGCTTTGGTCAGAATATCAGCTTCGTTATCTTCTGAAGGACAGTACTGAAGAATTATATCTCCCCTTTGAATAAGATCCTTCAAATAATTGCGGCGAATATCCATATGTTTGGTTCGGTTGCTGAATTTTTCATTCTCCACATACTTCATACAGCTCTGTTTGTCCTCATATATTATTGTTGGAGAATTCTGTGGACAACCCATGTCTTTCAGTAGGGACCTGAGCCAAACAGCTTCTTGACCTGCGTTTGATGCTGCTAAAAATTCCGCTTCAGCTGATGAGAGCGCTACGGACCCCTGTTTCTTGCAGCTCCAAGAAATGCAGCTACTACCAAGTTTGAAAATATAACCACTGATTGATTTCCGGTCACCTGGATCTCCTCCCCAATCAGCATCCTTATAGCCTTCCAAAGAGAGATCGCTTCCAGCAACCAACTTCAGTGTTCCAATCACTCCTGGCGCCTTATTATTTTTGAGGCTATTGATGATTTCCATCAAGTCTTCCACGTCTGGGGGGACCCCCTCTTCATCGCCATCGTCGTTCCTCCCCTCACCGAGCAGAGTGCTGTCGAATGCTAAACGGTTCCTTACCTCCCAATCCATCTCTTCTCTATTGAGGAGCTCAGTAAAATGCCTTACCCATTCGGCTTTAATATCTTCCTTGTCACTGAGGAGGTTGCCCTGGGGATCCTTCAGGAACTTCATGCGCGGCTTATAGCCTTCCTTCACATTGCGAACGCCCCGGAAAAAGCACCTGGATCGACTGTCATGGTAGTCTCTAGTCAGCCTCTCGAGTTTCGACGTTTCAAAGAGCCTCTTCTTCCGCCTACAAACTCTCTTGACGACTGCTCTCTTCTGGTGGTAGCGCATCAGTGTTGTCCGCGTCCTTCTTTGAAGCAACCTTTCCCTTGCCTCATTCCGCTCCTTGATGGCCAGCTCGCATTCCTCATCAAACCACGGATTCCGGCGTGGTGGGTCTGCTGTTCCAAGCACTTGTTCAGCTGCTGCCCTAACAGCATTTTTTATCCGTAACCACTGGGTTTCTATATCCTGGGCATTGTCATTTGCATGCAATTTTTCTGAGACTACTGCCTGGTACTGCTCCTTGACTGTCTCCACCTTCAGCTTTTCCACATTGAAGGTCACCGCTTTCTGGGATGGTGGGCTTGCTCTAACTGCAAGTCTCTGCCGATATTTGACTCTCACCATAAAATGGTCCGAGTCTGCATCTGCGCCTCTGAAAGACCTCACATCGGCATGTCTCGTGTCAATTAAGACATGATCAATTTGGTTTCTCGTGAATCCATCAGGGGAGACCCAGGTCTGCTTATGGATGGATTTATGGGGGGGAAACGTGCTGCTTACACACATCCCTCGGCTGGATGCAAAATCAATGAGTCGGAGACCATTGTCATTGCTCACATCGTGCAGGCTATGTAGCCCAATGGTAGGTTTGAAACCTATCTCTCGGCCTACTTTTGCATTAAAATCCCCCAGAATAATCCTTGCATCGTACCTTGGCAGGCCATCGCACACCCTTTCTAGCTCTCCAAAGAAACAGTCCTTGACTTCTTCTTCACTGTCCTCTGTTGGTGCATGCGCTGAAATCAACGACAGATTAAAGAATTTTCCTTTCAAACGAAGGGTGCACAATCTCTCATTGATCACCTCATACTTTAGAATCGCACTTTTCCATCTTCGAGCCACCATGAATCCTGTGCCAAAACGATTTCCCAGGTTTCCACTATTGATGAGTAAGAAATCCCCAAGGTCCGTCAGCTCAGTGTCCCTCCATCTCAACTTCTGCAGCGCCACAACATCCACCCGATATTTGGTCAGCTCGTTCATCAGTGCTCAACTGGCCCCTGGGCTGAATAAGCTCCTCACATTCCATGTTGCGAAATTAAGATGTGAATTTAGACGCCTGTGTCCAAAATCCATAAAATCAGTCCGGCTCTTTCTTTGTTGAGGTTTCGTAACTTGAGGTTTTTTTACGGAGCTGGGGTGTTAACCCTGCGTCCAACCCCCATGCTTGGAGGGCCAGGGAACTTTTCTATCAGGGTTTCCTCTCCCTTAGATGGTTGGCAACCAAGGCTGAAGGAGCCATCCCTCCCCGACTAGTGCCTATGTGAAGTGGCGGCACTGGTTCGCCACTGTCGCACCTCTTCTACGAGTTATGGGGCTTTTTGTAAGCCTATCCTTGTCAACAGATAGCCCACCCCCTCTCCGAGGATGCCGCCTTGTCTGCCACTGCTTATTCGTCAGAGCTTATTTCGCAGCTAACCATAATATCTTATGGCCATCCCACTATCGGCAACCTGTGGACGCACCTGGTAGCATGGCATGCACACTGGGAAGGGAGCCCAGTCCAGGCCAATCCTGATTGTTTCATGATAATCTGTACTACTAGCGGGTGTCGATGTGTATCGCTCTACTTTTTGTAAGCCTATCCTTGTCAACAGATAGCCCACCCCCTCTCCGAGGATGCCGCCTTGTCTGCGACTGCTTATTCGTCAGAGCTTATTTCGCAGCTAACCATAATATCTTATGGCCATCCCACTATCGGCAACCTGTGGACGCACCTGGTAGCATGGCATGCACACTGGGAAGGGAGCCCAGTCCAGGCCAATCCTGATTGTTTCATGATAATCTGTACTACTAGCGGGTGTCGATGTGTATCGCTCTACTTTTTGTAAGCCTATCCTTGTCAACAGATAGCCCACCCCCTCTCCGAGGATGCCGCCTTGTCTGCGACTGCTTATTCGTCAGAGCTTATTTCGCAGCTAACCATAATATCTTATGGCCATCCCACTATCCGCAACCTGTGGACGCACCTGGTAGCATGGCATGCACGCTGGGAAGAGAGCCCAGTCCAGGCCAATCCTGATTGTTTAATGATAATCTGTACTACTAGCGGGTGTCGATGTGTATCGCTCTACTATGAATTTATAAATTTTCCCATTGTCAAATATTGATGCTATAAATAGCTTCCATTAGATAGGCTATGTTTGAAAAAAATTGATAAATTGACAGAGAGGTAGGTAGATACTGATAGGTAATTATTGATAGAGGTTTCTTTCTTCTCGAAGGACCATTAGGGACCAGTAGGTTGCACCTACTGAATATGATTATGGAAAAGGTTAAGAAATCAGTACTGCGATTAAACAAATGATACTTCCAACAAGTACCTATATAATTGCGAATAGAAAGGTGCGAATATAATATGCATGTAATGATATATAATGAGTAACCTATTGGCCAGATAATAAATAAATGAATTATAAAATAAAATGAATTATTATAAATAATAATTATAAAATAAAATTAATTATTCATACGATACTCTATTGTCCGGATACTGATCTGTGTACATTTTGTGCAGTTTTGTAATGTTTAGTTCTTCAGGTAGGTAAATTTTTTCCGATTTCTTCAGAGAATAGTGTGATTTTCTCCCTTTTAGTGACTTTAAAAATGTGTGCATTTTTCCCTTCGTATCTACTGTTAGCTTGTGGGGTCTGTTTGAATGCTTTCCACGCTGATCCGTAGGTGTTTTTCCGGTTTCAACAAGAGATTTTCTTATGTACCTCACTTTGTCTTCTGATATACCATGCAAGCTCATGAAAGCTTTCAAGCACACTCTCACATCACGGGCAACACCATCATCAGTTAGCACAAGAACTCGATAGGCAAAGGAAGCTGTGTTGTACTTAGTTTGATCGTCTTTTTTTCCTCTTCGCATCACCGGCAAGACACTAATCAGACCACCTAAATACGAATTCTGTTTATTTACAACCCCCAGCCCATTGAATTCACGAATGATTCGTTTGCGCTGATCCTCAGGAACAGCTTCAAAACAGCGAAGATTCTTGCACAAACAATCCGGCCCGAGTTCATGGCTCTCAGCCCTTAACACTTTCATAACATCCCTTACTCTACCTGTTTTCTTTCGCTTCTTGCTGGTTGAAGGCTTCTTTTCATCACCACTATCACTCAACTTTGAATCATCACTGTCCATTTTCACCACAATTAAACGCGAAACGCAAATTCCAGTTTAAAACAATGGATACTCGGCAAACAAGGGATAGCTCATAAAATACTGTGAAACACCGAAGTGATAAGAGAAGGGGCAGCGCACGCCGCGTTGGCGATGGGTGGGGGCCTTTTAAACTGCAATGGCGGGGTTCTTCCCAACACGCGCTGTCGATGACGGGGTTTTTCCCCAGTACAGCTAACATTAAACCTTCTTTTTCACTGAGAAGGTGGGGTTTTTCCCCAAAACCGAGAGTGGCATTGGATTCTACACCTCAAAATCCTTTAGAAACCACTTCAAACCAGATTCAGCCCAAAATGTCGATGACGGGGTTTTTCCCCTGGACTCTTCAATTAGTAAGAGGCAAACAGACTTAAAATAGCAGAATACATACATGTATTCCTCCCCTGATTCACAAAGGTTTATTTACAGGGACCATAAATTGAAGGCGGTCCAGAAAATTATGTTTCATGTCCACTGAATAACATCAATAAGATAGTGAAAAATCTATTAAAAAGTAGAAAATGGTTTTACCTCCATGATAAGTTTTCTGAGGAGAAAATTATAGCGGCCTTCTGCGCAACGTTCTCGGAATCGAATGACTCTTGGGGATAGTCGTCTGGGGACCCTTTCTCGGGAGTTCCAGGTTCCTCGGGGTTTGGAAACTCTAGGCTCAGTTGCGGTGGGGGTCTAGAAACAAGTTTTAGTTGTTCAGCATGATAGTTGATGGAATTTTCGGAAATTATAGTTTTATATTAATGTTGGATTGTTATGGAATTTGAGTACATTGCCAAGAAATTCTGTAAGAAGTATCAATTATCAAATCATTGATTGTGCCAGTCCTGAAGAATGGGGGTGGCATAAGGATTTGTGGTGATTACAAATTAACGATAAACCCTTTTCTTAAGGTAGACCAGCACCCTTTGCCGACTGTCGAGTGTTTATTCCAAAAAATGCAAGGAAATCAAGTGTTTGCTAAACTTGATTTATCACAAGCGTACCAACAAATGTTATTAGAAGACAATAGCAAAGAATTGACTACAATATCAACCCACAAGGGGTTATTTATGTATAAGCGTCTCCCATATGGAGTATCTTGTGCACCAGCGAAGTTTCAAAAATATATTGACACTTTGCTCGACGGTCTAGACGGGGTCTCTGTGTTCCTTGATGATATATTGCTGGGTGGAAAAAACGAAAAGCAACTAATGTTACGCGTAGAGGAAGTACTACGTAGACTTCAGGATGCGGGGCTTACGCTTTCTGAACAGAAATGTGAATTTGGGAAAACATCTATAGTCTACTTAGGTTTTAAAATTGATGGTCGGGGCTTGCATACTACTGATGAAAAGGTACAAGCTGTCCAAGATGCACCTCGCCCGGTAGATGTCAAAACTTTGCAATCCTTTTTAGGTTTTGTTACCTACATTGCGAAATTTATCCCCAAAGTGGCAGACGTACTATCCCCTCTTTATAAACTTTTGAAGAAAAGTTCAAAATGGGTGTGGGATGACGATTGTGATAGGGCTTTTTCTGCCATTAAGAAATTAGTGACTGAACATCGTAATCTGGGTCACTATGATCCAGATTTACCGCTTCGTTTAACAGTAGACGCTTCCAATAAGGGAGTAGCAGGGGTCTTATCACAACCGCAAAACGGTATCGATGTTCCTATAGCATTTACGAGCCGTACACTCTCAGCCCCTGAACAGTCATACTCCTCTATTCAGAAGGAGGCGTTAGCTATTATCCACGGAGTAAAAAAATTTCATATCTATTTGTTTGGTCGGAGTTGGACATTAGCTACTGACCATAAACCTTTACTTGCGATTTTCGGCCCAAAAGTTGGAATTCCTGCATGCGCAGCAAATAGACTCCAACGTTGGGCTATATTTTTGTCGAATTATAGTTATAATTTAGAATATGTCACGTCGAAAAAGAATTCGGCAGATTGGTTGTCACGTGCACCCCTTCCTGATACTGTGAAACCTGATGATTCGAACGACTTAACGTTAAATTACGTTTTTGAAAACGAGGATTTACCTTTAAATTTCAAAGATATGGTTGCAGCAACTAGGAAAGATTTTACATTAATGAAAGTAATAGAATATATAAAATTTGGTTGGAAAGAAGAGGGGGATAATAACATAGCTTCTTACATTAGATTCAAAGATGAGTTACATGTGGATAAGGATATACTTATGAGAGGGTACAGGGTAGTAGTACCTTCATCACTTCGAAACAATGTATTAAACGAGCTACATAAATCGCACTTAGGGATAGTGAAAGTAAAAGCACTTGCGCGCGCATATGTTTGGTGGCCACATATTGACCAGAACATAGAATCAATGATCAAGAGCTGCGTGCGATGTGCTCAAAATAAAGATAATCCCCCAAAAAATGTCCTGATACCTTGGGAGTGGCCCTCCAAGCCCTGGTCCAGATTACACATGGACTATTTGGGACCAATTTACAATAATTATTTTTTGGTAGTGGTTGGCAGTCATTCAAAATGGTTGGAAGTGTTTCCTACCAAATTGATGACATCTTCAGTCACCATTAAAATATTAAGGGAAATATTTTCTAGATTTGGCATTCCGGAAATCTTAGTTGCCGACAATTATTCAGCATTCGTATCGGACGAATTTAGCACTTTCCTAAAAATGAATGGGGTAAAATTTAAATCGGGAGCACCTTACAGTCCCCGTACAAACGGCGCCGCAGAAAACGCAGTTCGCACTGTTAAGCGTGCTCTCACTACTGCTCTAGGTAACGTGAGTAACAGTTCGGTACTTGAGTTAGTACTCCAACGTTTCCTGTTGGATTACCGCAATTCCAAACATTTAACAACTGGCATTTCGCCAGCTGAAGCTTTACTAGGTAGGCACATTAAAAATCGCTTAGACCTACTTCGCCCTCCGCCTACTCAGGACAAGGTACTTGAGCAACAAGCAAAGCAAATAAAAAATCATGGGGGTGTGTTGCCAGATTCGTGGTCTCTTAAGGATTTAGTTTGGGTAAAAAACTATTGGAAACAGGACGAGCCTTGGTTAGCGGGAATCATTGAAGGGATTCTAGGACCAAGAAGAGTGAAAGTGTTCATTCCAGAATTAAACATGATGTGGACCAGGCACGTTCACCAGATTAGGAGAAGGACGGAACCCTCAAATTTTTCAAATTCAAATTTGAATGAGCAGGGTACTCAAACCAGTCCTCGAACTGTTCCTAGTTACGAACTAAATCACTCGCGACGAAGTTGTGGAAACCCATTATAAAACGGAAGTTAGTGAAAAACGTTGTCTATTTCCACGAAAAATAAAGAGTTACAATGTTAAATCGATTTCGACGGTTAGGCCATCATCAGTAACAAACAATAACTGAAGACACATTAGAAAGGACACAGCTTATATAGTGACAAGTGAAGGGAGATTGAATCCCATTGGTCGAGAGAAAGGAAAGGGGCAGGAGGTACAACCAATTAAGTGCATACAAAGTGAAAGAGGATTATAGCTAATCGGATGAAGTGAAAGGGGGAAATAACTAAATATGGGTTCAACAGTGTGAAGGGATAATTCCAAGCTTACAGAAATGGATCTATCAGTGGTGAAATATATTGAGGTATATCCTCATTTAAACATTTACCAGACCTGTCACTTTTGATAATTTCGAATTTTTCAAGTACATTCAACATACCTCCCTTTGGGCAAAAATGAAGAAATTCTACAAACTGTCTGTCTGTCAAATCAAAATTGTAACTATGATTAGATTCCTTAAGATGTTTTGCAAATGTAGACTGACCCTTATTTTCCCTGAAATCCTCCATATGCTCGTCCATTCTTTCCCTAAATTTCCTACCAGTCTGACCGCAATATTCGTAGCCACAAGAACATTTTAATTTATAAACTCCACTTTTATCCTGCACACTAATTTTGTCCTTAACGGATCCTAGTAATGCTTTAAGACTATTTTTATTTTTAAAACCTACTTTATAACCTCTCGATGATAGAATTTTGCCAATTTTATCAGAAATTTTCCCATAATAAGGTAAACTTATCCATTGCTTTTCTTCTAAAGTTCCGAACTTCCCGAGCCAGATTGGAAACTTTTTCCCTACTCTTTTTCCTAAGAACCTTATCCCATATGGTATCAACGAGATCTCCTCCATATCCGTTACTAGCCGCTATGCTTTTGATAATGGATTTTTCTTTTGATAAATTTTGTTCACTCATTGGAATAGATAGTGCTCGGTTGATCATACTATGGAAGGCTGCATGCTTATGTACTAAAGGGTGATTTGAACTACTATGGATCGTTATATCGCTATATGTATCTTTTCTATAGATTGAAAAATCATGCTTCTCATTTACTAAAGAGATGGACAGATCAAGAAAATTTAGTTTATTCCCGCCGAATTCGAGGGTGAATTTGATATAGGGATCTAATTTATTGATTTTTTCGTGAAAAGAATTTAGTTGTCTTTCTGTGCCCTTCCATAGAATGATGATGTCATCGACATATCTATACCAATAGAGAAGATTGTTTGTGTTAAAAGTTGTAAATATTTGTTGCTCAAGATAATCCATGTAAATATCTGCAAGCAGAGGAGATAACGGAGAACCCATAGCAACCCCTGGCTGTGTATAGCATTGCCCCTCGAATAAAAAAAGTAATTTTGATCCATACAGACAGACATCAAATTAAACAATTCATCCTTTTCGAAAATATTAAGTTTAGAGCCGTGAATCAGCCTGCATACCACATCTTTGCAGCTAGCTACATCGATATTGGTGAACAGACTAACCACATCAAAAGAGGCGAGTTTAGCATTTGGAGGCATCTGAATGTCCTTAATTTTGGAGACCAAATCATAAGAATTTAGTACAGTATGTTGAGGCCGAAAGTTGATTTTGTTTCTAAATAAAATATTGAGTTTTTTAGCCAATTTGTAGGCAGGAGCACCAATATAAGACACCACCGGTCTCATCGGCGCTCCTTCCTTATGAATTTTAGGGAGACAGGATAACCTGGGCGCATGAGGGTTCATTTCTACAAAACTTGGAATGTACATATTTTTTAGTAGGCTATCTTCTGATTGTTTAACTACTTTTCGAACTAATCTTTGAAATTTTGAAGTTGGGTCTGATGGGAGATTTGACTGAAGACTGAAATACCAACTGCGCATGCGCGAATTTACGTGTCAACGCATAGAACTACGCGTGTACGGGAAAGAAGCCCACCGATATACTTAGGCGTATAGGGATTCGCTGGAATCCCGCGTCCTACATGTAGTCGTCATAACCTGACACAAAGGTGACCGTTTTAAGAGTTTAGCTTAGTTAACACGTTCCGAGCGGCGCCGATTTTGGTGGAAACTCCTTGTGACGGGAGAAAGGTTTTTTCGAGAGAAAGGCGCGAAATGAAAGGGCGCGAAAATGTTACTGAACGGGGGCCTTGATATCAATGGGGAACGAAACGGAACGCATTCTTTCGGAGGCCTGATCATCTACAATAAATGTGTTAAACTCCACAGCCAACAGAATGCGTGGTAATGTCGTCAGAAGGCAGAACGTAGGAGCCTATGTGCTATCTGTAGCTGGATCTATCGATCCACTCCGGGTGAATCGAACGAGGGCGCCTGGATCGATCGACCCATTCCGCTAAGAACGTGTTAATAGGTATTCGTTCTCCCTCCAACTGTTTTCTAATAACGTTTCCCTTCCACAATTACCTACCTACTCGAAAAAAAGTAAAAACCTACGAAGTACCATTTTCCTAGCAACGACTCGGTTGTAAGCGGAAATCATCAGAATATTTTCGTGAGCAATTTCGGTGACTTTTTTTTTTTAGTTTATGTGCCATAGCAAAGACATAAAATGTCAATAATAATAATAATGTAAGTCTTACCTATCGGTGGTTTCGTCAAAAACATGTCGAAACAGTTCTTCCAACAATTTTGGGAAGCGTTTGAAATCCACCCAATTCCCGGTTTTGACGATGTTTTTAGAATTCGTATCGATGAATACGTTAACATCCTTTTTAAGCTCCTCCAGACTGAACTCTGTAGCAGCGGCATAGACCTCCACGACATTTTTTTCAGTGATAAGACCTCTAAGAACTTCCACGCAATAATTGAAAAGATCCTGAAGTTGAAACTTGCTAGCTCCTCTCAATAAATCCACATCCACGTTTTCGTGTTTGGGAAACTGGTCTGGACAGTACATGTAATCAACAACGGTACCCAAAGTCTTCTCGGAAACTCTTTCAATGGGGTAATTTTCAGAAGGGGAATCCCTCTTAAACAAATCGGCGAAAAACTTGCTTTTTTGAGTTAGTAGGCTTTTATGTACGAGAATCTCTGTACTCCCAATAGTTAGTTTGGCATTTTCTGAATCCCCTCTGAAAATTTTCACTGGAGAGGAAGAAGTTTTCTCCAGAGAAAAGGATAATTCAAATGGGTATGGATGGAATAGATCCTTAGACACATTAGTCTCCCTTGAAACAGTATAATAATCCCGGGTCCAGTAAACTGTAGATTCCCAACATAAAACACCATCACTTCTACACCATAACTTCATACTTAAAGGTGAATCTATAGAAAAATAAGACACATCTCGTCCAATCTTGATCGTTTCATAATAATCTGTACCCTCAGGGGGTGAGGTTGTGTATCGCTCTACAGTGAATCGGTAAATTTTCCCGTTTTCAAATATTGAAGCTCTAAATTTTTTAGATTATATAAATTATTAGAACACAACTACTACTATTATTATACGAATCCGGTTGCTAGCGACTTGAGAAGCTCTTAGAAATAAAGACATTTTTATTTTTATTAGGTTCGTTTGTGTGGGGGCAAAGTGGCGTGGATAATAGGGAGTTTGTGTTCTTCCGGTAATTTTCTACCCGTGTACGCAAAAAGACTGAAATACCAACTGCGCATGCGCGAATTTACGTGTCAACGCAAAGAACTACGCGTGTACGGGAAAGAAGCCCACCGATATACTTAGGCGTATAGGGATTCGCTGGAATCCCGCGTCCTACTTGTAGTCGTCATAACCTGACACAAAGGTGACCGTTTTAAGAGTTTAGCTTAGTTAACACGTTCCGAGCAGCGCCGATTTTGGTGGAAACTCCTTGTGACGGGAGAAAGGTTTTTTCGAGAGAAAGGCGCGAAATGAAAGGGCGCGAAAATGTTACTGAACGGGGGCCTTGATATCAATGGGGAACGAAACGGAACGCATTCTTTCGGAGGCCTGATCATCTACAATAAGTGTGTTAAACTCCACAGCCAACAGAATGCGTGGTAATGTCGTCAGAAGGCAGAACGTAGGAGCCTATGTGCTATCTGTAGCTGGATTTATCGATCCACTCCGGGTGAATCGAACGAGGGCGCCTGGATCGATCAACCCATTCCGCTAAGAACGTGTTAATAGGTATTCGTTCTCCCTCCAACTGTTTTCTAATAACGTTTCCCTTCCACAATTACCTACCTACTCGAAAAAAAGTAAAAACCTACGAAGTACCATTTTCCTAGCAACGACTAGGTTGTAAGCGGAAATCATCAGAATATTTTCGTGAGCAATTTCGGTGACTTTTTTTTTTTTAGTGTATGTGCCATAGCAAAGACATAAAATGTCAATAATAATAATAATGTAAGTCTTATCTATCGGTGGTTTTGTCGAAAACATGTCGAAACAGTTCTTCCAACAATTCTGGGAAGCGTTTGAAATCCACCCAATTCCCGGTTTTGACGATGTTTTTAGAATTCGTATCGATGAATACGTTAACATCCTTTTTAAGCTCCTCCAGACTGAACTCTGTAGCAGCGGCATAGACCTCCACGACATTTTTTTCAGTGATAAGACCTCTAAGAACTTCCACGCAATCATTGAAAAGATCCTGAAGTTGAAACTTGCTAGCTCCTCTCAATAAATCCACATCCACGTTTTCGTGTTTGGGAAACTGGTCTGGACAGTACATGTAATCAACAACGGTACCCAAAGTCTTCTCGGAAACTCCTTCAATGGGGTAATTTTCAGAAGGGGAATCCCTCTTAAACAAATCGGCGAAAAACTTGCTTTTTTGAGTTAGTAGGCTTTTATGTACGAGAATCTCTGTACTCCCAATAGTTAGTTTGGCATTTTCTGAATCCCCTCTGAAAAATTTCACTTGAGAGGAAGAAGTTTTCTCCAGAGAAAAGGATAATTCAAATGGGTATGGATGGAATAGATCCTTAGACACATTAATCTCCCTTGAAACAGTATAATAATCCCGGGTCCAGTAAACTGTAGATTCCCAACGTAAAACACCATCACTTCTACACCATAACTTCATACTTAAAGGTGAATCTATAGAAAAATAAGGCACATCTCGTCCAATCTTGATCGTTTCATAATAATCTGTACCCTCAGGGGGTGAGGTTGTGTATCGCTCTACAGTGAATCGGTAAATTTTCCCGTTTTCAAATAATGAAGCTTTTGTCACCAGGCTAATACAATTAGGATTCCTATACTAGGATTCTAGTATGTGACTATTCACGCTATGTGTTCGCGTATCCTATGAAAAATAAGAAAGAGGTTCACATGGTACTCCGTAAATGCCTTCATGAAATAGGGCCAATAACTTCTCAAACAAAGAGTGTTTTCAAAATTAGATCTAATTGAGGCTTTAGAATATCAAACTTTAGAAATGAAAAAGTTGTTTTCTGATGAGGGCATCATCTGGGACCCATGTCAATCACACGCTCCTCAGCAGAATGGATGTGCTGAAAGAGTGTGTCAAGAAAGTAAACATAAGGTTCGAGTGAACTTGCTCTCAGCCAAAATGCCTTACGCATTCCGGGGGGGCACTCACTTAAATATTCAGTATTTGTGTATGATAATAGGCCTCATTCCTCAAACTTGTTTAAAAGTCCTTCAGAGATAGTCAAGGGTTATCCGTCTACTCTTAAATACCTAAAACGATTTGGTTGTCCTGTACACTATGTGGATGTAAATAGTATGTCAGTAAGAATAAATTTGCTAATGAAACAGGGCTTGTTACATTCTCATAACAACATAAAACTCTTGTAAATTCTAGTAATGTGAAATGTATCGAGACCATAGTGTACAGGGACAGAATTAGAGATTATCCTAGGCCACTTGCTGAAATTCTTGACATGGACGGGGGAATTGGAATCTATGAATCCTCCATTTAATATGTCAGAATTATCCGACCTTGATTATGAGTTGTCTGACTCTGACCTCTCTAGGTCACTTGGCCACCGTTCCGCGGATTTCTGACGTCGCCCCAAAAGACAAACTTCAGTGGCGTGTTGCGAGCGCTCAGAACCGAGTCGGAGTCAGACAGAGTCGTAGATATCTGAAGATTTTGCAGGCACTAACGAGTATTTAATTTCTGAAATGTATGCTCTCATCGTGCGTCTTAGTGATGTAAGAGTGTTCTCATCAGTAGTGAACAAACTTGTTTTACATCTTCATCATCTCGACGTGACCACTGCTTTCATTCATGGGGTTCTTGAAAAGCCTGTATACATGCAAGTCTTTGAAGGCTTAGAGGAACTTTAAGACCCCCCATTTGAACTGAAAGGAAATTATATGTGTTATCCTAAAAGATCATTGTATGGATTAAAGGTCCTCCCAAATTTATGGTACAAAAAGTTTAGTAGCATTCTGATAAATTTGGGTTTTAAAGCTTATCCATTTCAAACATGTATCTTTAAATGGAAACAAGGTACGAAATATTCTGCTTATCATTTATGTTGATAATCGCCTTCTGGCCTCAAATGATAATCAGATAGCCTTGGAAATAGTCAAGGCTTTACAGAAAGAAATTAAAATTAAGAATCTGGGAACTCCTAGAAATTCTTGGGTTTTGAAATTGTCAAAGATAAGCCTTGCAAGCAACTGTTTATTCATCAAAGAACCATGATTCAGGGTTTGCTGAACAAGTTTCTAGATCCCGAGGAAGGTATCAGTGAGATTCCCATATCACCTGTAACTTGTGCTCTAGGTGCACAATTATAGTCGACTGCGGACTCAGAATCGTCTCCAAATGCTCCGTACCGAGAAATGATAGGTGCTCTCTTATACATTCAAAATGGAACGAGACCAAACTTCTCATTGGCAGTCGACTTTATTAACCAATATCATAACAATATTATTATATTTATGTTATATAATAACCAGATAAGATTTATTAAATTGTGAAATGCTATCCTGACCAGAACTAATGCCTTGATATGAAATGTTTCAGAGAAAAAGGAACCATGGGCCTAGCCTGGCCAAGACTACCACAAGTTGTAGCTGTATTTGACATGCATCTCCGAGCCTCAGCATGTCAACAAGTACTACCTCAGACTACAGCTGGATTCAACATGTTTCTTGATGTCTCAACATGTTGCCACTGCCAATGGCCACAGCTGGATTCAACGTGTTTCTCGATGTCTCAACATGTTGTATCAACTCAGCACCAGCAGCACCAACATCAAGTGTTCATCGGTCCTATCCGTCTTCGATGTTAATATTCGGTGTGCGCGTGTTGAAATTCGTATGTTCAGTGAAACAGTGCAAGGTCATCTGCTAAAATATTATGTCACTCATTTGTATCACATTAATATTAGAATCTTAGTAGGGAACTAAACTGTACACTGTTGTGACTAGAATTACTTTTCTGTCGTAAGACTAGCGTGTAAGAAAAGTGCTTTCGATTTAAGAACTCTAAGACCCTAGTCATATTGAACTAAGACTGAGTGTCATGATCTAGTAGTAAGATTCGATCATTGTAGATTAACGTGAGATGCCTTCTGCATGACATAACGACATGTGTCCGTTGTGATTCTGTCATAGCTAAAGCAGGTTAAGTTTTGTGAATACTGCTTCCTCATTTGAAGAGGAGTGAGTGTGAAAATAGAGTCTCCAAATGAGACACCTCTGTGACGCATGGAACTTCATTCCATGCAACCTAGACCACAAATAAGTTATGATACGTGTCCTGTTGTAAACTCCATACTTATGAATCCAATAGGATGATATTTAGTATTGCTCATAATTAATACACATAAATGTGTAAACTGATCTTAATATTGTTTCAAGGATCTGTTCCGTATATTTACATGTTTAACTAGTTCGTGTAATTATTATGATACTCTATGCGTGATCTTTGTGGCTACACTGGACAGTAGTGAGATTCGCCATTGGACGAATCTCCCCTCCTCGTTCATTCCGTTCTCGGACGCCATATGCTTTGCTCTCTCCGTTTTTCCTTGTTACACAAAGCCCTTACTTGTGATCAATCTTTGTATAATATTGCATCTCAGTTTATCCTCGCTTAAAGTGATTAATCGAGTCTATATTTTGTTGTGTCATCAAATATATACGTTCAATCAAGTTATACGAACTGTGTGTTGTGTATAATTCACCATCAAGCGACTACTGCGGTAAGTGTTTGTCTTGGGTTTTACTAGCGTTACACTTCCTTTCTAGACTTATTATGGTTCTTGACTTATTCATTTGTATTTGCTTACGACGGCTTTTTGACTCGATACTTTTGATAGGCTTTCTTCATTACTCTCTCTTGAAGACATACTACATTGCAAAAAAATATTCTTCTTCGTTAAAAATTGTATAAGGACTAGGGTTTTTTTCTTGAATGAGGGATTTTTGTACTAATTTTCTGTCTTCTGTATATTTTCGCCTTTCTTTCTTTTCTCACCTCGTGGGATTTTATAATGATGTAATGATGTACTTGCGTTGCTTTCTTCTTTATAATGTATTCTTTATACTACATTGAATAACGTATTGTTCTTTGTGTAACTTTTTCTTCATCTGCTTCTCATTGTTCATTATGTACCTTTTACTATGTCTATTCTGTATATCTATATCTAATCCTTGTATGTTTCGTTGCACTATTTCTTTTCATTTAACGTACAGATTGTTTTTTCTTTCTCTCTTTCTGCTTAAATATTCTACCTTGATTACTTATGTGTTGTTTGAACTTTTGTACCGCCGGAAGGCTTTTACAAATAAACAATTTCATTTCATTTCATTTCATTTCAAGTTCCATGATCCAAAAATTGTGGGAAATTTTTTTTTTTTTTTTTTAATTGAAGTTGATGGGGTTTTAGAGAATAGAGGCATCTGGAAGTTTTGTGTGGTCTCAATGCGACTAAAGGTGGCAGTGGTTCCGAAAACTATCTGGAACAACTTGGAACAATGGAATGGCTAAGTGGAACCGCTCCAGTCTTGGAGGGTAATTTTGACTTGTTGCTCTATCATTGTCCTCTATGATGTACTTTGGCAATAAACGGGTGTTATTATTATTATAATCTATTTATTACCTAAGGTTCGGAAATTATGAAGAATTGGAGGGGATAATATAGGATTTTTTTGAAAATAAACGATACCTGAATTGCACTGCAGAGTAAGCTATATACCCTATGAACTACAGTGTAAGCCAGGGGTGCTCAAACTTGAACTGCTGGCGATCTACCTCAATATTTTTAGACTACTTACGATCGACTCTGAGAGGCTGCAAGTATGTGTGATGCAGGGTTGTCGTACCGGTAGGGTGTACCGTAGCATATATAGATATTAGCTTTCCGCACAATTTACATTATTTTAGTCAAGGTTTGGGTTAGGTTTACTTAAGTTCTTCTCTACAATATCAATGAAAAAACTCCTAGTTATTCAAAATTGCGAGTTTATTCGTTGTTACAAAACAAAAGAGTTACATATGGTGTTAAACTCAACTAAGGAGTGACTTTGGATGTTGAAGCGTGGCACTGCATGTCCTCAGCATACTTTTCATAAGATGGTGCGTAACATATGAGTGCCAATCGCAAGCATGATGACATATGATCGTCAGTTAGTCGATTGCGATATTTTGACTTAATTATCTTCATTTCAGAAAATGCAGACTCGCACAAGTAAGTTGACCCAAACATTGCCGTCAGTTGAAGGGCGATTTGCCTTAGATTCGGATATTTATCTTCAGATATAAAACACCAGAAATTTGTATCAGATGCTGTAGCTTTGAGATGTATATCTGATATAATCTGCACCAACTCATTTTCAACAGAACATGAGTTCATATTAAACTGACTTGCTACTTCAGTAGCTAATTCCTCAATGTTTTTACATGAAAAAGGATAACTCATAAATGATGCTATATTTGCCAATTTACTGCAATCATAAAAACGCATTTCGAATTGTCCCAAAATATTTGATAATTCAGCCTCATACGTATCATAATTCAACTGAGGAATCCTTTCTTTCAAAGACGGAAAATGTTTCAGATCCTTTCTTTTCAGTTGATCTATCATAAGTTGCAATTTACTTTTGAATGCGTTTACTGCGCTAATCATCTCAATAATAGTTTTTCCTTTACCTTGAAGCTCCAAGTTAATGTTGTTTAAGTGCATTGTGATGTCAGTCAAAAATGCCAAATCAGTCAGCCATTTTTCGTTTTTCAACATCTCAGTGTCATCACCTCTTTCGTCTAGAAAAGCTGTTATTTCGGGCAATAATTCTTGAAACCTTTCTAGGAATTTTCCGCGACTCAACCACCTGACGTCCGTGTGAAGAACTAAATCAGTGTGTTCAGCTGACTCCCTATCTTCCAACTGCAACTTAAAGAGCCGCCGTTGCAAGCTACGTGCACGGATGGAATTCACAATTTTTGTTGCAATGCCCATAATTTCCTCCGTGTTTAAAACTTTTGAACACAAAACTTGTTGATGTATAATGCAATGGAATGAAAAAAATGAAGGGAATTCTTCATTAGCTCGACACAATGCCACAAAACCGTTCTTGTTTCCAGTCATTGCTGGTGCTCCATCGGTTGTAATGCACACTAATTTATATATTGGTAGCTTGTAGTTTTTTACAAAATTGATGAAAACGTCACGGGTCTTCCCCTTCAGAGGAATGATTGTCAAAAATTCTTCCTTAGCCAACATGTCATTGAATACCATCCGAATAAAAATACACAGCTGGGCAGTGTCTGTCATATCGGTGGATTCGTCGAACTGTAAAGAAAAGTATGTACATAATTCATCCACTGAGACGAAATACATCCCAAATGAAGACTTCACAGATTCCTGTCAATCACGATCACTGTCCAGAACTTTTACTCCTGCCTGAAGAACAGTAATCCTTAGGGAATCCTGAAACCTCCTTAGGGTACCCTGTGTCTCATCCTATAGGACCTGGTCAATAGGAAGTTAGAAGAAGTCGATACGGTCGTCCAATAATACCTCCGCAAAGAGTCAACTTGTAAATATCATCGTTTAGTTCAATTTGAGGGGAAGGTGTTGTAACTGCCTTACCTATGTAGGTAATATTATCTTAAACCCCATTAATTATGTTTACCATAGATGTTGATCCATTCGTAAGATCAATCATTGTAAAAGTTCAGAGAGTTAATACATCGTCATAAAGTTCAATTCTCTTATGATTTACCTTATTAATCAAAGAGAGCTGGCGGTGGTCTCGGTCGATACAGAATGCCATCTTCTTTAAATTTCTTTCTGTACAAAAAAACGTGTTCGAACAAACTCAATGGTTTAGTGATAAGTTGTCCCCTCGTATTCGAAATTGGTCTATAAAATTCGCTCTATTAGCCATGCTGCATGACTGATTACTATTTTGATCCTGCATTGTTTATAATAACAAAATTATCGATTCCGAAAACTATTAAACCACGTTATCGATTTTGTTCCAGGGAGTTGGCATGATCGTCGAACGCCACCCTGACGGTGTCGCCACATGAGCACCGATCCGTCAGCTCAACCATGAAAACCACCCTTAATCGTTAATTACTGTATCATTACTTAATGTATTATTACTGTATGTACTACCCTTAATTTATTACTGTATTATGAAATTTATTGTTATTATAATGGTATGTAAACTAATTAAAATATTTATATTTGAAATAATTTATTGTTATTATAATGGTATGTAAACTAATTAAAATATTTATATTTGAAATAATTTGGTGCATTCAATAAACCACAAGTGGTGCAACGAAATTTATAATTATACCGACCATTCTGGTTTTGTTATGCCCTACTCAACACTACTGATGAATGTATTTTTCTACCTTGAAAATTTAGTCTCTATTCGCCGGTGGAAATGTATTACTATTTATGACTGTATTATGAAATTTATTGTTATTATAATGGTATGTAAACTAATTAAAATATTTATATTTGAAATAATTTGCGTGCCTATCAATTACCCTTTGGTGCATTCAATAAACCACAAGTGGTGCAACGAAATTTATAATTATACCGACTAATTAATTACAGTTCATCCGTAGACATGGTATGAAATCGACGCTCAGTAATCGATTTTACCATCGATTGTACAACCGAAAGACTCAGTCGCTCGAGAGTCTCTGAAAGAGAAACATTGTGCCGGCAAACGCTAAACAGTAGCCCGCGAGTGCAGTTGTTTTACCCGCGGCGCGATGAACTCGGAAAGCGGTGGACGAACAGTGACGATCCAGGAAATTATTTCCAAAACAAACGCAGAGATTGCGAAACATCAGCAAAACACAGCCCGAATTCCTGATCCTACCATCCGTAGCGGAATAAGTGAGCTTTATAACATTATCACTACGCTTTGTAGTTACTTGGCCGAAGTAAATGAAGTTGTAAATGAACATAGGGATAAAATAAAAGATCTTGAGTTGGAAAATAACGCTTTAAAAGAGGCGGCGACGACCCCTAGAGCAGAGCATTTCCAACCTGTATCGAAACATTTAAACAAGTGGGAAGACGAGGATACTGATACTGCGGACGAAAATGATCTGGCTAACGAGACGAAGTGGATCAGAATCAAAAATAAAAGAAGGAGAACGTATAAATCCCCTCCTGAGAATCAAAGCAATTTGAGGGTAAAATCCCCTTCTCGTATAAGTGGGAAAGATAAGAAGGTATTCCCCCCACCTCCTATTACAGTTTCGAGGATTAAAGAGTATCCAATGCTCTCAGCCATACTGAAGGAAGCCACAGACAAGCTTTGTAAGGTGACAGCGCTTAATAACGACCAGTGGAAGGTAAATGTGCCTGATGGGGATATTTATCGTCAAGTCTCAGCTAAACTGAGAGAGAAGAAAATCGAATGGTTTAGCCATGAGGACAAAAATACCATAGCCATCAAAGTGGTGGCTAGAGGATTACATCCTACATGCCAGAAAGATGAAATTATAACCGACCTACAGAATCAAGCTAATAAACTTTATTTGAGTAATATTCCTCTAAAAATGTAAAGTTCAATTTTTAACCGAAATTGCCATTTGGTGCTTTTTACTAAGTTTTTAGGTTTTTAGTTACCTCAAGTATGTAGGTACTCAAAACCATTCTTGGGAGTCAATGTCTAACTGTGATTTTTTAAAAATTGGTAATAAATTCTTTCTCAAATGCAATTACTTGAAAATATGCATTCCACACCCCCCCTTGTGACAGTTCCGGCGGGATCCAAGAGAATGCGCTTGCGCGTCCGTCGCTTCGGCGCCAGGCGTTTGTACTCACGTTCTTGAAAGGCTATGGCTGGGGCTAGATGATGATCCGGGAACCGGAAAATTATCTTCTCTGAACATAGCATGCGGGTGATTCTCACAGAAAGGGGCAGAAGTGATGTCCGGACCAGTTGCGGCGACCCACTAAGGATTTGGGAGCAGGCGAAGGTCTTGAATTGTAGTATAGGTAGGTTTTTATCTAGAACCCTTTTTTCCATTTTTAGGTTATGATTATTCCTTTAAATAAAAAATTAACTAAATATAGTCTAATCGTCATCGACCTGTCCTGTCCCAATGCGACTTTCCCAACTTCAAGCTTTAATTAAAGGTCTTTCCACTTTTGAGTTTGGATTTTATTCAATTTTTCTACATCAGCATGATTTCTGATCGATAAAATTAATGTAGAACCGCTAGAAAAGTGTATTTGGATGGAAATATATGTGTCCGGAGCATCGCCGTCATCAACCTGTCCAATATTGTTTTTCGAATTTTCGCGGTCACAAGTGTATTTTACTGGGTTTTTTTTTGCCACCTTTTTTTTCGCGCGCTTCTCAGTTACCAGAAAAACCGCCATTCGTTTCAATTCAGTCAACTCGTGGTCGTCAGCAGGAGCAGACGTGTGCTGGATCGTGGGTTGGTCAAACACAATCGTCCGAAACCTGTCCACTTTTTCGTAGTGAGTAATTGGACTCAATTTTTTCTTATGGTATTTTTATTGTGCACCGAACGGTTAGTTTCATGTTATATGCCGAATTCGGGAAAAAGCTTGCCACAAGGTGAAACATTTGAGAAAAACTTATGAATCATCATCGACCTGTCCATCATCAACCTGTCCTCTCCTGAAATTTCGAGGACAGGATGATGAAGAAAATGGCAAATCTATTATGTTTTTTGGATTTTCTAGTATTCCCATGTTTTCGCATTTAGTAATTCAATTTTCTCGTATTGACCATTCAAAACATATATCTACTTAGCCGAACGTTGTGAAGGTCTACTTGGACTTATTCGACAATTTCTGTCATTGTTTGTTGGATTCGCCCTACAGTGCTCACGTTTTTGGGTCTTTTGACTTGAAATGTTGAGGGTTTAACGTTTCTTGGCAGTTAGAGCGAATTTTCCATTGGAGCGTGCTAATAAACGGCCCCAGCTCAAAAATTCTCGTTTGGCTGAAAATCGTTTTAAAAAAAGTTCCAGTCGTGCAGCATGACCATGTGAGAGAATTTTTGTAGGAAACCGATTTTTATTTACTTTTCAAATGATTTTCAACTTTAAAAGTTAAAATTCGAACACGTCTTGCGCGCCAATAACGTTCAAATTTACGGCATTTAAACTTGTTTTAATCAAAATTCAGCAAAAAGTATGCTTTTTTAAGTTTTTCTCATTTTCATCGGTTTTTGCTATTTTTTAGCACATTTTGTGGAATCTGAGTGCGTTTTTGTGCACGAAAAGTTCTTTTTTTCGAATTCATCCTTTCGTAAATGATTCTTAATTTTGCTTGGCAAAACTCGCGTTTTTTTTTTTTTTTTTTTTCAATTTTTTGTCGGTTTTTGCGATTTTTGGAGCACATTTTTTATAATTTGAGCGCTTTTTGTGCACCACTCGCGATTCTTTTTATTTTTCGTTATTTTTGAGTTTTGGTTGTCTTTATAGGCACAGATGGCTCCGAAGAACTAATATTGAACGTGTGATATAAATATATAGTAATGACTAGGGATTATTTTCATGATTGAAAATAATTAATAGATCTCATCCTATTCCCTATCAAGTCATGTTAATATTTCAATGAGAATGTATATTTTCAAGTTTCACTGTTATTGGTTTATTCGTTTGATTGAAATGTTAGATTCTAAATATTATGTTTATATAATTAACGTTTTCTTTTATTAAATACCTCTGAAAACTTTTCAAAATTAGTTAGAATTGGAATTCAGTAATACTCAACCATGATTTTTGGATACTGTACCACGTTTGAAAATGATTCTCTAAGGAAGGTGTCTTTGAGAAACCGCACTGCAGACTGTTTGTTCACCGAAAACTTTGAATTCACATTCTGATTATATTACAATATGAAGTGTTTTACAAAAACAAGCATTTGTTTTGCTAACCAACGACAAATTGAAGGAAATCCAGGACAGGGCGATGATGCCAGGACAGGGTGGTGATGCAAATGTGGTGAGAATCAACGGGTCGCATCATCGCCCTGTCCTAGTGTCATCGACCTGTCCACCTAAATTTTTAAATATTTATTTTCTGAATTATTAAAAGCGCTACTGTTTGGATTGGCATCGAATTTAGATACATACGATATAGAGAGCATCTGTGATTTCTTTCAGCTCGATTCGATAACTTTTTCTTTTTTAAAAAGTCAAACTCAAAACTGACCTTTTCTGTGAGAATCACCCATATATGCTATTAGTACGAGTTCTATCTCTTATGGTACTGTCACTCTCCTCTCTCTCTCTATGAGTGTGAATTTAGGCCCCCATTGTACCTCCTAAGTCCATTACAGCTTCATCTTCATTATCACCACCAGTATGCTGGAGTAGGTTTGTTTTTTTCTCTCTTAAATTATACAATTTTCGTTTTAGAAGCATTAAAGTTATACCTACTTCAAAATTGTGAGAAAAAATATTTGACTGCTATTTTTTGTCAGGGAAATTTGAAGTTCGGTCAGGGAAAATGTCAGGGAAATTTAAAATTTCAATTTGGAGGCCACCTTGGTAACAGTTCAATTCAGCTGATTATATACGTGGGATGGAGATCAGAATGTAAGTACAGGGTGCGGCAGTGAGGACGGACGGTTTTAAAAAAATCATAAAATAGTTAATTTTCACTCCAAAACAAATTTATTGATGCAGTCAGGTTCGCAAGGAAATAGCATTTGAGACAGTCAAGTGTGAAAAATCACATCAGGCATGTGGTGGCCGAAATTGTTTATGCAGTGCTGGAGGCGTTCTTGGAAGTTTGTGTAGACTCTCTCCAACATAACCCTACGTCGTAATGATCACCAACTTCTTTTTCCCTGAATTATGACGGCGACGAGTTACAACCCGACGTGTGTGGTTCCAGCAGGATGGGGCGACCGCCCACACAGCCAGAGCATCAATGGACGATATTCGCCCTCTCTTCCCTGGTCGCCTTATTTCCAGGTTTAGCGATGTTCATTGGCCTCCTCGGTCCCCAGATTTATCCATATGCGATTTTTTCTTATAGGGACACCTCAAGGCTTAGAGTATACGAGAAGAAGCCCCGAACTCTGGACGAGTTGAAGGACGCAATTCGCGTGGAAGTCGCCCAAGTTGAGAGAGTATGTTGGAGATAACGCCCAAGAACACCTCCAGCACTGCATAAACAATTTCGGCCACCACATGACTGATGTGATTTTTCACACTTGACTGTCTCAAATGCTATTTCCTTGCGAACCTGATTGCATCAATAAATTTGTTTTTGAGTGAAAATTAACTATTTTATGATTTTTTTTAAAACTGTCCGTCCTCACTGCCGCACCCTGTACAATTCAGTGGCCACTTTTTAAGCCGCCGACCCTACCACGATGATAGCCTCAGCGTTACTCCCAAAGCTTCGCCAAGCATCCCACTCTTCCAACACAATTATCGACCATTTCCTTATGGTCTTATAACTAATTAGTATTACATACCGAAATAGAAAATTATAGATCAATCCAAGATAGTGGAACGATTCGCTTCAAAAATCCCCTTATTATCATACAACAGCACAAAAATTACAGCACCTGATTACAAGAACGGTTATCATCCTACGAAATGTTTAGAGCACGTGAAGGTTTTCGCAAGATTTGCTTTTCCCGTCTGATAGACACATTCGAGCCAAAATTTCTTTGGCCGTGTTGAGCGACAGGGACGTCTTGCTGGAATGCAGTTTCCTTCGGGTTCGCTTCAATTCTCTGGCCTCTCGAAGGCGGATTTGCTTCAGGATTCCTGTAAATTAATGAATGAATACAAATTTAAATATGCCGAGGCGTTGACAAGGAATCCAAGTGTTAACAAGGCTCTTGATAAAGGGCGTACGCAGGGGCGGGGCAACTGGGGCAGCTGCCCCAGTAGACTACCTACTCCGCAATTATCTCGTCACACAAATTAATACGCATCTCTGTATATCCCATATTTGGATTCACTACTAAGTTCATTACTAGACCGATTTTCGGATGATAATGTAACAGCTTTAGGGGGATTGGTACTTCAACCATTGAAGATGTTGGAAATGTCAAAGGAAGAACTCAAACAGCGACTGACCCAATTTTGTAATTTTTATGGTCTGGATACCCTCACTGAAGCTGAGCATACATTTTGGATGAAAAAGGGTCTTACTACAGAAAAATTGAATGAATTGAATTTGATCGATGTACTGCAAGAGACAAGGGGTTTTACCCCCAAGTGAAATCGGCGCTAAACGTTCTTCTCGCACAGCTGTGCACAATTGAATGGTCATTCAGCTCGTTGAAGGCCGTATCACACTAGCATTATTTCCGCATTTTTTCTGCGTTTTAAACGCTGAAACGTGAAGAAGGCAAACTGCGTTTTTTCAAGGTCAGTAGTGAATGTTGAAGAGGAATAACTGCAAAAACAGCGCATTCTGGTGGAATGCATTTTTATTAAATCTGTCTGGTTAGGGCTCCTAGGGGTTTTTCATTGAATTGTAACCTCCCCAAGGGTTATGTTTAGCATTTTTCTTGCGTCAAGGTAAAAATTAGAACGTGTTCTAATTTTCCCAAGTGAGTTTAAAAACGCTCCGCCAGGATGCGCAATGGTCGAAAAAGCTGACCTTGGAAAAACGCACTTCTTCTTCTTCACGTTTTTGCATTAAAAACGCAGAAAAAATGCGGAAAAAATGCTAGTATGATACGGCCTTGAGAAGGGTTAAAACATGGTTGAGGTCAACCATGTCAGAAGCCCGTCTCAACCGACTATGCCTATTGAATGTACAGAGAAAGTTGGTCCACGAGAAGAAAAATCAATTTGTTGATGAAGTTTTGAGACTATTTTGTGAAAACCCCAGGCGTTTGATGTTGCAGTAATAATAATTTTCAAGTAGTTCTCAATTCATAAATTATAACTTTGCATTTACCCTCATTTTGTTCATGATTGTTTTTGCCTACATCGGTCTTGTAAAATTACCGTTGGCGTATTACGTCAAGCGAAAAGTCTGCGTACGCCCTTGCTCTTGATGTTGAAAGAATTCAAATTGAAAGCTTCTTGATTCTTGATGTGGCTTACTCAACTGATTTAGGAATGAGTCAGTCATTTTAATCGTCTCCTAATGTCCAAGGGAGTCTCTTTATCAAATCTTAAATTCAGGATGAACAAGAGAGATTTTAGCTCACTCAGCTGGTTAGGAAAGAGCCAAAACCTGCAATAGTCTCTTAGTGTCCGAGAGGGTCTCTGTATAAAATCTCAACTTCTTAGGATAAACCAGAGACAATTCAGTTCACTCAGCTGAGTGAGAATGAGCCAATCTTTCCAATCGATTCCTAGGGCGGAATTCATAGACAAAGCCTGAGTGTGTGTGTTCACTCACACTCATCTAAATGGAGGGTCACCCTCCACTCACCAGTTCCAATTCATAGTTGAGTAGGATAGCTCACTCAACAGTTAGGGGCACACTGAGATTACATGAGTTCAACAGT
This sequence comes from Adelphocoris suturalis, assembly GCA_030762985.1. Classification (NCBI taxonomy): domain Eukaryota; kingdom Metazoa; phylum Arthropoda; class Insecta; order Hemiptera; family Miridae; genus Adelphocoris; species Adelphocoris suturalis. Next base: position 147,246,233 of record CM061041.1, on the reverse strand, counting down.
GCACTCAGGGGACACTCAACACTTTTTCAACATAAGTTGGCAGCCCTGACAGTATGTTGTAGGGGAAGTTTTTCTGGTTTGAGGGAAAAAAGGACGGGGAAATTCCCTCTCACATTCCGCACTGATCAATAACAGTTCTCAAAGGTTACACTTTTCTTTGTGTTTTTGCTTTTTAAGCTATTATCCTTGTTCCTTGGGGAGACAGGACATAGGCCTTATCAGACAAAAACCAAAGTTATTGGTCCTCCCGCATGGATCGGGGCAACCATAAGTTGAAGTGAATCCTTGTTGCTTGTTTGTTGAAGTGCTGATAATTTGTGTTTATTATCTATTGATTTGTAGTATTGAATTGTATAATTATGTATAGCGTTGTGACAAAAAAGAAGTGAGAAAATGAGAAAACAATGATTCGCCAGTTAGTTTTGAAGAACAGATATATGTAGTTGAAAATAAGAAGAGTTATGGTATAATGAGACTGTTGGACAAAAAGAAGACGTGAGGTTTTGGAAGAGCTTCAAGCAATCACATTTTCTTGGAATTCTCATTGATTGTACATCCTGATGAATGGAAGGTAGGTACCTACCGACAACTCATTCCACAAACCAAGATGAATCTGAAAACTATGCACTACAAACTTGGTATGTAGAGATCGCATAGAATCAACGAGCGACCAGCACTTTCAGCTGTGGTACCTAGTTATAAATCCTTTCCATTTATTTTAGGCTCCTAAGGGTTCGTAGTTGTTCATGACTGTATCTTTCCTGAATCGGAATAGTTCGCGAAATATTTCGTTGTTGATTGTGTAACATTCAAATGGGATCTGTCACATCAAACATGTACCTACCTACCGTTTAGGAACAGCCTAACTACTCTTATGTGTGCGTACTCTTATGAAGTTTTTGAATAAACTCCGAACTAAATAAACGATGTATGTTCTACTATATTACCTATTCCTATACCTACGTGAAAATAATAATAAAAGTTATCAGTTGACGCACTTAAGTGACCTCCTACCGTCACTCAGGATTTTACACCATTGAGCTGAGGGTGATACTCACCTCAACGCCATTTTTTGTTAATGAATCCCGTTGAGTGTGCACTTGGGTTGTACACTCAGTGCACCCTCAGGGTCGCCCTCAAATCACGTCTATGAATCGCACAGAGTGCATGAATTCCCTTATCGATACACTTAGGGGCCCACTCAGACTCAATTCCCGTCTATGAATTCCGCCCCTAATGTCCCAGGAATATTTCATAAGTAATACGAGTAGTTTAGGGATCAACCAATAAGATAACCTCTCAATAATATTACTCCCTCGCCATTTCTGAGTATGAAACAAGAAACGCGACCAGCTTTCGACTGTAGTTAATTGACTCATTCTGATAGTATTAGATTATGACATACACCCCACGCTCGCGCGCGAAAATACGGAGACGTATCAATCACTTTTATCGACCCATGTACCATCTGGGACGATGGCTCATTGCACTAAGGCGTGGGTTTCGCATTCCGAGCGTCCACGGTTCTAACCCCGTCTCGCCTCTCTTATTTTTTAAATTCTCTGTTTCTATTGACCTTTCTGACCCCGTTCTAGAAGTAGCAAGATGTATATTACTAGCCAATAACTGCAATCCGCCTCTTATGGTCCCAGAGAGTCTCCCTATCAAATCTCAACTTCTGAAGATAAACCGGAGACAATTCAGCTCACTCAGCTGAGTAAAGGTGGTCGTCCATTAGGTCGGCAGAGCGGCGCGGCGCGGCGCGACGCCAAAATCTTTCTCCAGAAATATAATGTAAATGAATGGTAGTCCGTCCACTAGGTCGGCAGCGTGGCGCGGCGCGGGTGAGTCGAAAAATTTCCGCTCTCGACCGCTCTCCAAACTTCTGGAACGCGGCGCGGCGCGGCCCCACCGACCTACAGTGCGTTCCGAATCACGATCGCAACGCCACTTTCGCCACTTTTGCGCCAAAATAGACGCCATTTGCCGTTCCGTTTCCTGCCATGATCGCCCATTTCGCCACATCGATGACGTCACGGATTTCTCCCACCCTTCGCCCACCCTTAAATATGGCGTGTGAAATCTTCCATCTTCGACCCATGTCTGGAGCTGGGTCGGTGTGGTCGTTGTGATAAGACGGGCGATAAGATAACAGATATCGCAAATGAGAGTGAATTTTGACATTGACATGTCTTGATTTTGACATTGACATGTCTTTACTTTGGCACTTCGACAGAAATCGTTCACCATTCGTTTGAAAGCTCTCGATTTATCACGCATTTCTCTCGTAGGTTGTAAGATTATTAGGAACTCAATAAATTAACTAATTATTTTGTTATTATTTAGATTTTATTCACATACACGCACAGATCTTAACCTCAAGCCTTACACTAATACAAGTCTCTTATTTGTTGCCTTAAGCTCAGTCACGTTGGCGTTACTGTGTAAAGATTATACATGGATCGTGGAACACAACTTAACATGGATCATGTTACATCTTTCTTCCTTCACAATGTGACTAAAAATATAGCAAACATTTCAGTATACAAAACAAAAGGTACAACACATGTAAGAACCAAAGAGAAATCAATATCAGCTGACTATATACGAGGTTATTACAACTATCAGACTTATGTATCAGACTTATGGTCAGAGATTCAATACAGTAAAAATATAACTGAGGAAACATTATAATGCAAGTAAAAATATAACTGAGGATACATTAGAATACAAATACAGTAAAAATATAACTCAGGAAACATTAGAATACGAGTAAAAATATAACTGAGGGTACATTAGAAAACAACTTATCAACACATGTAATCCTGTAAGTAAGCAGGAGGTCTGGTTTGCCTCTTTGCCCTTCCTGCTACTTCCTGTGACCCATCTTCCCCATCACCAACTCTTTCAGACTCCAAACCCTCAATTCCATTCTCAACTACTCCTTCATTGGACCTATTGGATGAATTTATTGAATCATCCTGTTCACGCTCATTATCCTCGACTTCAGAGAATCCTGAACAACCACTAGCAGACCTTCTCAGAAATTTACTATTCCTCACAAAGCATGATGAGGGCGAGTCCTGATATCTCCTAACAAAGTACGATCGAGGACCCAATCCAAGCTTAACCACAACGCCAGGATCCCAACGGCCCTTGTCAAAGTCCCAGATAAGAACTCTGTCTCCAGGAGCAAGAGGTGGCAATGTTTTAGCAGTCCTATCATAGAACTTTCTTTGGTTGTCCGTACGTTTGTCAAATTTCGCTTGAACACCAAAGTTAACCTTAGGTTCCAAATTGCTATAGTGAATTGGGAGTTTAGTCTTTAAATTACGATTTAGAAAAAGTGAGGCAGGTGACAAATTAATGTTACTAAGTGGAGATGCCCTGTAATCAAGAAGGAACTCGGAGAGGTCCCTTCCTGACTGTAAGCTTTTCTTTAGAAAACCTTTGACTATTGCAACGGCTTTCTCTGCCCTCCCATTGCTTTGGGGATACCTGGGGCTTGTGAAAACCAACTTGAAATCAAGGTCTGAAGCAAATTGCCTGAACTCTCTACTATTAAATGGTACATTGTCACTAACATGAGTATCGGGGATTCCGAATTGTGAAAAAAGTAGTTTCAACACTGTGATAACAGTTTTACAAGATTTGTCACGAACCTTGTGCACTTCTATCCAGTTTGAGTAGGCATCAACAACCACCAGATAATCATGCCCCCCAAACTCACAAAAATCACTTGATATCCTTTCCCAAGGTCTTTGAGCATTTTCATAGGGAAGTAACTCCTCCTTCTGCTGAGCTGGCAGCATGGACAAACAAACTGAACAAGAGTTAATCATGTTCTCTATGTCATTGCACATACTAGGCCAGTAAAGGAGTGCTCTTGCTCTTTGCTTACATTTGACTATCCCAAAATGAGATTCATGAATTAGATTCAACATGGCAACTCTCATGTTTTTTGGTACCACTAAACGATTGTTAAAAAACAATATACCTTCTTCCAGATTTAAATCATTTCTGATTTTGTAATATGCAATCATATCCCCGACTAAAGTTTTTCTGTCTGGCCAACCCTTATGCAAGTAACTAACCACTAGTTGCAATGCATCGTCAGCTAATGTACCTTCCTGAAACTCAATCACTTTTCTTTCTGACATTGGAAAGTCATAGGTTAGGGAATGAACCACAGCAAAATGAGGCTCTTCGTTGGAGTTTCCTGGAAGAGCAGCCCTAGAAAGCACGTCAGCGATTACATTATTTTTTCCAGGCAGGTACTTGAGTTCAAAATTGTAACGTAACAGCCTCAGCCTAAATTTTTGTAGTCTATTAGATACTTTGTGTACCTCACGATTGAAAATTGACACCAAAGGTTGGTGGTCAGTGAATACAGTTACTTTCAGACCATAAATACATTTATCGAAATATTCCAATGCAAAGCATAAGGCAGCCATCTCCAAGTCAATGATTGGATATCTAGTTTCAGCATCTGAAATGCTCCTAGAACAAAATGAGACTGGATGCCCATCTTGTACCAAACATGAACCAAAACCCTCCGTTGAAGCATCGACATAAATTTGGATAGGCTCACCAGCGTCGAATATTCTGAGTACAGGTGCATTTGTTAATTTACTCTTTAGAACCTCCCATGAGCGTTGGCAGTCAACATTCCAAACAAATTCATTACCTTTTTTTATAACTTCCCTTAATGGTTTAGTTAATGTTGACATATTAGGAATAAATGAAGCAAAATAATTAGCCATTCCTAACATGCGTTGAACACCCTTTCTATCTACTGGTTGAGAAAGGTTCAAAATGGGTTTTAGTTGATCTGGGTCTATTTCCGCCCCCTTTTCTGAGTAAATGGACCCTGTATATTTTACTGACTTTACTTTATATTGCAATTTCTTAGGATTAAATTTTATATTATACATTCGTGCCCGAGCCATAATCATTTCCATTGTTCTGTCATGCTCTAGTTCATTGTTAGTAGCCACAATAAAATCATCGAAATATATCCCCAAATTTGGAATATCGCCGAAATACTTAACATTCATTTTTTTTTTTAAATTCTGGGCTTAAATTAGCTCCAAATGGAAGCCTGTTAAATTTAAATTTCCCAAAGGGACAGATCAAAGTAGTCAAGAAACTGCTTCTTTCATCCAGTGGAACCTGGAAAAAACCATCTTTCATGTCAAGTACACTGAACAATTTTTTGCCGGCCAATTTTAACTCTAATTCTTTTTTGGTAGGTATCGGATATGGGTCTAATTTGATAGCCCTATTCAAATGATACGGATCTAAGCAAATTCTAATACTTCCGTCATTTTTTTCCACTAACGTGACATTATTTACCCAGTCTGTGGGCACATTCACAGGACTTATTACTTCCTTGTTGATCAAATCATCCAAAGCCTTTCTAAGCCGAGGTTTAATTGATTCTGGAATCCTTCTCATGCCATTAATAACAGGTTTGGCATCATCTTTTAAAATTATTGTACACTCTTCAGGAATCTTACCTAATCCACTAAAATTGTCAATGTTTCTTTCAATAAATTCAGTTTTAGGATCCTTAGCAACTACCTCCAAGATTCGTTTAATGAGGCCAAACGATTCACATTCCTTTAGACCCAACAACACTGGGCATGAGAAATCAACAATAACAAAATTAACAACTCTAATCATCTCCTTAATTCTGACAACTAGGTCAATAACTCCAAGTGTGGCAACTTTAAATTCACCAAACGTAACAATTTTTATTTTTGAATCTTTAATAACTTTGTTTCCATTTACTAGCTTCAGTTGTTCCCCAGACATAACACTACACTGTGCCCCTGTATCAAGCTTACAAATTACCTTGACGTCATTGATGAAGGCTTCCTGTATCCATTCATTGGGCTTGGGATCAGCCCTGTGTAGAGTATACAGATAGCGTAGGTCTTCAACAACGTCCTGAGTTGCAGACGCTGTGTCCTCCTCATCTTTCAGCTGATGAATCTGCTTCCTGTTATGTTCACCATCAGATGTAGGTCTAACTGATGTTCCTCTGTTTCTTTGTCTACACCCGATTCGAAAATGGTTCATACCTCTACACAAGCTACATTGCTTGCCATAGGCAGGACACTTGGCCTTTTCATGTTTATAGCCACATTTTAAACAGCTGTACGCAGCTGGGTTAGACGTAGACGAAAAACCTCTTCCTGATGTTTTGGCTCTTACCTCGAGAACTTCTTTTTCTCTAGAACTGGTGTTATTCACTACATTGGATTGGCGTCTACCCATCTCAGCTGCTTTACACAGCTCAACAGTCTTGGTAAGAGTCAAGTCAGTAACTCTAAACAATCTTTCTTGCAGGTCTTTATCCCGCAGCCCCAGTAACAGCACGTCCCTCACCATACACTCAGTATTGGTCATTGTGGGATGCTGTTCATCATATTCACAAGTCAGAGCCAACTCTTGAACTTCAGCGTAAAATGACTGAAACTCTTCTCCCTCCAACTGCTTCCGACTATTGAACTTGAATCGTTCAATTACAACATTCTTTTTAGGTTGAGTGTATTCATCAAACCACTGCCGAACAAAGTCATAGCTCTCCCGATCAAGGTCCTCAGACACAAATGAGTAAAACCGCCTGGTAGCCTCATAGCCAGCACAACTGAGAAAAAGTGCCGATTTAACTTCTTGTGACTCCTTCTTTTATTTTGAGGCAACCAAGTACAAATCAAATTCTAGCTTGAAGCGTTTATAATCGGTAGCCATATTATCTCCTAGACTGAGAGGAGCTGGGGCACGGATCTTATCATAGGCCATGTTAAAAGTATTACACTATTCAACGATTCACAACGGTTTATCACTATAAAACACCGTAGGCACTTGAGTAAACGGGAACTCGGGTCTACCTGACACCATGTAAGATTATTAGGAACTCAATAAATTAACTAATTATTTTGTTATTATTTAGATTTTATTCACATACACGCACAGATCTTAACCTCAAGCCTTACACTAATACAAGTCTCTTATTTGTTGCCTTAAGCTCAGTCACGTTGGCGTTACTGTGTAAAGATTATACATGGATCGTGGAACACAACTTAACATGGATCATGTTACAAGGTACTTGCTCTTGGTATTTATGTCGCCATTTTATATTTAAAAATGTAAGTAATGGATGTAGTAAACAATGCCGCTTGTTTTGTTGTAATTAGTTTCCACGTTAGAAATCACTCCGAGAAAACGCCTAAATGAAGCCATGGGTAGAGATAATTGCTTTATTACAAGAGTTTATTGAAATCATTGAAACTGTTACAATTGTGATGAAAATTCTGTACCTCAGAGGTCGATTATCGTAAGTGACATTTTGGCGATTTTACAGGAGAGCCAAAAGAAGTTGTGGGCACACCTATTTTGATCCCTATGGCCCATTCTGATGACTTTATCATGCTCAAATTAATTAATTTGAGCATGATAAAGTCATCAGAATGGGCCATAGGGATCAAAATAGGTGTGCCCACAACTTCTTTTGGCTCTCCTGTAAAATCGCCAAAATGTCACTTACGATAATCGACCTCTGAGGTACAGAATTATTGTTTTGAATATTATTCGTCAAAATTATTTGTTCAAAATAGAATCCAACATATTAATGTTCATTCTTGAACTAGAGGCATAAAATGTCCCAATGTGTTGCAGACTTGTATGCCGTAAGTTTAAGTAAAGCCGACTCGTAAGTCGAAATGTGTAAGATAACGTAAGTACGTACATTAATATACATTACAATAATTGGAGCCGTTTATTGAATAAGTACCTGTAGCGAATAATGTTGGTATAAACCCCTTCATGGTAGTCCGTTTTGGCTCATTATGTACCTATTTAGTATGATTAGTATTACAGAAAAGCAAATTGTCTACCTACTAAAATCTTCATGATCGAAAATTTCTAGTTATTCCCAAAAATCAAGAACCCTGAAAATAGGATGATATCTACGTACGCGTTTCGTGATTACCAATAGAGATGTACAACCTACCTATCCAAAATGTGCTCTAAAAAATCTTTTTAAATTCGTATAGTTGAACAGTAGGTAGGTTCCTAGTTGAATATATCAATATTTAGTAATATATGGACCAATTCTATAAATTTCATTTTATACATTGAAGCTCAACCCTTTGCTTGAAAAAAAGAAATTAAGTACCTACTTAGGTAGGCAGGTACTAAAACTAAAAGATCACTGTTTAAATAAAAGCGCGGGATGCGATAAATGCACGGGATGCGAGAGGCCGAGGGGAGAGGGGAGAGGGAACTACCACCCCTCCGTGACGTCATCGTTGTGAGGGGAAGTGCCTTAACTGGATTTAACTGAAGTGGCGAAAGTGGCGTTGTGATCGTGATTCGGAACGCACTGCTAGTGGACAAAGGGCGAAGCGGAAAATTTTCGACCTCGCCAATTTTCGTAAGCGCTCGTGCGACCTCGGCCATTTTTAACTGAATTCTCTCATTGTTTCTTATCATATAATGAACAAGCCATTCTTATGAATAACCTGCTAAACAAGAAGCCAAATCAGTTTCCCTTTTTTAAAATTAAAATTGCAATAATTTGAAGATTAGGTATTATGTGCGTTCTAGACTTCCTAATTTTTGTAACCAAGAACTGTCGTTTTAGCGAATTTTTGAAGAAAATTAAGCTATTGCTCTCGCCTCAAAATTTGTAGAATGTGAATTTTTGAAAAATTTTTATGCAGAAACCCGTTTCAGGCTATTCTGAATCATATCCTGAAGTTTAACGCATTTCTCTATGTATGTATGTATGTACATATGTATGTATGTATATATGTATGTATGTATGTATGTGTCATTCCAGACGATAACTGTCCGTAGAATTGTGCTAGAAACTTCAAACAAATTTTAAAATGTTAAGGACACAAAACGAAAGTTCAAGTTCGTTGGCCAGCATGATCGGATTACATCTTCGGGTTGAAATTTTCAAAAATGTAGCCAAAAATTTCAAAATAGCCTGTTTTTTGCGATTTGTTGTGCGCAATAATTTTTTCAGCATACTAACATGTGGTATATTCGGAATCAGCGTAAAATTCCCTATAAGAATATGTATCACGTTTTCAAAAATTTCAAAGTTGAAAAATCAGTCAAAAATCAAAAGAATGCCGTTCGCTAGTTGTAAAAATCGGTAATATTTGCATGAAACATTGTCCAAATTCAGATTGAACTACTCATATGGAAGTATCCCTGTATAACCAATCCTAGAACCATGCTGTTTAAAACGTAGGTAGTAGGTGCTTGTTAAAAAAAAAAAAAGTAATCACAACTGATGAGTTTACTCTGTGAATAGATGCACAGAGACTACAGTTTGTCTGTCAATTTCTTGCTGTAGGATACTAGATTCGAATGCATCTGTCTTTATATTACTCGTAATATAAAGCCTCATCATCGATTGGCTGTGGAAATACGTTTCTTTCATATGACGTCGGTGTGTTATTTTATTTTATGTCAAGATTTGATGATGTTATGATAGGATACTCTTAAGATTTCAACTGCCTTCAATACTGACCACATTGGACATCGAAATCTATGAATATTTACCTACATTTGTCTTTAAATCCACAAGATTAGTTTAATAATAATAAAGTATGAGTACCTCCTAATTATTTTTAATAATTTGATTCCATGTTTGTCTATCAAAATCATAAACTAAAATTTCTCTACACGATCAATAGCGACTAAAATGTAGGATTTCTTAAAAAATTCGCTCATGGGGTCATGCTGCATGACTGGACTTTTTTGCTATTAGATGTCAGGAAAAGCCTATTATATTTTTTAAAAAAGGAATGTTTTATTATTTCTAATAAAAAGAAATAAGTACTATCTCTATTTAATCGTGTATATTTTCTAGATGCTGGATCTTACCTCAGACACGAAATCGAGTGTCTGTCAGTCAGTCGAAATTTAGTGTCTAGCTTCACTATCAGTGGCTTGATCATTTTATGAAGCTCAAAAAACTTTTGCTGAGACATCCTGAAATATTGGACGAATTTCTTTTCATCTCTTAATAAATCATGGAAAAGGTGGTTGTGTTCCCCCAAGTCCAATCTTTTTGCGTTGATCGGATGGATCCATTGCCTCTTCCTGCTTTCAGTAATTTCCTCCTCCTCTTCAGCTTCTAGAGCTGCAGCAAAAGCGAACATTTCTTCGTCGTCCGAAGAAAATATTCCTCCGTCCGACCGCATTTTTCAATAGAGGGTACCTCACTGCACGACGCACAGTAGGGCCAAGGTGGAAAAAAATCCATTTTTGCAAAGTGACTCAAAAAGGGATGTAATGTGGTTTTCTCAAAGTTTATTACCTATAGAATAAGGAAGTGAAAGACCTTCGGTGGCTAAAAATTGTTTTCACTACCAAATGTAGGCTGAAACATGATATTTCGAGATTTTAAGCTTTTTGAGAGTATAATTTGAAAATTGCCTACCACGTTCTATGTGATTGAAAAAAATCCTAAATAGTATAATGTTGGCAATATATTCATGTAGTATCGCTAAGAAATACTGATTATTTTTTCAAAACATTATGGCTTGAACATTAGCTCCAGATTTGGGTTTTATTGCGAAATACAGCTTGGGAGGCATAGAAAAAACGAGCTTCGCCTTCCTTTGGTTTGGCTCATTTTTTTAACACAGAATGTGTTTTTGCGATGACCTACCGAAAAAAAACCGACAGAAAAAACCGTTACGTTAAAACCGTTACGCCACGTGTTATGCCACGTGTTATGCCACGTGTTATGCCACGTGTTATGCCACGTGCAACCAAGCCGTTGGTAAGGAAATAGGAACACATTCTGTGTTCCTATGATTTCATACAGAGTATGGAAAAAGAAATAAACCGGGGGGTGCAGGGGGGCGGAGCCCCCCGCCGAGGCGCAAAGCGCCGAGTTTTTTTTTTTTTTTTTCTTGAAGTTCTGACCATTATCAAGAAGCTGTACAAATTTCATCGCCGTATTCAGGTGTAGTGGATTGAAATGTGATCGAAGACATAGCGAGACCGTCTTTGCCGTCACACATTAGATTGGTCAAATTTCAAAAAATGTGTTGAAAAAATCACTAAAAATGGCTAAATACGGCTGAAAATGATTGAATTTATATTTCTTGGTGGAATATTGCTCAAATAAAGTTTATTAACTATAAAATAGAACATTGAAAATTTTACGTTCAAAATTATGCTGAAAGATTTAATTAAATGTTATATAAATTTGCTTTAAAAAAATCTATAAAAACTGAAGAAGAAAAAATCCAAAATCTCTTTTTGAATAACAGATTATAATTTTGAATCGTTTTCTGCCATAAAGATTAATAAGAATAATAGCCAACAATTTCTTTACACTCAAAAAGCTCAAATTTTAAAAGCATTTAACATTATACAATACAATAATTTACGAAAATTAGCTCGAATGATCATGATGCATGATTAGCACTTTTTCGCTCCTTCTTTGGAATTGACGACGAAGCTACCATTTCGCCTGAACATCACGAATTTGTGTTACGAAAATCTGTCACGAAATTACGACAATCAACTATACTCAAATCGGAAATTCAAATATGAGAATATTTGTTCAAGATGCAAGAACGGTAAACAATGCGGCTAGACCTTTTCAAGGTCTAGCCAATTTGACTTTTACTTCCAAAGATTCTTCCATTAAGTGAGGAAGCAAAGGAATTATTAATTTTGCAAAAGTTTAATCACTTAACACTAATTTAATTTTTTTGTAAAGGTACTGTATTTAATACTGTATAGTCTATCCGTAGACCTCCTGAAGATGATGGAATAAACCATCGAAAGCTCGGGAACAAAATTTACTCAATCACCTGACCGAATCTCAATAATCAGCAACACACTTTGCCGAAGCTAAAACCTACCTGTATAATATACCTACATACATATTTATAAAGAAACCTTAATTCAAACAACCATTATCACCGTATTCCACGACTTCTGTCTGAAACGAAAAAGACAACTTTTTCTACGAAAAGTTGGTAAATGATCAGTAAATTTTTCACACCCTTTCCCACTTTTATTAACTTTAATTTTTTCAAAAGTCACAAGGTTTAGTGCTAAAATATTAATTTTAAACTTCAGAAAACATAATTTTCTAATGTATTTTTGTATTCTGAATCGAAGGAAACCATTCCCAAGTCAAAACACTCATTCATTTCAAAGATAATGATTTTTTTCCCATTTTTGGCCATTTGGCCCCACTGTGCGACGGTTGACGCAGGACTGTGGCAAAACGGCGGGTCGAAAGATGAAATCCGCCCTATAGTGGACGAACCTCAAGATTTTAGCGCCGCGCCGCGCCGCTCTGCCGACCTAATGGACGACCACCTTAAGAATGAGACAATCTTTCCAATCGATTCCTAATATCCCAGGAATATTATCTACCAAATTTCAACTTTCTAGGGGATAGAATTTTGCTCACTCAGCTGAATGGGAAAGAGCCAATAATTGCAATAGTATCTTAGTGTCTCAGAGAGTCTCCTTATAAAATCTCAACTTCTTAGGATAAACAGGAGACAATTCAGCTCACTCAGCTGAGTAAGAATGAGACAATCTTTCCAATCGATTCCTAATATCCCAGGAATGTTATGTAATAGTTTAGGGATCAACCAATAAGATAACCTCTCAATAATATCACTCCCTCGCCATTTCTGTATATGTGTAATAGTTGGTTTTCTGGGGCTGAGCGGTCGGGTGAAAACCTACTACTACGCTTGCCCAACACTTAGGGCCACTTTCACCAACAACTTATAAATCCGAGATTGGCCAAACTCGATTAAATATAATCTCGAGGATCAAACCTTGGCGTCTTTCACCAACCCAAAATTCGTTTAAACCAAGATTAGAATAATCGAGTTTCCCTAACGGAGATTTCGGAAACTGTCCAATGAAAAATTGGACAATTTGAAACGACAGTTAGAAAACCCGCCATGTGTCCGACATATCAAGACAATAAAGCAGTGAATCACAACCACGACCCGTTTTTACCAAAGAGCTTATAATAGGATAGAGAGGACAGGTCGTGACGTATTTGAAGCCACTCGAGACTCCGCCATGTTAGGGGCAGAAACCAGGTAGCCAATGAAATAACGATAACGATGAAATGAGGTTATATAACAGTGTTGGAGGTTATTCCCGACCATATGGTTGTATATTATTGTAGGTCCCGCCCCTTAGAGAAAACTGGCTTCATGAGCTCCCACAGTTTAACAGACACATGCCCTCTCTATCCTATTATAAGCTCTTTGGTTTTTACCCGCGCCGTTTTTATCTAGTTACCTAGTTACTATCTACTCGCAACTTTTCGTTGACTTCCAACAAAGAAAGTGTGACACATCATTTGACGGAAGCAGGACGGTTGATCACCTTATTTAAATGTACATAAGTTATTTTATGTGGTATAGGTAGGTAGGTACATACTGTACAAGGGATAGCAATTCAACATCGTATTATAACGTGCTATCATCATCGATTATACTTTATTTTCCTACCATCTTACATCAATTTCGTATTATAATTAATCGATTTGATGGTATAAAAGCCTTTTTCCAACTTATACCTGTTCGAAGGGAACTCCAGGTGAGTGTCGATAAGCTTGAGGACTTTCAAAACTGTCGGTTTTGGGAGCCAGAATCTCCACCGAAATTCGACGTCGTCCAACCCGTCAAAATGTGGAATGCGCCGTCGGATCGTCCTTGGGCGTCGTTGCAGGACATCGTCCTCATCCGAGGAATCAAATTAATCCGAGCGATAAATCGCGTGAATTCATCATCAAAAACTTGAATAACAATAAACTATATATAAACTATAATAATAAACTGTGAACCAAACTGTAGAGGTATGAGGTATCAGCTGTTGGTGCGCGGCAATATTGCTCGATATCATTTTTATCACTAATCTGAGATTGGGAAGTGTAACTGGCCGGGGCTTGGGAGATTAACCTCAAGCCACCTCGTTAGGAGTTTAAACTCGTAAAGTAGTTTGGTGAAAGACGATTAGCTGGAATCTCGATTATTTGTTAATCTTTTCTAACTTAAACTCGTTTATGTTGTTGGTGAAAGTGGCCCTTAGACTAGATAGGTTAAGGTACTTACTAGGACTGGGACTGGATCGACGAAGTCGCAGCAAGCCAGACGTCAGGGTTGTGGACTAGGCGCCCTTAGGGGTCGCCGAAAGACAGCCCTGCTGTTTTGGTAAAGTATCCGGACACTACTGGATGACTCTAAGATTTTGAAAGATAAGTGAATTATTGAATTTGATCTGAATCAAATTTGATTTACTTGGATTTAATTTGAATCAATTTGGTTTACTGAATTTGAAGGTAACTATTATTGAATTTGACTTGCTTTTCAGATATCACCAGGAAGAGGTCCAAATAAAAAAATAAGGCCGTTTATAGAAAACACGCTAATTGTCTAATTTACAATAAAATACCTCAAGGTCGTACAACACAACATAGAACAAAATAACGAACAACGTCTTAGAATTAAAGAAAAAAAATGAGAACATAAAATGTAACTTAATTGGGAGTCAGACACCCTGGAATGGAATAGGGGAAATGGCGAAACGCCTCCGTCCTAACAGCTCGTCAAGAATGGCGATCCGGGGTGAAGCCCCACTATGAAAACAGAACTATTTTGATTATGGCCAAACCAACATAAAAGTTAAAAGAAACGAATACGGAACCTACAACAACAAAAAATTACAAAGGAAATATGTACATAATTTACCGGGCGGTGTACAGTTCGATTGTCCAATTTGCGAAGTCCGTGGGAGAGATCCGGGTCGACAATTGTTCAGGGTGGACGATTCTTTTTCACCAGGCACTTGACTACTACTACTCGACTATCTTCAACAACTAGGCACTTGACTACTACTGCTCGACTATCTTCAACAACTAACTATACAACTGTTACTACTATCTTATGGGATCCGTGCCAGGACACTCCTACACGCACGATCCGGGTCACTTGATTGTGTCGGGTCACTACCAAGGGGGTTTCTTGCGTCAGGAAGGGATGCTTTGAGTGGCTCTATGAAGACACGACTGGCGACCAGCCTCGTCATCCCCTTCGTCTCCCCACCACCCCTCCTACTCCTTCCCCTGCTGCGCGGCACTTACTGCGCCTCCTCCCCCCCTCGAGGCTCCCCCAGCTGTTCCGTCGGCTGTATGGATGGGCCGCCCGGATGGATCCTTGCGCTCCACCCGTGTGCTCTGGGGTCCCTCCTCCATGGCCGCCCCATCACACCCCTCCTTTCCCCGGAGCTTTCTGAATGCCCTTCGGGGTAACGGCCGGAAGCGGCAGAGGCAGGTCCGGGCGGGCCTCCAGCAGGGCACGCTCATATCGCCATCTCCGGCAACCAGAGCATTTAGGTGGCCTGGCCTCTCGGTGGTCATTCTTCCGGCAGGCGCGTGGGTAGTTCGAATGACCCCGTGGGAACTTCTTGGTCCTCGCTACCAGCCTGTTCCAAAAGGTCTTGCAGGACTGGCACCGGAATCCTATGAGGAGCCTGCCCGGTACTTCGCATACTGGACAAGTACTCCTGACACTCCGAACGGAGGCTGTCGTTTGGGCAGGGTCCCGGCGTGGCGGTCCAATCGGGGAGTGTGGTGGCGAGTCCTCGCTGTCCTCCTCACTGTGATTGCTTATGGTGGCTGGGCCGGCGGTCGGTTCGGGCGTAGATGTCGCTTCGGGTGACCTTGGCGCGCTGGTAAGGCCTAACCCGCTCGGCTCCGTGATGGTATCGTTGCGGTATTGTGACAACTGCTCCTGGAGGATTTGTACCTGGTACCTAAGCATCGCTATCTCCCGTTCCGAGGACGTAGTTGAAACTTCGGCCGGCTCCGGTTCGGCAATGATGCTTGCCAGTTGGGTTACGCATCGGGTGACCGCCTGCAGCTGTCGTGGCATCCCCTCCAGCGTCTCCGCCACTCGTCCGATTGTCTCAATCGCCCTGATGGTGATTCCCCTCTTCTCCTCCAGACTTCTAACACCCTCGCTGCCGCCTGGCACCCGGGGTGTCGCCATACTTAAGTGGTTCCGTCTGAAACAAGAAACATGGCCGTGGTCACCACACAAATCGTCACTCCTTCCCCCTCTCCCCATGCTTGCATGCACATGCTCGGTATTCAGACAGTGGTCGTGATTGGTCGTCCCCGCCCGAACCCCTATCTTCAACAACTAACTATACAACTGTTACTACTATCTTATGGGATCCGTGCCGGGACACTCCTACACGCACGATCCGGGTCACTTGATTGTGTCGGGTCACTACCGAGGGGGTTTCTTGCGTCAGGAAGGGATGCTTTGAGTGGCTCTATGAAGACACGACTGACGACCGTTACGGCGACCAGCCTCGTCATCCCCTTCGTCTCCCCACCACCCCTCCTACTCCTTCCCCTGCTGCGCGGCGCTTACTGCGCCTCCTCCCCCCTCGAGGCTCCCCCAGCTGTTCCATCGGCTGTATGGATGGGCCGCCCGGATGGATCCTTGCGCTCCACCCGTGTGCTCTGGGGTCCCTCCTCCATGGCCGCCCCATCAAATATGAAACAAGAAATGCGAACAGCTTCCGGCTGTAGTTAATTGACTCATTCTGATAGTATTAGATTATGACATACGCCCCACGCTCGCGCGCGAAAATATGGAGATGTATCAATCACTTTTATCGACCCACGTACCTTCTGGGACAATGGCTCATTGCACTAAGGCGTCGGTTTCGCATACCGAGCGTCCACGGTTCTAACCCCGTCTCGCCTCTCTTATTTTTTAAATTCTCTATTTCTATTGACCTTCTGACCCTGTTCTAGAAGCAGCAAGATGTATACTACTAGCCAATAACTGCAATCTCCTCTTATTGTCCCAGAGAGTATATCTACCAAATTTCAACTTTCTAGGGGTTAGAATTTTGCTCACTCAGCTGAATGGGAAAGAGCCAATAATTGCAATAGTATCTTAGTGTCTCAGAGAGTCTCCTTATAAAATCTCAACTTCTTAGGATAAACAGGAGACAATTCAGCTCACTCAGCTGAGTAAGAATGAGACAATCTTTCCAATCGATTCCTAATGTCCCAGGAATATTATGTAATAGTTTAGGGATCAACCAATAAGATAACCTCTCAATAATATCACCCAGAATTCTGAAAATCAACTCGGGTTTTCTACAAATTTTCAAAGATTAAAACCCAGTTTTCTGATATCACACGAGTGACACTCTAAACCTTATACAAAACATGATTAGTCGCTTTTGTGCCCTGTGCACCCCCTTGACAATTTTTCTATGTATTTTGTTTGCAGTCAACTTCCGCCACCAATACCCCCGAGTAAAGCAAAACCAATTTTGCACAGAACATGGCACTGTGCGGTGCAATTAACTCGTGACTATTTGATTTTCCTAGATATTATTAGTACTTCAGTTATCATATCAGAAGTGTGAAGACGAAAAATCTTGATCTGTTAACGTGTTAGGAATGTTTGGAAAGTGATGATTGCAATTTCATGACGCCCTTTTTCAACAAACCCACAGTCAGAATTGATGATTTCTAATGTGGGTGTGATGAGATGAGGTGGATATCCTCATTGAGGCCTATTTCCAGACGAATATTGGACCTGTTACCTGAAGATGGGCTTGTGTGGACCAGGGAGCCAAGGGTGGGGCTGAAGTGATGCAGCTGCAGGAGGTGAGTCAGAAGCGTCCAGCTCCTCCTTGATGATCGCTCCTGGATCTGCAGAGATATTTTCATTTAATATCAACACACAGAAGATGGTTAAGGTAAACAGCAAAACAAATGAATAGCAAGGCTCTGATTCACTAGATATTAAATTGAAGGTAACTACTGACGAATATCAAGCATACCATCATAGATGCAATTTCCTGCATACGGAAATTAACTAAAAACATCTTAAAAGATTGTGCATCCCAAACCATTGTCAAGATGAGTCATTATGAGTATTTAAAGAGGAAAAAAAAAAAAAAAAAAAAAAAAAAAAACGGAAGTTTTGCGTAAGCCAAACCAATCCGAATCTATCAGCTGGAACTCTGGGTGCAGAGATGGGCAGATTCGTATTCGTAAATTTGAATCTGATTTTGATTCACAGCACCTTAACGTGTCAATCCGAATACGAGTATATTCGTATTTACAAATGTGAATTCGAATAGATTCATATTTGCAATTGTGAATCCGAATACGAAATTTGGATTCACACCTATGAATCCGCATCATTTCGGATTCACATCGATGAATACAAATCCTATTGGATTCACAAATGGATTCACTGAAAATTTCAATTCAAAAGGCCAATATAGTAAATAAATAACTGTCTGTACCTTGCTACAGATCGAGTTTTGAGTGTTACCGAATTTTTGGAGAAAAATGACGGTATTGCAATGGGTCCAAAAATGTTAGAAGTGGAATTTTTCAAAAATGTTTACTCCCAAATCCGTTTTAGAACATTCTGAAGCAAAATCCAAAGTTTAACATTATTGCTTCCTCAATCTCGGATAGCTACCTACAGATAGCTAACTGCTCAGATAACTTCGCCAGTGGGAAAAAGGGGTACCACTACTACAGCAATGATTTCACCACAAAACAGGCTTACAATGCTGGTATTTTGAGTTCTTCGTGACGTCCATGGGTAAAAAGTAGATAGGTATAGCACAACACAACAACACTCCTGTCCTTTCGGTTTCATCTCTGATGCCAAGGGATCCCGATTGTCATTTTATGCTACATTAGGTAGCAAGTAGCAACTACTCACCAAGACCATAGAATCTGAGTGTTAGGAGAAGTTTTGCGATCGGCGATATGGAGTTGTTTCGTCACTGCCTCTTATTTCGGCGATATGGCGATCGGCGATATGGAGTTGTTTCGTCACTGTCACTTATTTCTCTTCAATCAACTCCAGCACAAACCTCGTCGTTCCTTTTGATATTCGTTAACGGGTATGAAAATCAACATCATCTAGTAAATGGAAATAATCTGAATGTAGACGAACTGTATTCGTATTCGAGGAATTGATTCTAGAAATGATTTCCTCATCCGAAAAATCAGAATCAATCAAGCCAACTTCGTTGTACATTATAATTTATGTAATATGACTTCATATTATTATAATATATATTATATTATTATTACTTCTACACTTAATAACCTGTCTACAAAACGTTATCCACCAGAAAAGTCGCTAAATAAAGGAGATTTCTCAGGTAAGGATACCAAGCAGATAGCAGTATCATGCAGGTAACTGTGAGTTGATAAACAGCCAACGAGAAGTTATCCGAGCCCACTAGTTACCTAGAGTTTGCCTGGGCTTTATCTGTGATTGATAAACAGCCCCTAAAACATATAAAAACTGGATCAAATCGGATAGGCAAGTCGGGAGTTACTGATGGTAGGTAACAAATGTTCACCTCCTCTCCACCATTCCATTTTGATGAAACGTAGGGAGGCATTATTTCTAATATAATACGAATAATATGAAGACTATCATCAATACGCACTAAGGTACATCGCCTATCTCACTTGATCAAAATTTTGTGCTATGGTACACCTAAATAATTCAGTTATACATAGCAGAAAAGCGTAGCTGTGTATTGCGGGTTGGATTCCCAAAGCATACCTCTGTCTAGGTCCGTATAGTATCCATCCTCCTTCACCTTTTTGACGAGGTTGTTCTTTGATGCCGCTACAGATTATACGCGGTTGCACTACTGAATTTTTGTTTCAGCTACTTCTGAAAGTTTATAAGCCGCTGTTCTTCCATGCCAGTATTTTCTATTTTATACACGGTAATTCTTCAAGGTAATGGTATTTGAGGGTTCAGAATTTTTCAAGTCTTCCAAATCATATAGTTTATTGCTGAACGCTTTCGCCTTGTACTGGCCTCATCAGAGCTTGTAGTTTATTGTTAGATGCTTACTGCCTGCTTTTTGGGTCCTCTTCACCACCTTAGGAGATGTGTACCTTCAAAGTTTGTATATTTCGTCAATTTGTTAGAAGGGGATTATATGTGAAAATCTGGTGGTTGGATCACGCATTGTCTGGTTGATAGATATCTCTACTGTGTACTTATATGTATAAGGCAGTCTTTGTGGTCAATTTGCATTTATATATTGAGAAATAATGAAAAATGTCGGAGAGATGCACAGTTAAATTGATAAAAAAGTATGTAGTATTTTTTAGCCCAAAAAGCAGGCATTAAGCTTCTAACAATAAACTACAAGCTCTGATGAGGCCAGTACAAGGCGAAAGTGCTCAGCAATAAACTATAAGATTTGAGAAGCCTTGAAAAATTCTAAACCCTCAAACACCATTACCTTATACGGATAAGGCAACAACTCCATAACCAATGTAATTCTTCAATGCGGTTGTTTGTACTCTACATTATATATTATTTAGAGATATTATTTGAAAAACTTTCTTTTCATAAGCGGTAATTAATTTGACGCCGCTGTTCTACGACACGGCTGTGCGCACCCAACCCGAAGTATGGTATTTGACTCCATGTTACGTTCAAGGATGTAACGTACTTAGGCGCCCCGTGGTGCAATGGGGGCCTAAATCCACACTCATAGATAGAGAGGGGTGTGACAGTACCATAAGAGATACAACTTGTACTAATAGCATATAAGCTACGTTCGGAGAAGAAAGGTTTTCCAGTTCTAGGATCACCCATCCATCGCCAAACGCAGGCTCTCGAAAACACGGGAATTAGCGCCCGACACCTGTTGGGAAACTACGGAGCGACGGCAGCGCATTCTCTTGGATCTCACGGGAACTGTCACACTCCCACCCTTAAAAAACATACTTGATTGAAGAGCAAGTATGTAAACTAGGTGGAATAGTTTTGTAACGGGCTAAAAATATTTGATACCTCGACTCGAGTTCGAACTCGCGTCGTCACAACTACGAGAAATCACGGGAAATTCCTCGGAGTTGCCACACTAACGATCAGAGCTATGAGGCCAGGGTGAACAAAGGGGCCGAGACGGCTGGTATTTGACTCCGGGGAAATGTTACGCGCCAGGAAAATAACTCTCACAATCGAAGAGATTTGGTCACCCTGGCCTCATAGCTCTGATCGTTAGAGTGTCGCAACTCCGAGGAATTTCCCGTAATTTCTCGTAGTTGTGACGACGCGAGAGTTATTTTCCTGGAGCGTAACATTTCCCCGGAGTCAAATACCAGCCATCTCGGCTGGTTTGGGGTCGGACAAATGACGAAGTGTAACTGCTGGCCGCTGGCTCAGCAAATGCTCGCTGGAACAAGTCAGCAGTCGAAGAGGTTTGGTCACCCTGGCCTCATGGCTCTGATCGTTAGAGTGTCGCAACTTCGGGAAATTAATAATAATTTCTCGTAGTTGTGACGACGAGAGTTTGAACTCCTGTCGAGGTATCAAAATATTTTTAGCCCGTTACAGTAGCGCAGTCGAAATAGGACCCGAAATCATACGAAACAATAATTAATTAAATCCCTGTCGAACCAAAAGACTGTAAACATCACATTTCCTGTTGTTATGCCTTTCATTTCCTCACTCACATGAGTCAAAACACACCGTGACAATGACGTTGCTCGACTGCTGACTTGTTCCAGCAAGCATCTGCTGAGCCAGTAGCCTGCAGTTACACTTCGTCATTCGTCCGACACCAAACCAGCCGAGACGGCTGGTATTTGACTCCGGGGAAATGTTACACTCCAGGAAAATAACTCTCACAGTCAAAGAGGTTTGGTCACCCTGGCCTCATAGCTCTGATCGTTAGAGTGTCGCAACTCCAAGGAACTTCCCGTAATTTCTCGCAGTTGTGACGACGCGAGTTCGAACTCCTGTCGAGGTATCAAATATTTTTATGCCGTTACAGTTTACTGGTTGAGAACTGATGCTCACTAATAAATAGCTGCATTGGCGATTGAGGATAAAAAGGTGAAATTAAAACAGGATGGATTGTCAATGAATCTTCATATGAAGTATTAATTAGGTAGTTAACCCCCAATCAAAGATTGGAACAATCGGAAATAATATAAATTGCTCAACCAGGAGACTTACAGTAGGGAGTTGTCCACTTTGGGGACTTACGCAAATGGGAACTATGCCCTGGGGAATTAACTTGCTCAACTTTGGAGACTTACAGTGGAAGGTGCCCACAATGTGGACTTATGAAATAGGGAACGATGTCCTGGGTTTGGGAACAATGCCCTTGAAAATGAAGTATGTTAAATAGAAATAATATGAGGGGATAAATTGAGAAATTAATAATCAAGAACCAATGAAAGTATTTATGTATCCAAGGGAGTATAATGGGTATTCCTTCTGGAAACCCGGGCCATGTTATTTCTGAAACATTAACGCCCCAAAAATGGTGGATTGGATTACTAGGCATCAGCCGTACATAATCCTAACCACGATCGGCTACCATGTAATATAACTTAGGCGCCTCGTGGTGCAATGGGGGCCTAAATCCACACTCATAGATAGAGAGGGGTGTGACAGTACCATAAGAGATACAACTTGTACTAATATCATATAAGCTACGTTCAGAGAAGATAGGTTTTCCAGTTCTGGGATCACCCATCCATTGCCAAACGCAGGCTTTGGAAAACACGGGAATTAGCGCCCGACGCCCGTTGGGAAACAACGGAGCGACGGCAGCGCATTCTCTTGGATCTTGCGGGAACTGTCACCAGGAATAACCGCAGTCGAAGAGGTTTGATTAAATCAGCCTCATAGCTCAACCCGTTGGAGTGTTTCAACCAAAGATAAATGTCTCCTCAGTAAGCAAGGACATGAGTTTGAACTCTGTACGAGGTATCAAATATTTTTGGGCCATACAATGGATTATGGTTTTCAGAGCGTCTTGAGCCAACCGAACCTTCAACTGGCAATTATATCAACAATGCTTTACGTCTTAAAGATGTTTAGAAAGTAACAGTTGCGATATCCAAGTAATTGTAGTTTCCAACTTATCTCCCAGTTCAGAACGACTAGATTATAACTTGGGTATGAAATGAAATGAAAATTGTTCATTTCTAATTAAAAAATATATATAAACAGAAATACAATTCTGGATACCTTAAACTCTAAGGAATTAACAATACTCCAAGGCACATGCCCGTGTGGAGTCAGGAGAGTCAGGGCTGACCAATCATCCATACCTACTCTTAGCGAGATTTCATGCTGTAAAAACTTGGAAAAAAACAATTTTATAATGTTAAATAAATTATATTATCTATATTATATTGTAAGAATGAAACTCTGTGAGTGGGTCTGTGCGCCTGTCTGTGCCGTTTTCAGGGCCGAATGGACGAAGGGATCCGAGGGATCCGGGTTTCTTTATCGTGACCAGAAATCTTCAGGTCAGACTATAGGCTGTTTTATTCGTCCCCCCCCCCCCCCCCCCCACTCTTTCGACCTTAAAATTCCGTTTTTTACCTAAATTATGACGTTTGTCGGGCGCTTTTTCCCGTTCTTTTCGACTTCCCCGCTTCAACTACCCTCTAAATGGCCGTCGAAAATTCTGAAAAAATACCGGTTTCGTAGGTTTTTGTAAGAGGAAGACGACGGCCCGATCGGATTGTGAAAAAAGTATCGGGAAACGCGTCAAAAAATGAAAGAGTACGGACGTGCTTTCTCAAAAATTCGGATGAAAAACTTCGTTTTTTTTTGTTTTTTTTTTTTCATTAAAATATACCTCATAAAGAGACGTTTTTCGCGACGGTGTTTGCGGGCGAAATACAGTTTTGATTCCGCCGAATCTGAATCCAAAATCGGATATAGAAAAAAAAGATGAGAAGTTGGACAAAATGCGAGGGGAAGGGAGGTGAAACGATTAAAAATTAGAAGTTAATTGAGCCTGCCGTATCAGGAATGTTGCGACGCAGGTACTTTTTATCTGAAGGGGAAATTCTTGAAGGATGGAACCTTTCCGTTTGAAAGACATTTCAAAAGGATAATAGACAGGGGTTTTCCTACACATATACAGCCATACCGAGCAAGCGAAGCGAGCAATATTCCCTACATACATCGGATTTCAACGAGAGTTTTCCTATACATATACAGCCATACCGAGCGAGCGAAGCAAGCAACATCCCCTTCATGTTTCAATTGTAATACATCTGAATGGGGCATATATACAGCCACACCTTGCGAGCGAAGCAAGCAACTTAATGGAGGGATCCAGGCGTAGTGATGGCAAAAGAAAATCGATGTTTTCGAAAAATCGATTTTTTAGTTTCAAACATCGATGTTTAGACATCGATTTTTGCTGTACGATATTTATCTAACATCGATGTTTTCATCCCAAACCATCGATTTTTTAACTCGCCGGAATAAAGCTTTTACTTCTGTAGCTTTACCGACAATCTCGAACCGGAAATTCAGATATACAAGCTCTATATTTTGTTTTGAAAGAAATTGTCTATTAAAATATCCAGCTGACTGTATCAAGATACAAATGGGAACGGTCTGCACCATCTCCTCCCCACCCCCTCACCATAGATAATTCCTCTCATCTCATCCTCATACCCCTTCCATTTCCACTCTCACATGGGTCACATCCGCAAGCACTTCCGTCCATCGGACACACTGATTCTACCTCTGTTGCATGGTAATTGTCTGTCTGTCTGCCTGTTATGTTTCAAAACACCCAGGGGTAGAGAGGACTCTTAAATCAAAATTTTGTCTCGAGAATATTTAAGTATCGTAAATTTGAATAATATTATTTTTTTTACTATACTAAATTATTGGTTTTTATTTTTTTTTATTACATTTTAGGTTTATTATATTACCTTAAACACATAACATAGTGTGTTGGGTCTAAAATAAGTTATTGTACTTATTATCATTATTATATAACTTTGATTAATCTATTACTTTAGTATTTTCAATGCTAACAAATACAGCAACAAAATGAAATGATTGTTTTATTTAAACCCTTAAATGTTCGTTTTCAGAAACTACTATTTTGTAGCCTATTACCTTACTTTCTTTATATTAAATTCAAGTACTTTATATTTCTTTTAACAAAATTTGTCTTCTTCGATGTTAAAACATCGATGTTTTTAAAAATCGATATTTTGGGCTCGATTTTTGTATCCCATCGATTTAATGAGCTCGATACATCGATGTTTCCAAAAATCGATTTTTCATGAAATATTGCCATCACTATCCGGGCCCCCCCCCCCCCCCCCCCCCCCCCCCCACCGGCTGGACGTGGAGGCGAGCGAAGCGAGCCAGAGCTGCTAGTTGTAAATTAATACTACGGAGGGTTCCATCCACAATCATTCTACCCTTATTAAATATCCATTTTATTATTCTTATTTTAAATGTTTGCCTACTTAACCCCCCAGCGCCCAATGTCACCTACAGGTGACGCTTTATTGATGACGTTTAAATACTGCTGGTAATGGTTTGGCTGCTTGATTAGCATATTTTCACCTCCTTCAAGTATCCATGAACACATAAAACCAACAAGAAGTTCGTTTTGAAACCTATGGATCAGGTTATGACCTTCCTAAGTTTGTCTTATCATCATTTTCAGGCGCCTGCTGAGTTAGCTCTCGTTTTTCGTTCACTATGCCCAAAAAACGGTCTGTTTTCCAAATGCTTTGACACTTTTGTGTAGTTAGATAGTTATGTGAACGAGATCTGTTAAAATATTCGTGAATGTACCTGGGTTGGAAGGAAAAACGAGCTATTAAAATAGAGTGTCACCCACAGGTGACGTTGGGCACTGTAGCAACTTAGACGTTCATCTGTTGCAGGGGGTCGGTATTGGCAATTCACATTCATTTTACGTGTTTTGGGTTACTGTTTTCAATGTTCAGCTCGTTACTCTCATTTTGTTGGTATGACAAGTAGGATTTTCATGTGTTTTATGTGTACCTACGTTTCATTTCATATGTACCAGCCTGTTTTGTGGAGTTTCATGTGTATCTCACCACAGTGAAAACCCTAACTTGCTGCAATAGCATACAGCAGATCAGAATCCTTTATTATACGATTTTCCCAACAATTATACGTATTTTCCCAATAATTGATGAAAAGCGAAGAGGAACGAATGTGATGCTGACTATTTGGAAGATGAAGACTCTCGCAGGTCTCCTCCGAGGTCCCCTTCCAGCCCGGAAGAGCAGCATACTTCTCAACCAAAACTGACCAAAAAGCAGACTCGGACGGTTGCTTATATGAAAGGACCAAAATATAAGAAGACCAAACGTGAAATCAATTGGCTGAACAATGAAGATTTGTTCATAAAAAGAGCTGGAAGAGGAGAAACCCTGAACATACTACTTACTGCCTACGATAGACCCGCCATGTCTATCATGGATTGTTTCGAAAAAATGTATTCTGATGAAGTTATCGAATTGATGGTCACTATGTGCAAGCAATGCTATAAGCGAACCCGTTCTATGTGTGAAAAATGTGCAGTAGATTTGCATATCCATTGTTCGCATGACTATCATCGCAAATTGACCAAACCTTGAAGTGACTTTTTATACCCCATACCATTTTCTACATATTGTTTCATTTTCAAATACGTATTTTAATTGATATTGTGTACATTCATAAGAATAAAACGTGTTCAGATCAGAAACCACCTGTTTACTTCATTTGCCTTCTTATTTGCTCGGGTGCCCAATGTCACCTACAGGTGACGGTGTCATAATGGGAGGGGGGGAAGGGCGGAGGTGGTAAAAACACATTTAATGTTCTATTTAGAGCCTAAGTAGATGGAAAAATATGAAAACTTTGAAATTCCTCTGTTAGGTCATCTTTGGGCGCTGGAGGGTTAAATTATCAAAATGACAGAGTTCCAAAGGGTGTACATTGATTAGTAATCTAATAGTATAGTAAGCGTGCTTTGTGGAGGTCATGAGGTTGTAACTAGAAGTGAGAACAAGGTAATTACTGACCGATCTGGTTGAATATGCAAAATTGTGTGGAGGAGTAAAGAGCAAACTATTTTTATGGTAAAAAAGCAGACAGGATTGAATATACAGGGTGATTCCCTCGCAGATGCAAAAAAAAATTTGGGTGAAACAACATCAAAAATGGAGTAAAATGCCGCCAACTGCATCTTTTTATCTCAATCCGTTCTCGAGATATGATTTTTTAAAGGTTTTTTCAGGAAAACCGTGTTTTTTCCTTTTAAACTGAAATTTCTCCACTTTACTTCATCCAATTTTAACTTTTGACCACATTTTCGGAATCAGCATTGAATTTACTATAATAATAGTGTACTTGGGTTCTTAAAAAGTACCAGCCAAAGGCCCTCACATCAGCTCAAACATTGACGATTTTGAAAAAAGAATATTTCTGAAAATCTTTAAAACTTTACTACTCTTCCAAAACGAATCCTGGAAACTGGCAAATCTCATGAAAACTGCTTCATCTAATATGCTTTCCAACGGTATAATCAAGTTTACTTTTATTTTGTTATTTAGTGGAGAAAATAATGTTTCAATGTTAAAAAATGTAGGTTTTTCAATGAAATTGTTGGTTTTCTCGAAAGATGACCCTCCATGAACCTACGAGTATGGGGTAGGTTTCTATGTATTTTTTCTCGCTGTATCGAATGGTAACATTTGTAGATCTCTCCAACTCCGTTATAACCGAGTTTTACAATTAAAATCGCAAATGTTTAGTTTGTTTGTTACGATTAAATGTATGTGTGTTATGGGGTAAAACTAGTTAATTTAAGTGTAAAACTCGATTATAACTTAGTTGAGAGATCTGCAAGAGTTTCCATTCGATCCAGCGAGAAAAAATACATAGAAACCGACCCCATACTCGTTGGTTCATGGAGGGTCATCTTTCGAGAAAACCAACAATTTCATTGAAAAACCTACATTTTTTAACATTGAAACATTATTTTCTCCACAAAATAACAAAATAAAAGTAAACTTGATTATACCGTTGGAAAGCATATTAGATGAAGCAGTTTTCATGAGATTTGCCAGTTTCCAGGATTCGTTTTGGAAGAGTAGTAAAGTTTTAAAGATTTTCAGAAATATTATTTTTTCAAAATCGTCAATGTATGAGCTGATGTGAGGGCCTTTGGATGGTACTTTTTAAGAACTCAAGTACACTATTCTTATAGTAAATTTATTGTTGATTCCGAAAATGTGGTCAAAAGTTGAAATTGAATGAAGTAAAGTGGAGAAATTTGAGTTTAAAAGGAAAAAAACACGGTTTTCCTGAAAAAACCTTTAAAAAATCATATCTCGAGAACGGATTGAGATAAAAATATGCAGTTGGCGGCATTTTACTCCATTTTGGATGTAGTTTCACCCAATTTTTTTTTTTTTTTTTGCATCTGCGAGGGAATCACCCTGTATATCTGCCTCACTGTCATAACTTTCAGTTCTTAGTTTGACATTTCGTTAGAAGAACGCTGTACTTTCCCTAGTGCTGCCTTTACAACTGAATTGTGTGTCATAACGAGGGGCTGTAATACAGTCAACAGAGCCGAGCCCCAAGCAATTATGCCATATGATAAGACTGACTGGCACAAGGCACAATAAATTTGTTACGGAGTGTTGCCTTGTCCTTAGTAGGTTGGGTTGGTTGAGGGTAGATTTTTCAGGCTTCTCTGATAATTTCATTTATTGAGATCTGCTGAGCACTTTCGCCAATATATGGCCTCTACAGAGCGTCTTATTTGATAGATGAGCTGTTAAATGTTTATATATAAGCTGGGAATAATCCTTGTACATCTTGGTCATGACCAGTTGTGGTTGGTGACGTTACTAGGGTCAATTTTGTGCTTAAATTGAGAAAAATGCAATTTTTTATGTGGAAAGACACACATAGTCTGAAATGATAAACTTTAATTTTGCTTTAAGTTTGACCACTGCTGAACCTACACATTTCCGTACCTTATAAAACATATAGATCAATTTTTGCAACCAAAGTACCATTTTTTCTATGTGTGTATTCCAACGAAGTTTATCATGAGAAAATCACGCAAGGGGTAGATATCTCCATAGCGGGCTATTTCTAGACAAGTCTTATGGGACGAGACGTTCCAAACCCGACGCGAGCACCTCCCACTCCAACATGTTCCTCCCTACAAAGCAACCGCTCAGCGTTGCCAACCTTCGTAAATATCCGTAACTGCAGGGAGTTATTGTCAAATGTACAAACAAATAGTGAATCGAACTTGAACGCTAGTATTTTGAAGCTATTTTTCATATCTTTCAGATTTACGTAAGACATTAGGATCATGATTTTTAAAGTTTCAGTCAAGCAGCATGAACTTCCGAGTTAATTCTAATTCATATTCATCTATGAAGGTATACCTTAACTCATGACTTTTTCAGCATGCACCTTATAAGCTCAAATTTAAGTACTTTCATGAAGCTAATCTGCCTGATAATGTTCAAATTTCCAGAGTGACAAACTCGTTTTAATAAATATTTTAATCTTAAAATAAGATGAAAATGAATAATAAAACAATGCGGAATTCGCATGGTTATTTTCATTTGCTTAATAGACAGATCTTAACGAGAGCTTTCCAAAAAGTAACTGCGCGGTGGGTATCAGACGGCTCTTGTAATTCATTTGCACGATGACGTCACGGCCCTCACCTGTCTGAACTGTCTGAAGGAACCTTCAGCTCTCTTGCATTACTACTTGCGTGATCTTATCACCCGTCTATTGGCCAGACTAAACGGTATTTTGAGCTGCAAATTAGTAGTAGATGGTTTTCAAGTGTGCTGAATCCGAATCTGGGGTCAAAAGTGTGAAATTCCAACACATGAAAGTTCCCCGTTAAATTATAAAAGAAAATTTGTTTAACGAATTTTTTGCCATTTCTCGAGTTCATACATTTTGAAATTAGAGCAACTTTTTACGTTAACATTTTTAACTATAACATTTATTGCTATCTTCAACCTTTTGATTCATTGTATCTGAACACATATTTCAAATGGAGTAGGGAAAATAAAATTGATGCAAAATGACAAATTAATAGAACAATAAAGCTTTTATTTTATTACGTAGGAGGAACAATAAATTACCACCACTCATTTTCCATGTGACTTAGAGACTGACGTAGAAGAGAGAGTGACTTAGGCAAGAGTAAAGTAAAATCACAGTAAACGAGTAATAAAACTCAAGAAATTTTCCTGAACATAAACAATTCATTGTTTGGCGAGTTAACTTTGTCCGAATCATGCCAAGATTCTATGTACCGGCGAAGATTGAATTTCCTCTTCGTTTGGTATGTACAATGGTCACAAAATAGCATGTTGAAACGGAGGAACATACATGAGGAGGAACATATAATAAAAGTAATTAAAACTACATAAATAACATATAATTAAAAGTACATATAAACTGAACATGCATGTCAAAGTACTATAACCTAAATAGAACCTAAACAATAAGATAAGTGATAAGACGGGTCAGCTGTTCGGTTGTTACCCAGCGGGGAACAAACGGAGGGGAAAAGGCAGTAGGGTGGGAGGTGCTCGCGTCGGGTTTGGAACGTCTCGTGTCTTATGGTATAGCGGAGCCAATATTTCTGTGCGCGCGGACGTTTCGCTATTAGCCGCACTAAAAACATAGCCTGTTGTTCTCCGCATTGTACAAAGCCTATATTCTATATTTATTTACTTTCTTAACAGAATGAAAACGGATGTTTTCACAAAAGTACCCCCGACAACCCCCTCGCCTAGACCGGACCAGTTCTGGTCGCGCGCACAGAAATGTTGGCCGATCTGTAGTAAAGGATCTGTTACCTGAAGTGGAGCTTGTTGGCTCATCCTTAGCAGGGAGCTGAAGGTGTGGCTGAGGTGACGTGGGTGCAGGAGATGAATCAGAAAAGTCTACTTCCTCCTTGATTGTCAGTTCTGGATCTACAAAAGATATATTAACTTACAATTAGCAAACTAGAGACCGTTAAGATGAGCATTATGGCAAGGTTCCAACTCACTAGATATTATAGAACCAATTTAAAGTAGCTAACTACTCAAAGTTTCGAAGCATACCATCATAAATGCAATTTTCTACATAAGGGAGATTGCTGAATTCATCATAAAAGAGTATGCCACTGGGATAATCTAGTGGATCTTCTTGCAAACCCGTCGCCTGATGTCATAAAAATTGTTCACAACTATTTTTCCGATGCCCTCAAAATGCGAGAATTGAAGCACGAGTATTAAACGATAAAAATTTGTAGATTATATTTCACTATATAAATGTGTACACTACAATAATAAATTATGATTGAAGATATCCTGGTACAAACTATTTCAGCGAATGGCTGAAATGAATGATGAAGCTGATGTATTTGATAATCCGGAGGGTATACTAGTGCAATGGGGGAGATTAAGATTGAAATTGAAGAATGCATTCGTTATAAAATGTACGAATGACGCCATAAATGCGCGTTTTCGCCTACTTTATAAGCAGGAACAGGAGAACCTTAGCCATGGCATAGTCAGAATAATATGTAGGACTAGATGCGAAATGTTGGACCTTAATTGCAAAATGTGGATAGAAAATAAGAATTATACGTCTGCACTATGTAACGTTAGTGAAGATGAAAGCGTAATTCACTTTTAGCGAATTTTTGAAGAAAATTAAGCTATTGCTCTCGCCTCAAAATTTGTAGAATGTGAATTTTTGAAAAAATTTTATGCAGAAATCCGTTTCAGGCTATTCTGAATCATATTCTGAAGTTTAACGCATTTTTTTATGTATGTATGTATATCGTGGAGCGTCAACAGTACTTGACTATTAATTGATGGAGCGAATCAACCTCATATTATTGCAAATAGAATATTACTGACGACCACACGGGAGGGCCACTAGCGTACTAGTATCCGTCCATTTTAGACTATCCATCCGACAGTAGCCCCCTCCCGGCTCACGGATATAAAAGGCGCCCTTGTGAAGGGACCCACTGACTTAAGCTCTAGACGTTTCATACGTAGGTTCTATTGAATAAACACTTCACTTCGTATTACTAAAACAGTTGTCTTCTTTAAATTATCCCCTACTCTCTGATTATTATTCATCATCGATATCAGAAGTGGGATAGAGTTACTTTCACGCTCACAACATTTAACCAACCGAACTAATCAAGCAAGAAACAAAAACATGATGACGCAACAATACGAAATCCTGACATCCACCTACGCAAGTAAGTTTCCGGACTGGAAACAAAGGTAAGCGTTGAAACTTATTTAAAGGCGTAAACATTCTACTAAAGGAACGACCAAAATTCAATGATTTAGAAATTTTCTCTCATTAAAGAGGATAAATCTCGTAAAATTACTTCATAGTGAATGATTTACTTGAAAAATAACCAATAATGGTCAATTATCATTTGTAATTTTAACACTGACACTCTTATTTGTCTGAAATATTTCTCAGTATACTGAAGTGTTGATCTATAGCCTAAATAATTAATCACCCGTGATTTTCGAATAATACTGATTTATCACTAAAATAGTACACTTCTACAATCACCTCTCGATCTCTTTATTGTCCTTATTTGTTATTATTATAAATTTTATTATTATTTTGTTATTATTATTATTTTTATTATCATATTTCAAAAATTATGGCCAATAATTGTGAAGTGAGTACCTATCTTCCTACTGACGAAAATCAGGACACGGGGGATGGATTTTCTGAGCCCCCATCAATCCCGGATAAACACTATAGACCGTTCCCATTAGTCGTTATGCCATCCACAAACACAGAATCTTT
The DNA here is from genome assembly GCA_030762985.1 of Adelphocoris suturalis. Taxonomy (NCBI): domain Eukaryota; kingdom Metazoa; phylum Arthropoda; class Insecta; order Hemiptera; family Miridae; genus Adelphocoris; species Adelphocoris suturalis. Next base: position 147,213,468 of record CM061041.1, on the reverse strand, counting down.
ACCTTCCACGCAATCACCACTTAACCCGCTATTAGACCCTTTTAGAAACATTTTAAATGATTTTGCGTCTATAATGAGACAACCCCCCCTACGGCTCCCGTTGTTAATGTCCACATTCCTCAAACAATACAATTTTCGGAATTTGATCCTCCACGGACCGACCCACAACTGTGGTTGCGATCAGCCCGGGCGGTCGTGGACCAACAAAATATGCGCGATATGCACTATTATCTTCCGGCTCTGACAACAGCCTTTAGACAACACAAAGCCGCTATGTGGTTTTCTACAATTGAACCCGCACATCTCTCGGTTGACGATTTTTTTGAAAAATTCTCGATACGTTTTTGTCATCCTGATACCCCTGTGGGAAAATTGTACACTGTATTTTCAAATCAGACAACTCCCCTCACTTCACATGTAATTATTGCCACAAAAAGGGACATTCAGCAGACAAGTGCTATAGTAATCCAGCTTCCACTTCCAACACGGACCAGACTTCCAAACCTTCTTACGGGGGTCCGGCCTCTACTCGGATACCTGGACCCTCTGGGATGAGACCTCGGGGAACAGGCGTCCGCTCGCCGCCACCCCCACGTCCGAGGTTGCCAGAACACTAGGTTTATTGATAAAAACAGGTTTATAACGACAGATTAGCTACTTCACTTACAGTACATAATATTTATTTTTAAGTATAGTCTTTGTAATAGTGCCTCATAAAATTGTTTCGATGGAATTATTTTGGGTGAAGATATTCACTCACCTACTTTGTCTGTTTATACTCATCATGACAGATATGAATTTGTACAAAATTTAAAACTTAATCAAAATTTAGTTAGAACCTCATTTTCGGAACAATATTCTGCTTCGTTCAAAGATCCTGAAAACTATTAATAAAACTTCTTAGGCCACTACAGATCCAACACAATTAACTTACAAATATCAATATGTACAGAATTTAGAACATCATCAAGATTTAGTCAAAACTTTGTTTCCAGAAGAATCTTCAACTCCGTTCAAACTGTTTAAATTCTCTGTTTATTTTCCAAGCAGTCTTCCGCGACGTAATAGGTCTGGAATGTTCTTTCACGGTTTATGGGGCTCCTTTATTGCCTACTGAACCCCTCAAATTCGAAGCTCATTCGCTTTCACTCATAGCGTCCCTTTTTTTTTTACCTGCTCGACCCATTTCCGACCAAATGGTGTTTACAAACACGGGAAGTAATCGTGAATAAACTGCTTCAAATAAACAGAAATAGTCTTCATACAATTAAATAATTTTGGGCATTGTGGTTTTATTTAAGTGGGACTAAGATACTCGTAGTTACAGGGGGAAGCAAATCCACATCCCAATAAGTATTTCACAGAAAGTCTTTTATATTAACATAGCACGGGGTGATATGTGGCCAAATGATCGATTAAGTGTTCGCAAGTTCGATTCAATTTTATTTCATGCAATGAATGATCAAAGACGCGTGTCACATGGTCGACGGCCTTCTTCAGTTATTATTAACACTTTATTTCGGTTGATAGACATTTATGGCTGAGATTAAAATCACAAACTGTTCAATTCACACAATTGTCCAAAGAATAGTTGCAGGCGGCACAGTTGCAGGATGACCGAATACCAAATAAAATTCGTCAGCTATAAGCTAGCGAATTACCGCCGCAAATCACAGCCCCTTATAGTTTAACAAGCAAAAGGAGACGGTAATTGTATCCTTAATCCTATTATACAGGCAAAATGAAAATTACCACCGTTCCTATTTTTTTACTGCCTGTCTATCGTTATACCATGGCATGATTCCTTTTCGATTGCATGATTCAGATTGCATGATTCAATTTCAATACATGATTTAATTCGGATGCATGATTCAATTATGCATTATGAGATTCATAAAATGATGGACGCTGTGATGTCACGATTTTGGTTTCCTGGGTTACGTAGATTTGTGCACACTTATATGTCCACTTGTATATTATATATTTATTGTGTATTTATTATGTCCTCTATATTATATATTGCATACTTATAAGCCTCCCGTACCATTTCATACTGCTCCACGTAGACTGATTTTTCATCAGGGTAAAACATGTCATGGCCTCAATGATTTCACTAATTACCATTGCTCGGTGTCACAATCACACACGATCTGTAAAAACTTTCCGCCCCAAACTTCAATTTACATTAAATTCAACTAATCATCAGGTCCCAGGTAAATCGCCTTAAGACCTTCTAATGGGCTCCATGGTTCATACCCCTGAGGCCCCTATCGTGGATGAATTTATTCTGCCCCCCACTCGTCAGAATTTGGACGACATTCGTTCCGCAGCAACTGAGCGAATTGCGCGTTCACAGACTACGGACTTGGAACGCTCGCTCACCCGCCACCCTACCACTTCTCCCTTGAATGAAAATGATCTCGTTTTCCGCGAGGTAGGCTCGAGGCAACGACGTAAAACGGACCCAAAATTCAAAAGAACTTACAAAATCATTTCAGTACTTCCTCACGATAGATACGAAATACAAAATTTGAACACGGGACATACTTTAAAATTTGCGCGCGGCCGTCTCAGGAAAATTGAACGGGACACTGACACTCTCCCCAATTTAATAACTTTTTTGGATTCAGAACAAGAAGAGGAATAAACCTTGTTTTACAACTTCAAATTGCTAAACATTATTGTCTTACCTCATCTTCATTATGCAAACGTCTAATTTAACAATCATTAACGATCACGTGCCTTTTCCATACTGACTTCGACGGTGCTTCGAGGGCCCCGAAGTATCGTCCTACTGCGCTTGCGAATTGTCCACAAAGTCGGCCATCCGGGGACAAACCCTGGTTGTCCGACGGTGCCGTTCGCTTTTTGCGCAGTTGGTCAAAATTCCGGCGGGACGCTAGCCAGCTGCTATGCTGCTTCGGCGCTTTGGTGCTTCACACCTGGTAGCGGGTGCGTCTGTTGGCCACACTAGGTAGGTAGGAACGACTAGAAAACGCGCGTACTTGGCCACTCTAAACCAATTCGATATTAAAATCGATTGGGGCGAGTGAGCCGGCCTCTCTAAACCAATTTCGGTCATCATACCGGTTGGGGCGAGTGAGCCTTTTTGGTCCTGAGCAGGACACTTTTTCAAATTTTAAAATGCAAGCTCCCGATGAGCATACTATCTCTTTAATAACTTAACCCCTTAGAGGGTAAATGATATGTTAAACCATGGCTACCGCGCGCATCGCCGTTTTTGATGCTTGCTCTCTTCCCTCTGCAAAGATAGGAAGAACCATTAAAACACGGGTGCCGGAGCCCGGTGCACAAATTCTGCGGTGCGCACTCCCTGGAAAGGGGGTCAAGGGTGGCGGAATGCGCCCCCCCTCTTTACTGCCAAAAGAGCAACCAGAAGAGCAGGAGTCAATGGATTTTCGGTCCACGGGGACCCCCCATTCCAATTTATGGTGAACGCACGAAGATCGATCTAACTACAATATATATATTTTTTATCTGAACACTCGAAAAATTGTGTTTCAAAACCAAACGAACAGAAAAGATGACAACCAACAAATGGTGCGCTATATGGTACGCTCAAAATTGTTGACTAACACTGTTCACATATAAACTGCTAAACCAATGAGGTCCACTTTTTTTTCCAACGAGTGCTATTCCATTAACCTACGTGGTCTCTCGAACGAATTTAACATTCACTTTCCTGGCTAGACAGACGATTTAGCTACAAAACATTAACTTACGTTCCTCGGCCCTCCTCAGCTTAACGTTCAAACGACTTCGATCCCTCGAAATATCTTGGTTACCTCGGTTCGCAGGTTTTATGACCCGCAACATTGTCCAGACTGCGGCTGTCCCTTTTTGGGATATTTTCGTCCGCTCCAACATGTGTTGAACCTTTTTCTCTACCTGAACTGTCATTTACAACCTATTTTTCGAAATATTTTTCGTCTGTTTACGTTAAGTCAAACCCTGCACTGAATGTCGGTTCAGACCTAGTAATTCCTGGGCAACATCCTTTGACGTGTTTGCTCCGGCTCGTTTTATTACCCCATTGCTTTCACTAACTTCCTCGCACAACACATGTGCCCTATACCACGTCATTCCCGACCTACGTAGAAAGTTTTCGGACTGCCTGATCGAACATGTTTTACAACTCTCCATTTCAAAATGTTCCCAAATGCACTGCTAATCCCCTATTTTATGACCCTTCACTTTCAAGAGAAATTCCGACGTCATTCCCGACCTTCCGGTGCTTAAGCACCAAACATGTTTTTACAAACGTCCATTTCAATGTGTCCCTCTTTTATGACATACCTACCTCTAAACCTCGTTTTCGAATTTTTCAGTTCCTTGACGAGTCCTCGGCGCGAGGAAATGTACCTACCTTTTACGACATCTTAAGTTTTGTACATAACTCCCTTGGGAGGTACCGATAATACCCCTCTTTTGTAGATAACTTGTCATTTTATATAACAATCTCTTACTGTCTTATATGCAACCTGTAAATATTTTCTAATTGTAACATTTCCATGTGAAATTTCAAATTATTCAATTTTGACATTCATGTGTCATAGTCATTCGTTGAATTTTTTCCACTTGACATTTTCATGTAAGTTCCACATACTTTCTCAAGCGTTTTCACTTCGTTACTATTATATTTTTATGGTGATAATGTCATTTCCTTTCATGACTTGTGATTACCTCATCATAACAACGTGTTCGTTATATCCCATCTGTAAATATTTACTCAATGTACAATTTACATGTTTTTGATCATATTTACATAATTTATATCATTTGTAAATAATTCATTGTACTTTTACTTCGAATATTCTCATATTTTTTAATGATTGTATTATATCTTATAAATCGACTTCATGATTGTAATTATAACTACTCTCTTCATTTGGTTATCGCCGAATCCAGGCTTTATACCATTTGTGCCTACTTTAATTTTGTACACTTTTCATGTACCCCCGTCCCGGGTTAAATTTTCCCCACCAACTAATACGGTGACCTTACACCGTCAAACCATGGGGTTGTCTTTTCTGGGTCCCATTGCTTTGTTTTTAGTGTAACTTCATTCCACATCGGAATCTTGCTATTTCTTCGTAGAGTTTTTTTCGTTTGTCTTGGCTGGCTATTATCAGGCTGTCGGGAATATGGGGGACCTTGATCACGTCCCCTGTGCCTTGCTTGCCTGTCTGGGAGCCATCCTTGTTCAAACTTTTTCTCTACGCATTCAATGTAAATTCACATTGGCGCACCTAGGTTCCCTCTCAAACATTCCCGTCATGGGACAAAATTTCCCCCGGGGTTTTCTCGCCTCTGGGACGAGGCGCTTTTGGGCCCCCCCGTATCGTGGAGCGTCAACAGTACTTGACTATTAATTGATGGAGCGAATCAACCTCATATTATTGCAAATAGAATATTACTGACGACCACACGGGAGGGCCACTAGCGTACTAGTATCCGTCCATTTTAGACTATCCATCCGACAGTAGCCCCCTCCCGGCTCACGGATATAAAAGGCGCCCTTGTGAAGGGACCCACTGACTTAAGCTCTAAACGTTTCATACGTAGGTTCTATTGAATAAACACTTCACTTCGTATTACTAAAACTGTTGTCTTCTTTAAATTATCCCCTACTCTCTGATTATTCTTCATCATCGATATGTATATATGTATGTATGTATATATGTATGTATATAAAAATTTGAGGTTGAGAAATGACCAAGCTAGTCTTATGTGTGGAGTTGTTTAATCTACGACGTTTCGGTCCTGGAGCAGGACCCTATTCATGTAGAAAGTTTTCCTATACAAAACAAATATGTATGTATGTATGTATGTATGTGTCATTCCAGACGATAACTGTCCGTGGAATTGTGCTAGAAACTTCAAACAAATTTTAAAATGTTAAGGACACAAAACGAAAGTTCAAGTTCGTTGGCCAGCATGATCGGATTACATCTTCGGGTTGAAATTTTCAAAAATGTAGTCAAAAATTTCAAAATAGCCTGTTTTTTGCGAACTAATTTTTTCAGCATACTAACATGTGGTATATTCGGAATCAGCGTAAAATTTCCTATAAGAATATGTAGGTATCAAGTTTTCAAAAATTTCAAAGTTGAAAAATCAGTCAAAAATCGAAATAATGCCGTTCGCTAGTTGTAAAAATCGGTAATATTTGCATGAAACATTGTCCAAATTCAGATTGAACTACTCTTATGGAAGTATCCCTGTATAACCAATTTTAGAACCATGCTGTTTAAAACGTAGGTAGTAGGTGCTTTAAAAAAAAAAAAATGTAATCACAACTAATGAGTTTACTCTGTGCATGTGTTAATAATTTGATTCCATGTTTGTCTATCAAAACCATAAACTAAAATTTCTCAACACGATCAATGGCGACTGAAATGTCGACGATTTCTTCAAAAATTCGCTCATGGGGTCATGCTGCATGACTGGACTTTCTGGCTAGATGCCCTATCTTAATTAATATAAGGGAAACATACTAAGGTTCAAGATTTCTGACACTAGAAATGGCTATAGAGTACCTAAATGGAAAGAATTGGGTGAAGTTAGGTTGGTATGTTAAAAACGTCATGAGGTACAGAAGTGAGTTGGTTGATGAATTTAATTTTTAACAGTTTGTTCTGTTATCGAATTTTCGTGGAATTTATGAGTACTTATTCGTCCGTTGAAGTCATTGGCGGATGTAGGTCAAGCTGCTGGTTAATGTTATTTAACAGGATATTAACATCTGACGGAGTTTGGGCGCCAAAGAGTTCAATTCTGTGATGGGTGAGTGCAGGGCACTCGAAGTTTATGTGGGATGCTGTTTCATCAGTCACCTCACATAGTCTGCACAGGGTTGAGCTTTGTGTGACCCCTATGCGATGTAGGTGAAACTGTAGGGGTGCAAAGCCGGTTATAAGGCCAACCATTGTTTTTAGTACCCTATGGTTTTTCCTAAGTAGCCCTTCAGTAATTTTGGTGTTGGGTTCAGCCACCATAAGTTTACTGTGGGCGTGCCCTTCAATATTGGACCATCTTTTAGTGGTTTGTTGGTAGATCCACGTGTTGATGGTTCTTCTGAAGGCAGTTTTTGGTAAACCGACTGCTGGCTCAGGCCCTACAAATGGGGTTTGGGAGCCCCTTCTCGCGAGCTCGTCAGCCTTTTCATTACCAATAATGCCTCTATGCCCCGGCACCCACTCCAGGCGAACCCGGTTGTGTTTTGCTAGGGTATTCAGGTATTCAGAGCGAACAATTAACCAAGGGCCTCCCACACCTCATCAGGGGGCTGAGTCTCTTCGATTAAACAAAACTCTCAGGAAAGTACAATAATAATAATTCTTCATTTGCCAGAAGCACTCGAACAAGATAAGAGTAGGGCAATTGTCAAAAAATAAATCGTTACAAACAATAAAAAAAGACAAAAAAAAAATTTAAGATTACAGAAGCTGGTACACTACGAAGAAAACTATCAAACAGAAAAGTCAGAAATGCAGTAGAGCTCTCTCTTGACCAGGTATGCCCTCAGCTGCCTCTTGAATATAGTTAGTGGGGCATCAGCGGAACACAGTGTTACCTGGAGATTGAGCACATAATAATTCCACATTTCAATGGCCTTATATCCACCTTATAACCACTCTTGAAGAATTCAAGCCAGTGAGATGGAACACGAAGTAAATCAATTCGATGACGGGTGTGATGGTCATGACTGAAGCTGAACTGAGCAAATAGATGTTGATGCTTTTTCATGTATAGAAGCGTCTCGAGGATAAGTATCGAAGGCAGGGTGAGGAGCCCTTCCTTGGCAAACTGCCCTCTGCAGGATGATAGTGGAGGCAGACCCAATAAAATTCTTAAGGCTCTTTTTTGAAGCTTCAAAATTGTTTCCAAGTTAGCTCTGTTTCCCCAAAAGAGGATCCCATACCTGGCCTTTGAGAGAAACAATTCGTGGTATGCTGAGAGCAAGCCTGATTTGGATACTACAGGACGCAGTTTCCGCAGGCAAAAGCAGGAACTACTCAACCTCGATGCCAACGAGTCAACGTGGGCTCGAAATTTGTGTGTGGAATCCAACTGCACACCAAGAAATTTGGCATCCCCCAATGTGGTTACTGTGGCCAATCCAAACTGAAAGTTCTCGTGAGTATCACCCGTTTCTGCTCGAAACAAGATGCAGTTGGTTTTACCTTCATTGAGTAAGCCAACAGTCAAAAAGCCAACAGGCTTCCGTTCTGGGGGCTCAAAACCCCCGTCCTCAGTTTTTTTCTATCTACATCTACCTCTGACAGAAATGCTGATCGTAGACTTCAAACTTGGATTAATATTTCGTTCTCATAACTATTGATAATCAACTTACTTGTGCTTGGTTGAATTGTTGTTGTTAATACTGGCGGTAAATGACCGTGACCCCTGCATACTTACAGCTTAAAAGCTCAATGATATTAATGTACTAATGTATATTGTTTAATAAAGCGTTTAAAAATCAATAATAAATTATTTTTTGATAATTAATGATGAGAGAATAGCTGTGGAGATTTCGTTTAAGCCTTCTATGCGAAAACTTGAAACTCGCAGTTTTCAGGATGGGAACAAATTTTATTAATGAAACGTGCAACATTCAAGATAACACGAATTTCAATAGTGATTTCGTAGAGTTAGACAATTCGTATGATATAAATTTCCAATACCAAACCCATGTGCTAATAAACATAAACTCTTTCTCGAGGGGTTCAAATTAAAGTCTTTTGCCATAGCAAAGACATAAAAGTGATGACATAATCAGAAACGCTTGTATACGAGTCTGCAACACTTTGGGACATTTTATGTCTTTGATTGCAGACTACGTGTTGCAGACTCGTATTGAAGCTCTAAGGGCCACTCAGCTGATCCGGACGCTGGGAATCGTCAAGTAGATATACTAAAGAGGCTACATACGAAATTACAGCTTCCTAGAGTGTAAATCATAGAAATTAGCTTTAAGAGCCACTCATCGGATCCAAACTCTGGGCATCGTCAAGTAATTATGTACTAAAGAGGCTACATACGAAATTACAGCTTCCTAGAGTGTAAAGCATAGAAATTAGGGTCATTCTCATTTCATTTGCCGGTTTGGGTCGTTTGAGAACCTCAGAAACATGAAATATGAAAGTGATCAAAAATTAGGTTAGATCGGCAAATACTACTCATTGTACATTGCAGATTTGTGTTCCATGGATGAACAGTGAGTTTTTCATTGATGTTGTATTTTATATATTTTTTACCCATCCTTGGTCACACTTCTGAGAGGTAACACTCATGAGAATTTCCAGTAAAAATGGCGTCACACGGGATGATGAAGTGGCAAAACTTGGGGATGGCTACTGTTTGAAACCTGTCACCTAGCAGTATGGTTCTTGATATCGGATTATTTTGTTTAAGCACTAACAACACTCGTAATTAATGTAACACTCATGATTGAAAATAAAAATACTCCTCATGTTTTTAGACTTCGTTCACTGTAAAAACTGCTGCAACTCCAAGCACTCCACACTTGCTTCTCCGTGCAGCACACATCGAGGGATCCCCCACTCCTTTTTTCTGACATCGAATACTCTCGATACTATCGATCCAGCCTCCCAACACATCGATGCAGTCAGAATCGAGGGATCCCCCACTCCTTTTTTCTGCCATCGAATACTCTCGAAACTATCAATCCAGCCAAAATTGAAAAAGTTCCAGTCAGGCAGCATGATTGTATGAACGAATTTTCTCAAATTACCTATTGTATTGTGATATGTTAAATTGTATCGGAATTTGAGTACAAAGAGATTGTTAAAACCAGCAACAAACTGAATAAAATTCGGCGATTCAAAAAATATTTTTTGCAGTTTCTATAGATTTTTCAGCAAATATTAATTAAATTTAAGTACGTTTTCAGCATAATTTTGTGCAACCATTTTCTTATGTCCTAGATGATCGTTGGCAATTTCGTTTTGACTAAAACTCTGCTAACATTTTTAGAAAATAAAAGTTGGGCATGTAGATCAGAATGATGTGTATTGTTTGGTGGTCTGGATGCTCGCAAGCTCGCATCTCAAGAAGACATAACATCAAGTAGTCACTCCCTTAGTAAAAATGCAGATTAGTTGGGCATGTAGATCAGAATGACGTTTTAGAAGTACATTTCGGGAGTTTTACGAGCAAAAAAAAAAATACATCAGTTAGCCAGATTTGAACCCACGACGTTAGTCTCACGAGACCGTAATCATATCCATTGAGCTACACTTCAACTGTCGTGTGTGGAGACAATCACGATAAAAGTGGGAGACTAGCGCCGCTGCGCGGCGGAGGAGGGAACCGATTCTATCCCCTCCCTTTTCAGAACTTCTGACTGCATCGATGTGTTGGGAGGCTGGATCGATAGTATCGAGAGTATTCGATGGCAGAAAAAAGGAGTGGGGGATCCCTCGATGTGTGCTGCACGGAGAAGCAAATGCACTCCACTGCAGTCTCACATCTTCAACTGGACAATATAACATTCACATCTGACTGTTTCCCACCATTTTCCATTGGTCTTCTTGATCGCGAAAATGGTAACACTCCTGTGGTCCCATTGAGAAGAGATATGGGGGACTGACTAAAAAACTAGTTTTTCACGGGTTGGAAAAAATCTTTAAAATGTAAATCCTTACTCTAAATAAAGAGGAACCAACCTACTGCAGCTAGTAACCCGGGCCAGTTCTAGATTGTCATTGTTTCGTAACTACCTAACTTCTACGTACATGTTAGGTAGGAGGGGACGGTAACACTCATGAGTTACCAGGATTTCAGGTTTCATTCGTCATCACTGTGTATTGGTTAAAGGGGATTTTGGGCAGTCAAATTATTTCTTCGTTGATCTCCCAACTTATACTATCCTTTTTTCCCTCAAAATCGCTAGTTTTGGTCAAGAATTGTGAGAATTCGTCGTCAGGGACATGAAAGCGGCAAATGAAATGAGAATGACCCACTAGCTTTAAGAGCCACTCATCTGATCCGAACTCTGGGCATCGTCAAGTAAATGTCCTAAAGAGGCTAGATACGAAATTACAGCTTCCAAGAGTGTAAAAGTATAGAAATTACCTATTAAAATTATTCAACCACCGCTTCACAAATCAAACCGTTCATAGCATCACCTGCTATGAATAAAATCATCAGAAATTAACAAGCGGTTGCAATCATGTTCACAATATCAATTATTGAGAATGATCACCTGTGTGTACACAGTTATTCAAATAACTATGCTCATAACTCAGCTTGTTGGCCACGCACTTCGCAGTAGTTAACAAAATATGGTTGGATGAATCGTGAGCTTTCGAACGAATGGTCAACAAATTTTGTGGGATGAAAAATGACGAAGTACCTGTTCCCTAGCAACGACTCGGTTGTAAGCGGAAATCATCAGAAATGGTTGGATAAATCGAGAGCTTTCGAACGAATGGTCAACGAATTTTAACATGTATCATGTTTTAGCCCTGGGGTCCTAGCAATTTTTGCGAGTCAATTTTTTTCCGCGCACGAAACATATAGTGTTACAGTGATTTCCGCCTACAACCGAGTCGTTGCTAGGGAAATGGTACTTCGTCGTTTTTCATCCCACAAAATTCGTTGACCACTCGTTCGAAAGCTCTCGATTTATCCAACAATATTATGTTAACTACGGCGAAGTGCGTGTCCAACAAACTGAGTTATGAGCATGGTTATATAAATAATTGTTTACACACAGGTGATCATTCTCAATAATTGATATTGTGAACATGATTGCAACCGCTTGTTAATTTCTGATGTTTTCATAGAATTTCGAATCAATATCGAGGAGAAAACATGATACATGGTTGAAATTTTTGGTTCTAGAACAGAAATAATTTATAAATATTTTTGGGATGAAAAACGACGAAGTACCTGTTCCCTAGCAACGACTCGGTTGTAAGCGGAAATCGTCAAAAATTCCTTCAATGGCAGGGGAAAATTTTTGGTTGACCCCCCAGAGCAAAGACATATCCATGTCAAAGAGAGCTTTCCAACAAATGGAGAACGATTTTGGTCCCATAAACACTAAAGAAGTTTTATTTCCCCAGCAACGGCTTGGTTGTACGTGAAAATCATAAGAAAGACAAAGCAGCATGAAATGCTTGCATACGAGTCTGCAACACATTGGAACATTTTCATGTGTGTTTTCTTATTGTATTTATTACTAGGCAGATCTCACCTGTGCATCGCACGGCGGGGCGTACAAATCAATTAAATGGGCCATATGAGAAACCGCCCACCCGTGGGTACTTCATTGAATTCGCGATCGTGTTGACTCATTGTTCCGACACCCGTGGGTACTTCATTGAATTCGAGCCAGGCTACATCACCTACCCCCCTGCAGACTCGTATGCAAGCTCTAAGAGCCACTCAGCTGATCCGGACCCTGGGCATCGTCACGTAAATGTGCTAAAGAGACTACATACGAAATTACAGCTTCCTAGAGTGTAAAACATAGAAATTAGCTTCAAAAGCCACTCATCTGATCCGGACCTTGGGCATCGTCAAGTCAATGTCCTAAAGAGGCTACATAAGAAATTACAGCTTCCTAGAGTGTAAAGCATAGAAATTACCTATTAAAATGATTTAACCAAGGCTTCACAAATCAAACCGTTATCGCAATATTTGGATCACCTGCTATGAATCAAATCATCGAAAATCCAGCTCAATGAAATCATCAGAAATTAACAAGCGGTGGCAATCAATTTCACAATATCAATTATTGAGAATGATCACCTGAGTGTACACAATAATTATTCAAATAACCTTGCTCATAACTCAGCTTGTTGGCCACGCACTTCGCAGTAGTAAACATAATATGGTTGGATAAATCGTGAGCTTTCGAACGAATGGTCAACGAATTTTGTGGGATGAAAAACGACGAAGTACCTGTTCCCTAGCAACGACTCGGTTGTAAGCGGAAATCATCAGAAAACCAACCGTAACGCTTTTTTCGTTTATATGCCAAAGTAAAGACATAAAATTAATGTAAAAAGACGCAGAACACTGAACAGAACAATCTTACAACACGGATGGTATGAAAAGCACTGACACCGAGAGGTACGGCAGTGTGTGTGGATGTCAGTGAACATTTCATCACGGATGCCGCTGAAGGCTACGATCACGGACAACGGACACAGCACGTCACGGATGTGTGCATCGACCCTAAAACCTCCAGTCGGGTTGTCTTTGGGGTTTCCTATTTTTCCTCGGTTTTTATAAAATTTCAAGACACAAGATCATTTAGAATTGGCGGTGAACTGTTTTTCGAATTTCTGAAGTCAAATAAAGAGGTACACCCTGTGGGGTATAACTAGGAACTGGAGGGCTGTAAGTAGTGTGACATGTGAGAGCCCCGTTGAACGCTTAACCAAGCAAACACTTGATAGACTTGGCACATGACACTCTTGCTATATACCCTGGGCAAACCCTATGGTAACACTAGGCAAGTATAATATTAAGAACTATAAGTATCTATGATGAACTATTGTTATTGTTTACCTTGAATTGCGTCCATTGCTTCAACAGAATCGTGAAATGAAGATGATTCCATTGGCGCGTCCAGGTGGGTAGAGCAATTTACAGCAGATACGACAATATAATGTCTAAGTATTTACAAGAGTAATAATTAGTAATTTTGGGTACGGATACTCAATACTATCCGTTTATTCGAACATCGAAATCTATACCATAATCAATAATCATTATCAATCGAGTCAGTCAAGTTTGTTTATGGACACTCGACAGGGGCGAACTCCGTGGATACATCTTATCACCAGATAAGCGGGAGAGCCAAGGATCTTGAGCTGTTTTCAGTAGAATCCGCTAGCAGCGCTGCACTCCGTTCTTTTTGTAGAACGACATCCACAATCCACAAACTACTCGGCTTCAAGGCGGGTTCACACGGGGTAGTGAACAGGGCGAGAGTACGACCCACCGGTCAGTCGGTCGAGATCACTACCAAGTGTGAACTAACGGTAGAGAGGGTGATGGTAGATCACGCCTTTGAAAAGGGGGGTCGTGACATCTCCATCTTGTTGGAGTGAGCACGCCCACTTCAGTCGTATTTTACAATTCTGTTCATCATCATGTCGGTGTACAAAATGAACAATTCCCAAATTATGAAGTTTGTTGATTGACCTTTTTGTAACTCAAAAAATACGTTTTCAGAATGCTTACTTTCACGTAATCCAATAAAGCGTAGTAAATTGCATCCAGAACTTCGGGAATAAATGTGCTGATGGTATTCTTGGGTATCCTGAATAAATATTGTAAACTGGCAAACGATTCACCAGTAGCTAAGAATCTTAACGTAACTTGAAGTTTTGATTCTGCTGGAATCGGTTTTCTCATATTCGTTTCTTGTTTTTGAATCGCTGGTTTCACTTTTTTAAGCAAATACCAAAACAGGTTTGGTTCTATCTTAAAAAAATTCCTATAACTGTTGTGATCTTCCAACGATAATTCTCTGCAAATACTATTGGTGGCGCCGAGTGAATTCCGCCTCTTTACCCATTCTCGAACCCACACTTTTCTCTTCTTGTTTTTAAAATTTTTCAAATGATTCCTCAACTCATATACTAATATTTCGCATACAACCTTTGCGGATTCATATTCTGCCATATTGAAAACAAGAGCGAGAGAAGCACAACCAACAAAAGGCACGTTCCCGTGTGAACTGGATGAGGTCGTAAGCTCCTACGGGAAGAAAACAAGTCGTGTTAGCGGATTGCGCAAGCGCATTACTGGTCGTGTTTTCGCCCTGTTCACTACCCCGTGTGAACTGGATGAGGTCGTAAGCTCCTACGGGAAGAAAACAAGTCATGTAAGCGGATTGCGCATGCGCATTACTGATCGTGTTTTCGCCCTGTTCACTACCCCCTGTGAACCCGCCTTAGCGAGAGTTAGCCGGAGTTTACGAAACGCCCAACTTTGAACGCGTTTTTCTGGACTTTCATTGCACCAAACCCCCAATATTTTGGTATCAAACAAACCAGTAATTGATGGAAAATTTTTTTAGGCAAATAACAAAAAAAAATTTTTTTTCTTTTCATTTTTTGACTTAGGAAGGCCCTTAAATAGATTTCAGCTCAATGGATCGAATGATCTGCCAGAGCTCTGTAAGCAGAACCAACCATGTGGACTCCTGTCAATGGTGGACGTGTTAAAATGAAAAAAGTCCAGTCATGCAGCATGACCCCATGAGCGAATTTTTGAAGAAATCTTCGACATTTCAGTCGCCATTGATCGTGTTGAGAAATTTTAGTTTATGATTTTGATAGACAAACATGGAATCAAATTATTAACACATGCACAGAGTAAACTCATCAGTTGTGATTACATTTTTTTTTTTTAAAGCACCTTCTACCTACGTTTTAAACAGCATGGTTCTAAAATTGGTTATACAGGGATACTTCCATAAGAGTAGTTCAATCTGAATTTGGACGATGTTTCATGCAAATATTACCGATTTTTACAACTAGCGAACGGCATTATTTCGATTTTTGACTGATTTTTCAACTTTGAAATTTTTGAAAACTTGATACCTACATATTCTTATAGGAAATTTTACGCTGATTCCGAATATACCACATGTTAGTATGCTGAAAAAATAAGTTCGCACAACAAATCCCAAAAAACAGGCTATTTTGAAATTTTTGACTACATTTTTGAAAATTTCAACCCGAAGATGTAATCCAATCATGCTGGCCAACGAACTTGAACTTTCGTTTTATGTCCTTAACATTTTAAAATTTGTTTGAAGTTTCTAGCACAATTCTACGGACAGTTATCGTCTGGAATGACACATACATATATCCATACATACATACATACATATATACATGCTAATTCAGAGAGATCGGGAGATGTATTAACTGAATAAGTTACTCACTTGATGAGGTGGATCAATTAATTCAACACTAAAGTAATCACAAATGATCAGTCACTGACTATATTTTGATATAGTAAGATATTATAAATGAAACACTTGAGAAAGCAAATATAGTTCTTGGAATATGAACGACGGCGGCGAAGCGGGCGGAAGAAGTGAAATCTGTCAGGCGAAGCCAACCAAAGAAGGCGGAGCAGTCCTACCAACACCGGGGAACGTAAGGAGTCAAGAGACGATCTGACAGGCAGCGTAGTTTGAAGTAGATGGCAGTGTCATGGAACGGTTGACGTCACTAGGCTTCATGGAATATGATGAAATACCCCAATATGGATTGAGACCAATCCCTATCCTGTATCTGCCCGACGTGGTGGGAAAGTGAACTAATTTGGAAAACACCTATTTGTTGACACTCCCTCCTTTTTCAAATTTTAAAAAGGAAGAAGTATCTGCCCTTCAGATAAATTGTCACAGTAAGTTATGTAGGACGGACTTGTGGAAAGTAAGAGCATATAAGTCACCTTAAGGGTGATTATTCCCCGAGACAGTTTCGCGATATGAGGTTACATGTATGATAGTTCCGCGAAAGATGAAAGGCAAACACAAAAAAAAAGAACTGACTCACTCTTGGTGGAGAACATTCTTGTGTAGGTTCAGGCATACCAGAATTAAAGTAGTCAATTCAAGAATTTCATTTTCATTTTTCCTTTTTCTGGGCAATTAATTATATGGTAAAAAGAGGCAAGCAGATACAGGCGAGACTAGGCCCAACATTCATCATCAGAATCTGAAACATAAACGAAAATGAATGCAGTAACACATCTTTAGGTGGCATATCAGTTGACAATGTAGACATACAAGTATAATCAAGTACATATACAGGTACATATTACATAACATAAGTATAATCACTAATAATTTTATTATTTAATAAATAATAAAAATATTATATAATAATAATAAAATAAACTCAACTTTGGGATCACCCCATTTCTTTGACCTTCAAATCACTAAATCTCCGAGAACAGAGACAGTATATCCTTTTGTGAACTTGCCTTTGAGATCACTTGATACCAGAGAGGCATCAGTATAACTGAATATGGTATCACCAGTCCCAGTGTACAAGAGTCCTAGGTCTATAGTACCCTTAAGGTAACAAAGGACCCTAAGTACACACTCCCAATCGAAAAGCGTAAAATTGGCCTGTTTTCTATAAAGAAAATTTACTGCATATGAAATATCTGGCCTCGTGCCTCCTTGCAAGTAGAGTAATGAGCCAATGACTTTGCGATACGGAACATTTGGGAGAGACGTACTTTTGGACTGGTGTTCCAACTGGATTTTTAGAGTACATAAGATCTGACATTGGAATATCACTGATAGGGAAATCAGGTGAGAGAAATTCATCCAAGAGAGATTGAATCAATAATTTCTGTGAAGTAAAGATCGTTTGATTTTCAAAGTTACGTTCTATTTCTAGGTTTGTTACTTCAATCTCATGGTTCAGACAGTCTATTAACTTCACGGGCTTTAGTCTTACAATTAGAACCTAATAAAATGTCATCAGCATAGACTAGAAGAATGGCAAAATCTTTTCCTCGTTGCCATCTAAAAAGAAATATTTTTGGTAAGGGTATTCTTCAAAATCCAGTTTCCTCATCGGACCAGTGAACCTTTTAAAACATAAGATTAGAGATACTTTTAGACCATACAAAGATCTAATTAATCTACAGACATGAGTTTGCTGAACAGATTCAGGAACGTCAGTTAATTCTACTACACCTTCAGGGACTTCCATAAAAACGGGTTTCTCTAATTTTCCATTTAGAAAAGCTGTCTTGACGTCTAACTGATACAAATGTAAATTAAATTTGTTTGCTATAGATAATAATAGTCTGACATCACCTAGCCTTGCTACAGGTGCGTATATTTCAGACAATATATAATCATTCGTGTCAGCAAAACCTTTAGCTACTAGACGACTTTTAAAACGAAAGGATCCGTCAGCCTCCATTTTTCGCTTGTGAACCCAGCGGGACTTTATGATTTTTGTTTTAGGGGGTAGTTCTGACTTTGGTACTAGTTCCCAGGTGTTTTTAGCTGAGAGGGATTCTAATTCATCAAGCATGGCTTCCTCCCATAGATCTCTATCAGGTGACTTCATTGTATCAGAGAATGAATAGGGTTCAACGTATAGAATTTCGTTAACAGCGGAAGGCTGACTTTCCGAGTCACCGACTTCGGGCAGGTCTAAAACCAGGACCAGGACTGGTCCTGCAGAACTGGAAGTGGTGGTGGTTGTAGTGCTTGTGGTAGTAGAGGTGTGTGGTTATTTCTCGTTTTCCGAAAATTTAAACCAATAAAAAGAGTTGTTTTCCTATTATAATGAATGTTTACTACCTTCTCTAATATTTTTATAACCATTTACACATTATTATTCGTGTTTTAGTTGAACCCAGGACCAGGACTGGAAACGCAGGACTGGCGCCATATCTCCTTTTCCCGTGATTTAAACCAATAAAAATAGATGTTTTCTATTTGAATGAATATTTACTACCTTCCCTATTATTTGTATCACCATATAAACAATGTTATCAGTGCTTTAATTCACCGGAAGACCGCGAATCGTTAATTCAGGACCAGTCCTGGCCCAGGCGGATTGGTCCTGCGGGACTGGGAACACAAAAAGGATGGTGGTGTGCGGTTATTTCTCGTTTTCCGAAGATTTAAACCCATAAAAAGAGTTGTTTTCCTATTTTAATGAATGTTTACTACCTTCTCTAATATTTTTATAACCATTTACACATTATTATTGGTGTTTTAGTTGAACCCAGGACCAGGACTGGAAACGCAGGACTGGCGCCACATCTCCTTTTCCCATGATTTAAACCAATAAAAATAGTTGTTTTATCTTTAAATGAATATTGACTACCTTCCCTATTATTTGTATCACCACATAAACAATGTTATCAGTGCTTTGGTTCACCGCAAGACCGCGAATCGTTAATTCAGGACCAGTCCTGGCCCAGGCGGATTGGTCCTGCGGGACTGGGAACGCAAAAAGGATGGTGGTGGTGGTGTGCGGTTATTTCTCGTTTTCCGACGATTTAAACCAATAAAAAGAGTGGTTTTCCTATTTTAATGAATGTTTACTACCTTCTCTAATATTTTTATAACCATTTATACATTATTATTGGTGTTTTAGTTGAACCCAGGACCAGGACTGGAAACGCAGGACTGGCACCATATCTCCTTTTCCCATGATTTAAACCAATAAAAATAGTTGTTTTATCTTTAAATGAATATTTACTACCTTCCCTATTATTTGTATCACCATATAAACAATGTTATCAGTGCTTTGGTTCACCGCAGGACCGCGAATCGTTAATTCAGGACCAGTCCTGGCCCAGGCGGATTGGTCCTGCGGGACTGGGAACACAAAAAGGATGGTGGTTGTGGTGTGCGGTTATGTCTCGTTTTCCGAAGATTTAAACCCATAAAAAGAGTTGTTTTCCTATTTTAATGAATGTTTACTACCTTCTCTAATATTTTTATAACCATTTACACATTATTATTGGTGTTTTAGTTGAACCCAGGACCAGGACTGGAAACGCAGGACTGGCGCCATATCTCCTTTTCCCATGATTTAAACCAATAAAAATAGTTGTTTTATCTTTAAATGAATATTTACTACCTTCCCTATTATTTGTATCACCATATAAACAATGTTATCAGTGCTTTGGTTCACCGCAGGACCGCGAATCGTTAATTCAGGACCAGTCCTGGCCCAGGCGGATTGGTCCTGCGGGACTGGGAACACAAAAAGGATGGTGGTGTGCGGTTATTTCTCGTTTTCCGAAGATTTAAACCCATAAAAAGAGTTGTTTTCCTATTTTAATGAATGTTTACTACCTTCTCTAATATTTTTATAACCATTTACACATTATTATTGGTGTTTTAGTTGAACCCAGGACCAGGACTGGAAACGCAGGACTGGCGCCACATCTCCTTTTCCCATGATTTAAACCAATAAAAATAGTTGTTTTATCTTTAAATGAATATTGACTACCTTCCCTATTATTTGTATCACCACATAAACAATGTTATCAGTGGTTTGGTTCACCGCAAGACCGCGAATCGTTAATTCAGGACCAGTCCTGGCCCAGGCGGATTGGTTCTGCGGGACTGGGAACACAAAAAGGATGGTGGTGGTGGTGTGCGGTTATTTCTCGTTTTCCGACCATTTAAACCAATAAAAAGAGTGGTTTTCCTATTTTAATGAATGTTTACTACCTTCTCTAATATTTTTATAACCATTTACACATTATTATTGGTGTTTTAGTTGAACCCAGGACCATGACTGGAAACGCATGACTGGCACCATATCTCCTTTTCCCATGATTTAAACCAATAAAAATAGTTGTTTTCTCTTTAAATGAATATTTACTGCCTTCCCTATTATTTGTATCACCATATAAACAATGTTATCAGTACTTTGGTTCACCGCAGGACCGCGAATCGTTAATTCAGGACCAGTCCTGGCCCAGGCGGATTGGTCCTGCGGGACTGGGAACACAAAAAGGATGGTGGTGTGCGGTTATTTCTCGTTTTCCGAAGATTTAAACCCATAAAAAGAGTTGTTTTCCTATTTTAATGAATGTTTACTACCTTCTCTAATATTTTTATAACCATTTACACATTATTATTGGTGTTTTAGTTGAACCCAGGACCAGGACTGGAAACGCAGGACTGGCGCCATATCTCCTTTTCCCATGATTTAAACCAATAAAAATAGTTGTTTTATCTTTAAATGAATATTTACTACCTTCCCTATTATTTGTATCACCATATAAACAATGTTATCAGTGCTTTGGTTCACCGCAGGACCGCGAATCGTTAATTCAGGACCAGTCCTGGCCCAGGCGGATTGGTCCTGCGGGACTGGGAACACAAAAAGGATGGTGGTGATGGTGTGCGGTTATTTCTCGTTTTCCGACGATTTAAACCAATAAAAAGAGTGGTTTTCCTATTTTAATGAATGTTTACTACCTTCTCTAATATTTTTATAACCATTTACACATTATTATTCGTGTTTTAGTTGAACCCAGGACCAGGACTGGAAACGCAGGACTGGCGCCATATCTCCTTTTCCCATGATTTAAACCAATAAAAATAGTTGTTTTATCTTTAAATGAATATTTACTACCTTCCCTATTTTTTGTATCACCATATAAACAATGTTATCAGTGCTTTGGTTCACCGCAGGACCGCGAATCGTTAATTCAGGACCAGTCCTGGCCCAGGCGGATTGGTCCTGCGGGACTGGGAACACAAAAAGGATGGTGGTGGTGGTGTGCGGTTATTTCTCGTTTTCCGAAGATTTAAACCAATAAAAAGAGTTGTTTTCCTATTTTAATGAATGTTTACTACCTTCTCTAATATTTTTATAACCATTTACACATTATTATTCGTGTTTTAGTTGAACCCAGGACCAGGACTGGAAACGCAGGACTGGCGCCATATCTCCTTTTCCCATGATTTAAACCAATAAAAATAGATGTTTTCTATTTGAATGAATATTTACTACCTTCCCTATTATTTGTATCACCATATAAACAATGTTATCAGTGCTTTAATTCACCGGAAGACCGCGAATCGTTAATTCAGGACCAGTCCTGGCCCAGGCGGATTGGTCCTGCGGGACTGGGAACACAAAAAGGATGGTGGTGTGCGGTTATTTCTCGTTTTCCGAAGATTTAAACCCATAAAAAGAGTTGTTTTCCTATTTTAATGAATGTTTACTACCTTCTCTGATATTTTTATAACCATTTACACATTATTATTCGTGTTTTAGTTGAACCCAGGACCAGGACTGGAAACGCAGGACTGGCGCCATATCTCCTTTTCCCATGATTTAAACCAATAAAAATAGTTGTTTTCTCTTTAAATGAATATTTACTGCCTTCCCTATTATTTGTATCACCATATAAACAATAATATCAGTGCTTTGGTTCACCGCTGGTAGGAATCGTGGTTCGGTTTAACGCATCATGAACCTAGGAGGGGGTTCATGTAACGCATGGATACGGCAGGCAGGTAAGTGCAGGTAAGTGCGGGTGGTAAGTTGCATGTCTTTCCACCTCGGGGCGAAGGATTTTCAGAGCCATAACCAGCAAATCCTGAAAGTGACAGTTCTGAAACTGAACAATTGTGACGCTGTTCAGGCCACAATTATTAATCAATTTTTGATAATCTTTCTTTGTTCGATCCCAATGTTAGTCTAGTTGTGCAAAATACCTCCGAAATTTTTAATTTCGTCTTGAAAGAGGGGGAATGGTGGAGGTAACACTGGAAAAACGTCGTATTTTGTCACATTTTGATGACGCCACCCAGTCTACAATTCTCAACCAATTTTCATGATTCTTATTTGGTTCGATTTCAATTTTAGTCCAGTTGAGCAACAAACCATGGTGGATTTACTGCCCGCCGAACGGGGTTTCTTTCATAGTGACCGGATGTCTCCCAGTCAGAATATACCTAGGCTATTTTAAAATTTCGTAATCCCATCCAAACCATGGGATGGAGGGCGGGAGGGGGGTGGGAGGCCCTTTTAATGCGATATTTTTTTTCTCTGAGAGCCTGATCTTCTACCTGCTGCCACAATAACATACACGGTGGTCCTAAATCATATTTGACCTCAGAGTGCTTGCCTTTAAAATTTTCTTTTGAAATATGATGTGGAAATACGTTAGGATTATAATTCAGTAAAAACTGAAATCAAACATTGAGCCGTTTTTTAAATTCAGTTTTTGAATTTTTAATTGATACTTTAATCATGAAAATACGCTATAATCGGCAAAATTCAGAAAAAAATATTATTTATGTGTCACTATAAAATAGAATCTTCATCTAGTTTCATAGTTCTGACCTATTATGTGATCAAATATAATTAGAAAAACAAAAATAACAACATTTTATTGAACAAAATGATGATTATATTTGCATGAAGCCTTTAATAAATGCCTATGAGTATGCGTGTAGTATGTGCGTGTGTGTCTATGTGTACGCTTGTGTGTGAGTTTATAATGATTCATCGTATAAATTTTAACATAAAATATATACCTAAATTGAATAGAAAATAAAAATAATGGCATTTTAACATTTTTTATATGCAGAGAATTATATTTGCATACAGCTCTTAATAAACGTTGTCCATACTCAGAATTGATTCGCCATACTTTATATTTGGGCCACGTCGCAGAAAAATCATGATGCACGGCCTCCATATCCTGTTCACTGTAAGAGCTGAGGTCATTTCCATATTTGGTACAAAATTCTTCCACATGAAAGAAAACCGTGTGAACTTTTGGAGTGACTGGAATATCCAAAGATAAATATGATACTTTGAATTCATTGATGTATTCAATGAATTTTGGATCCAGCCTGACTGAGAAAGATGCTTTGACAACTTCATTGAACTTCTAGAAAGCATCAACGTATTTTGAACATCCCATGCTACAGTTTGAACGCAACAAATCAAGTTTCTATAGGAAAATGCGGCAACTATTTCCTTTGAACGAATTCGTTGATTTTTTTTCCCCTAATTTTTCAGGGGATGCCATTTCCGTGTGGAATCTTTCCTGGGGACCCTGAGTCAAGGGCAAACAATACAAGAGCCAGTAATTAACGCCCTTGAAACCCCAAGTCAAGGGCGAATAATACAACAGCGCCATACCGGAGGACGGGGGAAACAAAACCCAGCAATTAGACGAGCCAATGACACGCCACCCCAGGCGGCGAGAGGGGGATATATAGGGTGTGTCTAAACAACGGGTCCGCCGGATCCCCAAAAAACACATGTGAACCTAGCGGCAGCGAGATGAACTAAATAGTTCCTGACTCCGACTGTCGTATCATTCACTCAGTGCGCATGTCCTGCACCTATCATTCTGAAAAAAATCTAAAACAGGTAGAACGGTGAAAAGTCAGAAAAATCAAATTGGATTTCGACCATTTCCATTGAGAAATCCTGGCGGGTCGGCCAGCCACCTTGTGGAGCTCAAAAAAACCATGTTAGAAAACCATCCGACCCGGCAGAATTGATGATCGGTTTTAGGGGGGGTCACAATTAATATGTCAAATTTCAAAAAAGTGCTGAAGAAATTACTAAAATAGCAACAAAAACAAAATGGCTAAAAATCGTTAAATTTATTTATTTATTTATTTTTTTTTTGCTGAATATTGCTGCCAGACGATAACTCTCCTTAGGATCGAGATAAAAATTTAGTTGTTCCACAAAAAATCAAGCTTTCCAAATGAAACCAGAATTTTTGTATCACATTAAATATGTCAAATGTCAAAAAAAGTGCTGAAGAAATTACTAAAAATATCAACAAAATTTATATTAATTAATATAATAATTTAAATTAAAATGATATTTTGGGGGATAGATAACATGTATCTATATATTTTTCAAATGTGACATAACAATAATAATAATAAAAATACAACAAAAACCATAATCTATCTCTATTATTTATGAGAATAAAAATCCGTCTGTTTGTCTGTCTGTCGTGTCTATGCACGGCTGAGTGGTGGGAGTCTACGAGTGGGGGGATCTTCTTGGGATTTTCCGATAGGGTGAATAAGCGAATTTAAAATTTTCTAATCCCAGCCGAACCATGGGCCGTAGGGCGGGAGGGGGGTCGAAGTTCCGGTTAATATGCGCTTTTTCGACTTCCCCGCATCCCCTACCCCTCTAAACCGCTGTCGAAAATTCGGGAAAAATACCGGTTTCGTAGGTTTTTCAACGAGAAAGACGACGGCGCGATCGGATCGCAAAAAGAGTATCGGGAAATACGTCAAAAAAATGCAAGAGTACGGACCTGTTTTCTCGAAAAGCCAGACGAAAAACTACGTTTTTTCCGATTAAAATATACCCCATTAACCTGATCGCTCCCAAGGCCGTGTTTAAGCGCAAAACAACAGCGTCGCCGTCGTACCAGGCCCGTGTTTAAGCGCAAAACTCCGATACAGCCCCTGGTCCCAGGGCCGTGTTTATGCGCGAGCCCCGCACCATCACACGATCTGAACTCCTCTGCCATCTATCTGCGAGACTAATGAACTTATTTTTTAGATAGTGTTTACTTGGGTATCCGAGAGACATCGCTGACGTCATAATCGGCCTTGTTAGTTTTAGTGTCACTCGGAAGATCGCAGAAAGATCAGAATGTAAACATCAGAAATCAGAAACTAATGAGAAAGAGGGATGGGAAACACACTTATTCTCCTTTGCAAAACAATAAACAACTATAGTGTATTCCGTTTATTCATAAGCTGAATCGTAATCTTAATGTCTATATTCAGATGTTGAAAATAGAAATATATAAACAAAAAAGACAATGTAACTAGCGAAACATTGTTTGGTTATGAGTTATGATGAAACTTAATCCACAAAAAGATTAAAAAAACGGGAAAAAACTTGTATTTCAAAGAAAAACATTAAGTGAACACTTTGCTTGTCTAAATGTAACATGAAGTATGACGGGATTGGCGAAAATAGAGGGGTGAACGCAGCGCGAAACCGTCGGGAAAAGGCTGAAAAAGCTTGGGCTAGAGGGTGAGACGGCAACACAGTGTCTCGGGCTGCAGCGGGAGACGGGCGCGCGATCGCTCGGTAGCTATCAGGTTAAGGTACGTTTTTCGGAACGGTTTTCACGGGAGAAATAAAGGTTTGATCCCGCCGAATCTGAATCCAAAATCGAATATCGAAAAAAGTGACGTGAAGTCGGTCAAAGTGCGAGGGGAAGCGAGGCGAAGCGATTAACATCAGAAGTTAATCGAGCCCACCGCCGTTTCACAACGTTGCTTACCAGAAGGGACTTGATGACTCACAGGGGGTTTCCCATTTGCACTTTTACGCAATACCTTGCGAGCGAAGTGAGCAACATCCCCAAATAAACTTTTTTGTGGTTCCACGTAGTTTTATAAGATTTATTTTGTTTGTAAGAATTTCCAACAGAAAAAAAGTCTGCCAAGTTGGGTGGGCAGTATAACTTCCTCAAGCAAGTGAAGCGAGCAGCATCCCTTACAGAAGTTAAACCTACCCTTAGAGATCTACCGTTTGCGAGCGAAGCGAGCAACATTCCCTACACAAGTTAAACCTAACCTTAGGGATCTACCGTTTGCGAGTGAAGCGAGCTACATTCCCTACATGCCACACTTTGCGAGTGAAGCGAGGAATTTGAGGGGGGGACCGGGGGGCTTGCCCCCCGGCTGGACGTGGAGGCGAGCGAAGCGAGCCGGAGCGGCTAGTTATAAATATTTTTAGAATGCTACATCACAAAAATAGACCCCTGAAAACCCACACAGACAAAGTCTGTGCGTGGTTATTTTTTACATAGATATTTATAATGTATACATCGTCTATCTGGAGAGAATTTAGCTCACTCAGCTGGTTCGGAATGAGCCAATCGTTGTTCAGGAAACTGAAAAACTAGTATTCACACTGCATGCAGACACATCGGTTCTTGGATGTCTTCACTGAACTTATTCCAAGGATGAACTTGAGAGAATTTAGCTGATTAGGGAAGAGCCCATAATTTCAATCGTCTCTTAATGTCATAGGGAGTCTCCCAATCAAATTTTAACTTCCTGTCATGACAGATTGAGACAGAAATGTTTGAAATTGATTAAAATTTGGTTAGATTAGAATATGATTTTGATTTATGACTTTTTTAATTATTGTTTTGTATTGTAGTTATCCTGGAATTATCCCTCTTACAGTGGGAATGTCCAAGTTTAGAGTATAGCTTTTGTGAAAGAATTGATTGAGGATATTTTTGTAAATACTTGTATTCGTTGAACGAATACTTGGGAAAGAATTTGTAATGGCCCAAAAATATTTTATATCTCGACAGGAGTCCGATTTTTACTGGTTTCAATAATCGGATAACGAGAAATACATCCAGTCCCGCAGGACCAATCCGCCTGGGCCAGGACTGGTCCTGAATTAACGATTCGCAATCAAGCAGTGAACCAAAGCACTGATAACAAATTATATGGTGATACAAATAATAGGGAAGGTAGTAAATATTCATTCAAAGAGAAAACAACTATTTTTATTGGTTTAAATCATGGGAAAAGGAGATATGGCGCCAGTCCTGCGTTTCCAGTCCTGGTCCTGGGTTCAACTAAAACACGAATAATAATGTGTAAATGGTTATAAAAATATTATATAAGGTAGTAAACATTCATTAAAATAGGAAAACAACTCTTTTTATTGGTTTAAATCGTCGGAAAATGAGAAATCACCACACTCCACCACCACCATCCTTCTTGTGTTTCCAGTCCCGCAGGACCAATCCGCCTGGGCCAGGACTGGTCCTGAATTAACGATTCGCGATCCTGCGGTGAACCAGAGCACTGATAACATTGTTTATAGGGTGATACAAATAATAGGGAAGGTAGTAAATATTCATTTAAAGATAAAACAACTATTTTTATTGGTTTAAATCATGGGAAAAGGAGATATGGCGCCAGTCCTGCGTTTCCAATCCTGGTCCTGGGTTCAACTAAAACACGAATAATAATGTGTAAATGGTTATAAAAATATTAGAGAAGGTAGTAAACATTCATTAAAATAGGAAAACAACTCTTTTTATTGGTTTAAATCTTCGGAAAACGAGAAATAACCGCACACCACCACCACCATCCTTTTTGTGTTCCCAGTCCCGCAGGACCAATCCGCCTGGGCCAGGACTGGTCCTGAATTAACGATTCGCAATCAAGCAGTGAACCAAAGCACTGATAACAAATTGTATGGTGATACAAATAATAGGGAAGGTAGTAAATATTCATTCAAAGAGAAAACAACTATTTTTATTGGTTTAAATCACGGGAAAAGGAGATATGGCGCCAGTCCTGCGTTTCCAATCCTGGTCCTGGGTTCAACTAAAACACGAATAATAATGTGTAAATGGTTATAAAAATATTAGAGAAGGTAGTAAACATTCATTAAAATAGGAAAACAACTCTTTTTATGGGTTTAAATCTTCGGAAAACGAGAAATAACCGCACACCACCACCACCATCCTTTTTGTGTTCCCAGTCCCGCAGGACCAATCCGCCTGGGCCAGGACTGGTCCTGAATTAACGATTCGCGGTCCTGCGGTGAACCAAAGCACTGATAACATTGTTTATGTGGTGATACAAATAATAGGGAAGGTAGTAAATATTCATTTAAAGATAAAACAACTATTTTTATTGGTTTAAATCATGGGAAAAGGAGATATGGCGCCAGTCCTGCGTTTCCAGTCCTGGTCCTGGGTTCAACTAAAACACCAATAATAATGTGTAAATGGTTATAAAAATATTAGAGAAGGTAGTAAACATTCATTAAAATAGGAAAACAACTCTTTTTATGGGTTTAAATCTTCGGAAAACGAGAAATAACCGCACACCACCATCCTTTTTGTGTTCCCAGTCCCGCAGGACCAATCCGCCTGGGCCAGGACTGGTCCTGAATTAACGATTCGCGGTCCTGCGGTGAACCAAAGCACTGATAACATTGTTTATATGGTGATACAAATAATAGGGAAGGTAGTAAATATTCATTTAAAGATAAAACAACTATTTTTATTGGTTTAAATCATGGGAAAAGGAGATATGGCGCCAGTCCTGCTTTTCCAGTCCTGGTCCTGGGTTCAACTAAAACACCAATAATAATGTGTAAATGGTTATAAAAGTATTAGAGAAGGTAGTAAACATTCATTAAAATAGGAAAACAACACTTTTTATGGGTTTAAATCGTCGGAAAACGAGAAATAACCGCACACCACCACCACCATCCTTCCTGTGTTCCCAGTCCCGCAGGACCAATCCGCCTAGGCCAGGACTGGTCCTGAATTAACGATTCGCGGTCCTGCGGTGAATCAAAGCACTGATAACATTGTTTATATGGTGATACAAATAATTGGGGTGATACAAATATTCATTTAAAGATAAAACAACTATTTTTATTGGTTTAAATCATGGGAAAAGGAGATATATGGCGCCAGTCCTGCGTTTCCAGTCCTGGTCCTGGGTTCAACTAAAACACCAATAATGTGTAAATGGTTATAAAAATATTAGAGAAGGTAGTAAACATTCATTAAAATAGGAAAACAACACTTTTTATGGGTTTAAATCGTCGGAAAACGAGAAATAACCGCACACCACCACCACCATCCTTTTTGCGTTCCCAGTCCCGCAGGACCAATCCGCCTGGGCCAGGACTGGTCCTGAATTAACGATTCGCGGTCCTGCGGTGAACCAAAGCACTGATAACATTGTTTATATGGTGATACAAATAATAGGGAAGGTAGTAAATATTCATTTAAAGATAAAACAACTATTTTTATTGGTTTAAATCATGGGAAAAGGGGATATGGCGCCAGTCCTGCGTTTCCAGTCCTGGTCCTGGGTTCAACTAAAACACGAATAATAATGTGTAAATGGTTATAAAAATATTAGAGAAGGTAGTAAACATTCATTAAAATAGGAAAATAACTCTTTTTATGGGTTTAAATCTTCGGAAAACGAGAAATAACCGCACACCACCACCACCATCCTTTTTGTGTTCCCAGTCCCGCAGGACAAATCCGCCTGGGCCAGGACTGGTCCTGAATTAACGATTCGCGGTCCTTCGGTGAACCAAAGCACTGATAACATTGTTTATATGGTGATACTAATAATAGGGAAGGTAGTAAATATTCATTTTAAGATAAAACAACTATTTTTATTGGTTTAAATCATGGGAAAAGGAGATATGGCGCCAGTCCTGCGTTTCCAGTCCTGGTCCTGGGTTCAACTAAAACACCAATAATAATGTGTAAATGGTTATAAAAATATTAGAGAAGGTAGTAAACATTCATTAAAATAGGAAAACAACTCTTTTTATTGGTTTAAATTTTCGGAAAACGAGAAATAACCACACACCTCTACTACCACAAGCACCACAACCACCACCACTTCCAGTCCTGCAGGACCAGTCCTGGTCCTGGTTTTAGACCTGCCCACCGACCTCCCCTAGGCTTTCCTCAGAAGAGCCGACGTTTTCTTCAATTTCAAGAATTTCAGAAAGTGGTTGAGGATAATCCTTTATATGATCACCATATACTTGGGATTCCTTACATTTTACATTACATGAGTTTCATGTTTTTCCGCTAAAAATTACATAGCCTGTTTTGGTACATTCGAGTAAGTAACCACGTTTGGCTTTTGGAGCAAATTTACTTGTATTTTCGTTATCCACACTTAGCACCAGACAACCAAAGCGTTTAATATATTTTAGGGTAGGTGGATAGTTATACACTTTTTCAAATGGACTTTTAAAATTATTTGAAGAGTGTGGCATTCGATTATAGACATGGGTAACATAGTTCAGAGCATGTCCCCAAAACGACAAGGGCATTTTTGCTGACAAGTTAACACGGACTTTATGTATGTATTAGTTCTTGGTTCATTCTCTCGGCTCATCCATTTTGTTGTGGGGTATATGGTTCATTCGTCTCTAGGGTGATATTTTTGGATTTTAACAGACTTTTCATTTCGGAAGTTTTATATTCAAGACCATTGTCAGCCCTAATTTTAAACACCGAATTTTGTTGCAAACTAATGGTAGCTATTTCATTCAGACATTTGTTTAAGGCAAGATGAACTTCCCTTTTGTTTGCAAGGGAATAAGCAAACAGATATCTGGAAAAATCACATACAAAGGTTACTATATAGGAATCACCATTTCTAAAGTTATGCGGACGAATAGGTCCCATCAAATCTGAGTGTAAAACTGTAAAGGGTTTTTGGACTCTATGTCTGACCTCTTTATGTGATATTCTTTTGGTGTTAGCTTGGGCACAATCTACACAGTCTAGAATTTCATTCCCAAATTTAACTGACTTTAGTTCTGGTAGAAATTTTCTGGCTAGTTCCAGGTTATGCTTTGAAGCATGGTTCAGACGTATGTGCCCTAGCGTTCCACAGATGTCCTGTAGACTTTCCTTGTGAACTTAGCTTAACATATTTTTATCAAATTTTGTTAGTTCATTGTCTAAATTTTTACTACTAGAGAGGACGTTGAAGCTGTCACCAGCAATATAACTCCTTCCTAAAAAGGCAGAAGATTATCCAATTTGAATTTACTAGGTCTGGCACTAAGTTTAGGTATAAGACTGTCACTATTTGATAAATGCTACTAGAAGGAAACGTTGGAGCTGTGATGAGCAATATAACTCCCTCCTAAAAAGGCAGAAGATTATCTAATTTGAATTTACTAGGTCTGGCACTAAGTTTAGGTATAAGGCTGTCACTATTTGATAAATGCTACTAGAAGGGAACGTTGGAGCTGTGATGAGCAATATAACTCCCTCCTAAAAAGGCAGAAGATTATCCAATTTGAATTTACTAGGTCTGGCACTAAGTTTAGGTATAAGGCTTTCACTATTTGATAAATGCTACTAGAAGGGAACGTTGGAGCTGTGATGAGCAATATAACTCCCTCCTAAAAAGGCAGAAGATTATCCAATTTGAATTTACTAGGTCTGGCACTAAGTTTAGGTATAAGGCTGTCACTATTAGTAAGTACATAAGCACACGTACATATTGAACCATTCACATATACACATAAGTTATAAGCTATAATTAGCAGTATAATTTAAATTAAACATCTGGCACTAAGATTTTCACAGACATTAAAATTTAGTGGTGCTCTCCCCCTGATTTGTAATGGAGCACTGGGCCTTTGTAGCGCTCCCTCCTGGAAATTCGGAAAAACTACCATTTTTAGAGCTACCATTTTTCCTCCCTCCCGACAAAATATCGGTGGAGAAAGTAATAGCTTCTAGGGTACCTGTGGAACCTGTTG
Organism: Adelphocoris suturalis; assembly: GCA_030762985.1. Classification (NCBI taxonomy): domain Eukaryota; kingdom Metazoa; phylum Arthropoda; class Insecta; order Hemiptera; family Miridae; genus Adelphocoris; species Adelphocoris suturalis. Next base: position 147,181,609 of record CM061041.1, on the reverse strand, counting down.
TGGGAATAGAAGTAGAACAAATATTTATGATAATTCTCTTTTTCCTATAGACAGAGGGGTCAGACTTTCTCTCCAGAGGGTTCTTTTCAAGTAGTTTTAGATTTATGTACCATAGATTATTTTTAAAATATACAGACTTGAAAAATTTACCTGTAGAAGGTTGTATAAAGTCAACTCTGTCTTTGTTGAGTAAAACATAAGAACCTAAATCAGTCATTTTTCTAACAGAAAAGAGGTATGTACCTGGACCCGGGATGTACATCACTTCACTTAGTGTTCTGGGTTGATTATTATTAAGAAAGTTTAAAATTCCTGATAGAGTACTGGCTAAATCTGCTTTTTCATTATTATTAGCGCATTTAAAGAAAATCTTCAGATTTTGAAGCGGACGCAGATTAGAGAAACAGACTATTTCTGACGCTAAGTGTTCCGTACAACCCGTGTCTACAATGGCCCCAAAACAAAAACTTAGGATTCTAATCAGTGAGGATTGTAAAAGCTCTCGAGCCTGTGTTTTTCTCTGAACAATAGTTCAGCTTCCTCCTCATCACCCGTGGTGACCCAGACCTCCTTGTCATTGGGACACTCCGCGCTGCCAGCAATCGAGAAGCAGGCATCTTGATGCCCAGCCAATCAACGCTGAAGCAGCTCGGCATGTCCCAAAGACATTCGGACAAGAGTAGGCTTCTTATCTAACATAGACTTAGGGAGATTAGCTCTATTCATTCGGTTCTGTGTTAGTGTAGCAGACGTGGAGGCCTTAGACTTCCTCTATAGAGGATTAGGAATCTGTTTCTGAGAGGGTTCACAGTATGTGAGGACCAAATGGTCGCCCCCGCAGTTGAAACATGCCTTCTTCAGGCAGAAACAGCATTCCCTGTCATGCCCTGGACGGTGGTAATATGAGCATCTAGGTCTACGTCTAGGTTTGATCTGAGGCCAGGAAACATTCCTTCTGTTCTGTGTAAGAAAGTCTGAATTAGGGGGAATATTCTGACTAACGGGAACACGTGAATTGACAGACATTTTTTTCCCTTCCTCTGACTCCTCTACAAAAGTACCTCGTGAAGCCCTCGCCAACTTTGCGGAGTCTGATCCTCTAGAGAGGGGGTTTAGATTTTCTAGGCGCATCTCTTCATCAGACAGCATTTCACACAATTCTGACACAGTATATTTACAGGGACCAATTTGTTCTTTTTCCTACGTTTGTGTGTCTCGAATGGACAAATACAAAGACCTGACGTATTTAGGTTGGGGACATCATCGTTGGATGGAGCTTCACGAGTTTCCGCTTAATGTCATCAAATCGTTTAAGAAAATCAATGACCCTGCCTGACTCCGACTCGGCTCTGAGCGCCCCTGACGCGCCACCGAAGGTTGTCTTTTGAGGCGACGTCGACAGATCCGCGGAACGGCGATCAAGCGACTCAGAGAGGTCAGAGTCAGACAGCACATAATCAAGGTCAGATAATTCATAATCAAGGTTAGATAGTTCATAATCAAGGTTAGATAGTTCATAATCAGGGTTAGATAATTCAAAATCAAGGTTAGATATTTCTGACATCCTGAAAAATTATAAAGGTATTAGAATTTCATAATGACTTTCCACTTATGCCTTGCTTCGGTATTCTTGTATAATTTCTTGACTTTAGTGGGCACTCATCATTGACTTTAGTGCTTGTGGTGCAATTCTGGTAGCACTTTGTTTTGCATCGACTTCCTGCGTCACAGACATATACTGGCTTTTACGAAATAACGCTCACCCTTTTCTTAAGTTTTTGTTGTTTGTTTACAACTACCAACCTTGTGACAGAATACATAGACTTAGTTTGTTGTAACTAGTTTCTGTCAGACTTAGAGTGTCGATGCACCACACTATTACACAGTCAGCAAATTATATATCTATTAGAGATTTAGTAATTTGGGAACGAGAATGCTCAGTTCTTGGGAAAGTTAATTTCCCATGTGAACCCAGCTTTAGGTCAGACAGTGTCAGCATATCCAGTGAGCTAATGCGGAGGGATAAGCTAGGGGTAAGCTAGACACCAAATATATATCTTTTTAGTGTGGCTGGTGCCCGCTAATGTTCGAGCACCCTGAACCTCGGTTCCGACAGAGAGAGGCCACCTCGCCGTGACTAGGTTCCCAATGCATCACACTTCGGTTAATTAGTACTAACGGCTCGCCAGCCAATCTGTATGTACGAGGTCTCTGCATCGTAGGACACCCTGTTGTTGGTTGATTTTTATTTCTTCATTGTCTTTTTACTGGGCCGCCAGAAATCAACCAACGAAGATTGGTGAAAAGAGAGGAATGCCCTGGAGGGGTTTTTAGCAGTTAATAATAAAGAATCCGACTCAAGAGATAAAGACTGTGTGTGATGTTAAGCCTTTTTTTTATGTGAGGTTCGCTATGCATTAGGGTATTTTTGAATCACGGTGTACTATATGTACAATTTACACCATGTGAGCCCTTGCATAGGTTCACGTTCATACTAGTGTAGGGAATATGCAATGTAGTACATTAAACTAGACATGCAATTACTTGGAAAAATATTAAAAATTCTACTTATTTATGTTATGGTTTTATCCAAAATTTCCAAACATATTTTAGAGTAAGAACACTTTATGCTACAGTCCCCTACACTTGACTCGGACTCTTAGTGAACTGACTTATTGTTGATCTCGTAATTAATTATTCCTCTCTGCTATCCAGTAACGGGGACACATTCAGTCTCGTTTTTATATATACCCCTTTAGGATTGCCCTACGGACGTTTTTCATTTTATAAAACGTATCAGACCCTAATGAGTTCTCGGTATCAGACTTGTCGAGTGCTGCTAGCTCGAGGATGTCACTTTTATGTCGAACTATTTATTATTGAAGTGTTTGTTTAGTCAAACACGCACCACCTGACTTTGGAGTAAAGCGCTTTTTACATATATTCAACTCCAGGGTTTGTACATTTGACAAATTACTCTGGGTATAAACAGCAAAACCCATCAACGGAACTCATCGCCCGAGACCGTCTTCGTGGGCAGAAGAAACGGCCGAACTTCATTCTCCTCAGAATGCTGGGGACTGGAATCTTGGCAGAGGATAATTTTTACCGAGGATTTTGATTCATTAACCAATTCAATTGAATCAGGTAGAGCTCTACTTCTGACTCGCAAAGGGATCGTAATATTTATAAACAGAATCACGATTGCGCAATTACAAAGGGTAACCTTAACACTGATAAGAGATTACATCGGTGCTGGTCGGTCGGAGTGAAATGTTTCCCCGGCGGGGAAAATTTTCCTCCAGAACTATCGTACGTTTTTCGCGGAGGGAAGCCTAACCTGCCTACCTAAATTTGTGCACAAAGAACAAAAGGAAAAACAACATGGCGGTCCACTCAAGGAAGGGAACGGTAGGTACCTAACTAGCCTTCTTTCTTTATAAGAGGAAGAAATATTAAACGACCCTTGCGGATCACAGACAGAGATCAACAATAGTCTGCTACCCTCATTTCGTAAGATTGCGGGGCAGCATAGGTGCTGTTTCATGATCAATGCAGATCATGTCGAGCAATTCGATCCTTGTCTGAAAAAGATCTGTACAGGTTAACGAATTCGTGCTAATTCAGAGAGATCGGGAGATGTATTAACTAAATAAGTTACTCACTTGATGAGGTGGATCAATTAATTCAACACTAAAGTAATCACAAATGATCAGTCACTGACTATATTTTGATATAGTAAGATATTATAAATGAAACACTTGAGAAAGTAAATATAGTTCTTGGAATATGAACGACGGCGGCGAAGCGGGCGGAAGGAGTGAAGCCGTCTTGGGCAGCCAACCAGAGTTGAGCGGAGCAGTCCTACCAACACCGGGGAACGTAAGGAGTCAAGAGACGATCTGACAGGCAGCGTAGTTTGAAGTAGATGGCAGTGTCATGGAACGGTTGACGTCACTAGGCTTCATGGAATATGATGAAATACCCCAATATGGATTGAGACCAATCCCTATCCTGTATCTGCCCGACGTGGTGGGAAAGTGAACTAATTTGGAAAACACCTATTTGTTGACAGTAGCAATACAAAGTTTCAATTCGACTAAATGTTATAGTAATCGTGCCTGCCAGCGCAATAATTGATTGTAGATTGCTGTCAACGATACCAATCTAACGTGAACGAGTTTTTTAGGACTAGGAGCCTACTAACTATTGTAGTTAATCAGTGTCAGAATACTAAAGAATTTCATTCGTTTAGGCTTTGAGAATAACTATTAACCTGAAAAATAGTAAAAGAAAGATGATTGAAAATTCCTCAGGTGTCTGTACTGCTGTGTAGGTACCTACCTAGCCATTGCTCAGGTAGCTTCATCAGCGTTTTATTATAAGTTCGTAGTACTATGCTTAACTGAGGAAGCTTTACTTGTTATATTGAATGAATAAAAGGAGAGATTTGATAGTTTGTCGAAGTAAACAAGGCAGGTTGTTGCTACACCAAGAAACGAAACTACTTAGGTAGGTACGTTCGTCCTACCAGATTTGCTGTTGGTTTAAAGTGCCTAAACAAAGTAGGTGGGTCGTTGCTTTGCCGACGAATAACCCCGCTGATTAGCAAGTTTGTCAAATATCGAATCAGGGAATATGCAACATGAATTAAAAACCAGCTGCAAGGAAAAAACCTTGAAATGCGTTCTTCTGAAGGTAAGATTTCATAAAGACGGCATTGGCAGTGCAGTTATTGCGCGAGTTTTGCAGTTACGCAAATTTTAGGGACAAAAAAGGTAATTAGGTACGTCTACTTTCGTTTTTATCAATGAAGTTCATGAACAAGTAATAAATATACGGAAAGTATGTAGGCATACCTTCCCTCTAGGTACTTACCTTTCCACACGTGATATTTACTATTCCCGTCTAACAGAGCTCTCATAACACATCCTTTCACAAGACCACTTTCACAGTAGGTACCTACTCTAAAGATTTTTAGTTTCAATTGATTCAAAGAACAGTTCTAAAACTAGATAGGTAATCCACTACCTATATTCTCTGGGTGCAAATCTTCACTTTCAAGAGTACTTCATCGGTTGAACTTTCGATGGAAAAGAGTGAACGATCGGTTGTTGCTCATGGAAAGGGCTGAGATTGTTGCTGCAAGATGGCATTTTCTAAGTAGAATACGTGAAGTTGATTTGAAAAAACAGTTTTCCTTGACGAGACGTGGGTAAACTGTGGGCATACTGAACTGGGGGGTACCATTCGAGTCAGCGTCAAAAAATACGTAGAAACCGACCCCAAACTCGTGTTTTCATAGAAGGTCATTTTTCAAGAAAACCCTCGATTTCATTGAAGAAACAATGTTTTTCCAACATTAAAACACTCTTTTCTCTCCTAATTAGCAAAATGAAAGTAAAATTGACAACACCGTTGGAAAGCTGAGATCTTGGCGCAGTTTTTAGTGTTAATCCCCCTGAAAAACCATGGAATACTAATACCTTAACAACTAAAAGAAAAATTTGAGATTTTTTGCGAATTCGACGAAAATCACTTTGCCAGTTAATTTTTACCCATCAGGACCCCAGAAATATTTTTTTCGAGGCACTGGGAAGATGGGAAATTTAACGATATTCCCAACAATGCCTTCATATTCGGTTTTAATTTCCAATAATAAGCCTATGTGATCGTGTAGCAAAAAATTTTTATAACACCCCCTCAAACTTTGTCACTTTACGTTTCAAGGTGCGTAGAATCCAAATTTGAAATGTCCGTCCGCCGTTCGGGCCATAAAAGGCCTAAGAATTGACTTAAAAACCCCGTTCTTTCGCACATAGACTCCATTTGGAGTCTAGTTGGTCCTAACGTTTAACCATCCCAATCGCTTTACTTGCATAGATGCTATGGGCCAAAAACGGGCGAAAAAGTGTCTTTTTCGAGGCTTTGAGTGTTAGACTTACGCACGCACGCTTGGCAGGGGGTCACGGTTGGTTGTGAGGGAGGCGCCGCGGCACCTTGTGGTGTCTGGGGTGACCAGTGACGTAGCAGAGGGGTGTAGGAGAATATATTTATTACTTTTACGTGTTATACCCATATAATACACCTTCGAGGCATGAATATATATTTTTTTTCTAGGTCATATTTGTGTGTTAATACCAATGCTTTTCCTACGCATATTTAATAACATATCCTCTCGACTTTTCGTACGTACTTAGATAATGATATTATTAAGGCAATAACTATTTGAATAGATAGGAGCACAAATCGAGAAATATAAACATGCGTATATAATTATAGAAGTATAGGTTGTGGCAACTCGAAATAGGACACGCCGAGGAGTCTCGACGGGCCTTATGACCTACGCAAGCCAACTAAAACTACGATCATACTCAATTGAAAAAATAATAAACCTTTGTGAAATGATTTGCAGCGTTTTTATTTAACAGTCGTTTTGAGGGAGTTACAGCCGGTTTAGTGTGATAAAGTCGAAAACACGAAAAAAATCTTGAAATTGAAATAACTCGGAAACAAAGCCTCTAAAAAAAAAGAAAAAAAGATCTACGAGGCACTTTTTGGTTACAGATTAGTTGTAGAAACGACTCCTGAAGTTGGACGGTCCATAACATGGGACACCATGTGTGCGACCATCATGTGTGACTAAGAGTAATGTACATAGCTATTAAAGTTCTTTTAAGGGGCCGTTTATCAATCACAGATAAAGCCCAGGCAAACGCTAGGTAACTAGCGGCCTTGGATAACATCTCGTTGGCTGTTAATCAACTCACATTTACATGCAAGAAACCGCTATATGCTTCTTATCCTTACCTGAGACTCATCTCCCTCAGTTAGCGATTTATCCTGGAAGTAAGTTGTGTGTAACGTGTAGAAAATGCACCAGGTACTTACGAAGTTGAAGTTTCATGAAAAAAATTGTAGAAAATATATATTTTAAAAATTTTGGATCCATCGCAACAGCTTTATTTTTCACAAAAATTCAATAATATATAGCACACTACCATACCTACCAACGACATTTCAAATAAGTATCATTATGTAATAATAGCAAACAAACCCTTCGATGCTCCTGAGTTTTCATATACCTAGGTAATAAGGCCAACCGAAACTTCGATCAGCATAACAAAATTTCATCTGGGATTCAGAGGGAACAATAATATAATTTTCCATGTTTTTGTTATACAACAAAGAATTCTTCAGCCTTTCGTTTTTAGGTCGTTCCTCAGTCATAAATTCTTTTCAGTCTTTATGCTAGCCTAGAAACTGAACAGAAAAGATCAAGGAAAAAGAGATCGTAGGCAAGATTAGCCAATGTCTAAATTTTCGTAAAACTCCCGTATTGGTTTATTATTTCCAATAATAAGCCTATGTGATCGTATAGCAAACAATTTTTATAACCCCCCCTCAAACTTTGTCACTTTACGTTTCAAGGTGCGTAGAATCCAAATTTGAAATGTCCGTCCGCCGTTCGCCGTCCGCCGTCCGGGCCATAAAAGGCCTAAGAATTGACTTAAAAAACCCGTCCTTTCGCCCATAGACTCCATTTGGGGTCTAGTTGGTCCTAACGTTTAACCATCCCGATCGCTTTACTCGCATAGATGCTATGGGCCAAAAACGGGCGAAAAAGTGTCATTTCAAGGCTTTGTTAGACTTACGCACGCACGCACGCCTGGCACGCTTGGCAGGGGGTCACGGTGGGTGGTGAGGGGGGGTGAGCGGGGGGTGGAGTGAGAGGAGGCCCCGGCGCCGCGGCACCTTGTGGTGGATACGGCGCCGGCGTTCCTTCGAGGCATGAATATGATGTTTTTTTCAAGGTCATATTTGTGTGTTAATACCAAAGCTTTTCCTACGCATATTTAATAACATATCCTCTCGACTTTGCGTACGTACTTAGATAATGATATTATTAAGGCAATAACTATTTGAATAGATAGGAGCACAAATCGAGAAATATAAACATGCGTATATAATTATAGAAGTATAGGTTGTGGCAACTCGAAATAGGACACGCCGAGGAGTCTCGACGGGCCTTATGACCTACGCAAGCCAACTAAAACTACGATCATACTCAATTGAAAAAATAATAAACCTTTGTGAAATGATTTGCAGCGTTTTTATTTAACAGTCGTTTTGAGGGAGTTACAGCCGGTTTAGTGTGATAAAGTCGAAAACACGAAAAAAATCTTGAAATTGAAATAACTCGGAAACAAAGCCTCTAAAAAAAAAGAAAAAAAGATCTACGAGGCACTTTTTGGTTACAGATTAGTTGTAGAAACGACTCCTGAAGTTGGACGGTCCATAACATGGGACACCATGTGTGCGACCATCATGTGTGACTAAGAGTAATGTACATAGCTATTAAAGTTCTTTTAAGGGGCCGTTTATCAATCACAGATAAAGCCCAGGCAAACGCTAGGTAACTAGCGGCCTTGGATAACATCTCGTTGGCTGTTAATCAACTCACATTTACATGCAAGAAACCGCTATATGCTTCTTATCCTTACCTGAGACTCATCTCCCTCAGTTAGCGATTTATCCTGGAAGTAAGTTGTGTGTAACGTGTAGAAAATGCACCAGGTACTTACGAAGTTGAAGTTTCATGAAAAAAATTGTAGAAAATATATATTTTAAAAATTTTGGATCCATCGCAACAGCTTTATTTTTCACAAAAATTCAATAATATATAGCACACTACCATACCTACCAACGACATTTCAAATAAGTATCATTATGTAATAATAGCAAACAAACCCTTCGATGCTCCTGAGTTTTCATATACCTAGGTAATAAGGCCAACCGAAACTTCGATCAGCATAACAAAATTTCATCTGGGATTCAGAGGGAACAATAATATAATTTTCCATGTTTTTGTTATACAACAAAGAATTCTTCAGCCTTTCGTTTTTAGGTCGTTCCTCAGTCATAAATTCTTTTCAGTCTTTATGCTAGCCTAGAAACTGAACAGAAAAGATCAAGGAAAAAGAGATCGTAGGCAAGATTAGCCAATGTCTAAATTTTCGTAAAACTCCCGTATTTTGGATAGGTAATTTATAGTTCTAGGGGACTTTTATTGTGTGTTGGGTTGAAGTAGGTATCTAATTTTTGCTCATGAACAGACGACGAAGAATGAAAATACCATTGTTAAGGCTGTTTTGTGGGAAAATCGTTGTTGTTGTTGTGGTACTTCATTTCCCACAGACGAGGTTATCTGAGCTACCTGTAGGTAAGCTACCTGCGGGGACTGATAGAAGGGAGATGAGTCTCAGGTAAGGATACCGAGCAGACAGCGGTATCATGCAGTTAAATGTGAGCTGATAAACAGTCAACGAGAAGTTATCTGAGGCCGCCTGGGCATTATCTGTGATTGATAAACGGCCCCTAAGTCCCTAAATCAGTCCCGTACTAATTATTCCAAAATATTGCAAAGCTTTCCCACCGGGCATTTTTGTAGTAACTCTATTCCCAGTTCCATTCAACCCCATGAATGAAACACATGTTTGCTGATAATTGTTGATATGATTCATGATTTTATAATGTTCAACTTAGTATTGAATTCGATAAATAATATAGCGTTCAAGTTTATACTTTTCTACTGAATGATTTTTAATAACAGTGTATTCGGAGATACAACAGTTGGCGACGAAGAGAAAGTAAGACTCATACTTGATCATAATTAAAGTAGGTAGGTCACTATCTAAACGTACGTAGGATGGACGTACTTCAAGCAATCAATTAATTATCTTGGATTCGTAGTAGAGGAAAACAAAATTTCAAAATCACCAGAAAAAGTTAAGGCTATCCTGGAGGCACCTCGACCAACTAATCCTGATGAAGTTTGCCAGTTCCTTGGCCTGATTACACATTAAAGTCGTTTCATTCTAGACACACATCAATCACCCACCCTGTGCGCCTTTTACTTGAGAAAAAACGGCGATTTGCTTGGTCCAACAATTGTGAGGCAGCATTCCAAAAACTTAAAAGAGGAATAGCCAGTGACAGGGTGTTAGCTCCATATGACCCAGAGATACCAGTAACGCTTGCCTGTGCTGGAACGCTTGTTGTGGTGTGGTGCTTCTCGTTGTTGTACTGGAATTTCAGGTGTGCTCTCACACGTGATTGACAACATCGAAAAGCCTATCACATTCGTATCAAAGTCCCTCTCGTCTGCAGAACAGAACTATAGTCAGCTCGAAAGGGAGGCCCTTTCGATTGTATGGTCAATTCAGAGACTATTTATGTATCTATATGGGAGGAAATTTACCCTTATTTCAGACTACAAACCTCTAACGGGGATTTTCCACCATAATGCTAAACTGCCATTAATGACGTCAGGAAGACTGCTTCGTTATGCTTCCTTCTTAAATAACTTTGATTGGGAAATCCAGCACAGGCCTGCTGAGGCGAATAGCAACGCTGATTATTTTTCACGTGCACCTTTGCCCAGAAAACCTACAGGTCTAGATGAGGATTCAATCATTCAAGCCGAGACCATTAACCATATCACATCTACAGTAATTTATTAATAGTCAGTCTATCGCCGACGAAACTACTAAAGACACATCCCTCTCAAATTGAGAGAGGATCTCAGGAGAGGTGACAACATTGACTCAGAGTATAGTTTGCATCAAGGAGTTATTTTCAAGGGACAACGCGTTTATGTTCCATCAGCATTACGTACCCAAATACTTGGTGAATTACACCATACTCATCTTGGGGTTTCAAAAATGAAGAACCTAGCCAGACGTTATTGTTACAGGCCAAATATTGATAAGGAGGTTGAAAGTTTTGTTAAGTCCTGCTCAGCCTGTGCACAGGTGAAGAACACTCCCAGCAAGGTACCGATTTATCACTGGGAAGAACCCAAAATAAATTTTCAAAGAGTCCACATGGATTATGCAGGACCGTACTTGGGTTTTCATTTCTTCATACTAATCGATGCAAAACCAAAGTGGCCAGAGATAAAAATCTCAAAAGAAGCACCTACGTCCGGTACCACCATCGAATTCCTGAAAGATATTTTTTCCACTCACGGGCTGCCAGAATTCCTTGTATCAGACACAAGTATTTTCACCAGTACTGAGTTTTCAAAATTTTGCTCTGATAATGGAATATTCCAAAAATTAATCGCACCAGGCCACCCGGCAACAAACAGTCTAGCAGGACGTTTACTGTTTACAGATCAATTTACTGTCCAACAACATCAACTTCGTGAAATGAAACCCCATTCCGTAAGCCATAGATCAAATTTTGCTTCCGAGTCTACCTTTAGGTGAAGGAAACATTGGAAAACAAGAACAAACAAAATTCTCAGAAATCAAATGTTCACTTGCATTTTACATTTTAGGCCATGCTGAAAAACGTTGGTTTCATGTCTGTCTGTCTGTGTTTGAGTATGGGCTCCAGAAGACATAGGGACCCCGAGTCTATCGACATTTTCACGCTGTCCAGGTGGCCACATTAGCCTCTGTGAGGTGTTCTACAGGTTTAGGCATTGGATATCCTTTAACATGTCTGTTATGGTAAAAATGTGCACCCGTGCAACTGTGTACCCTGTAGAGCAGAAGTAACTGTGAACTCATGATGGCAGCATTCTACGGCATGATGCAGTTGCCACGCAGTTACCAAGTGCTCTGTCATCAGTGGCTTGGATGTGGAAAGGAAAAGACTTTATCGTACGCCTAGTGACCAAGGCAAGAGTTATTGCCATGAATCCTGATGAGTCTGCCACTATCCTAGGTGTTTAAGTTGTCAGTTGCAGGATATAGAGCAGACCTGGCGGGCTGAAGAGAAAAAAAGTAGAAATGATCTGCAGCAGGAAATAATATCTGAGCTAATAGGGTTGGCGACCCAAAACAACATGGTGATGGCCGCGGCTGTGTCATGGTGACAGTGTGGGGTATGGTGCGGGAAAAGTGCCACGAAGTTACAAACATTGAGCATACTACGTAATGATGCAATTGTCAAGCAGATATCACGTGCTTTGTCATCCAGCGATTGGGATGTTGAAAGGGGGAGACTATATCACATGCCGAGAGACCAGGTCAAGAAGCCAGATATCGTTGCTGTCGAGCCCAATGAGTCTACCATAATCCTGGATGTCCAGGTTGTCAGTGGCAGTGTAGACATGGAGCAGACCTGATAGGCTAAGATAAATAAGTATGAAAGAAATGACCTGCGGGAAGCGATAGCAGAGCTAAAAGTAGTGGCGACAAACAGCATCAAGGCTAAGGCTATGACCGTGTCATGGCACGGTGTGTGGTGCGGGAAAAGTGCCACGGAGTTACCCGAGTTGGGCATCTCAGCAATAGTGCTTTGTGGTATCATCACCTGCGTCCGTCGGGTTTCTTACCTTAACTGGTGTTCATTTTATCGAGGCACTTCCTTGCCTTCCTCAACTTCCTTGATTTCTGGTCAGTACAGCGTCACACCAACAATTTACATATTTTAATTAGTTTTTATTCGTTTCTTCTAGCTTTCCGGTTTTTTTTAGTTACACTTTAGCTAATTAGTTTCACCCCTAAAATCACGTAAAATTTATCATACCAAATGAGCTCAAATTTGTGAGTTAAAGTGTTAAACTTGGTTATAACGGGGTTGGGGAGATATGCAAGTGTTACCATTTCTATTCATTGTAAAAGAATACGTAGAAAGCGACCCCAAACTCGTATTTTCATAGAAGGTCATTTTTTAAGAAAACCCTCGATTTCATTGAAAAAACAATGTTTTTCAACATCTTAGTTTTCTCCCCTAATTAACTAAGTAAAAGTAAAATTGACTACACCGTTGGAAAGGTGACATCTCGGCGCAGACGTTCTTACCGTTCTTGCATCCTGAGAAAATATTGGTTCTCAAAGTTCAATTCTCGAATGAATAAAACTCGAGGTTTCCCAAATTAGGTAACATTTTCTTTTCAACGGGTTTTTTTTATGTCTCAAACCTTAATTCATAAAAAAAAGCTCAGGCCGATAGGAAATTTAATGTTCTTTCCAACGGCATCCCCAAATTTGAACTTACAAAGCAAATTATGTATTATAGATAGATATAGATTTTTTAAAATCATATCATTATTGTTATTTTTTTCATTTATTTTTATTTTTTATTATTATTAAATTTTTTAATAGTTTCAGTTATGATAGTTAAAGTGATCGAAAAACGAAAAAAATCTAAAAAATTGAGGCATTGCTGTAGTTTAATTTTTTTTACAAAAATTCGCTGAAATACTGCATCATGGTGGAATGTGCTAAGGATTTTTGAACTCAAATTATCTACGACCAACGTCATAGGCGTTGGCTGTATATTTTAGCAAATTTTTGAAGAAAATTAAGCTATTGCTTTCGCCTCAAAATTTGTAGAATGTGAATTTTTGAAAAAAATTTATGCAGAAATCCGTTTCAGGCTATTCTGAATCATATTCTGAAGTTTAACGCATTTTTTTATGTATGTATGTATGTATATATGTATGTATGTGTCATTCCAGACGATAACTGTTCGTAGAATTGTGCTAGAAACTTCAAACAAATTTTAAAATGTTAAGGACACAAAACGAAAGTTCAAGTTCGTTGTCAGCATGATCGGATTACATCTTCGGGTTGAAATTTTCAAAAATGTAGTCAAAAATTTCAAAATAGCCTGTTTTTTGCGATTTGTTGTGCGAAATAATTTTTTCAGCATACTAACATGTGGTATATTCGGAATCAGCGTAAAATTTCCTATAAGAATATGTATCAAGTTTTCAAAAATTTCAAAGTTGAAAAATCAGTCAAAAATCGAAATAATGCCTGTTTAAGCAATCCTAGAACCATGCTGTTTAAAAAGTAGGTAGTAGGTGCTTGTTAAAAAAAAAAAAAAAAAAAAAAAGTAAACACAACTGATGAGTTCTGTGGTTCCTAGTCGTGAAGGTGCCTTTTTTTTGTTGCGAATAATTTTATTGAGATTTCGTTGGAAATTAGTAAGTTTAGGACAGTTTTCAGGGTTAGCCCCAAAAGATGTAATCACAACTGCCTTCAATACTGACCACATTGCACATCGAAATCTATGAATATTTACTACATGTGTCTTTAAACCTACAAGATTAGTTTAATAATAATAAAGTATGAGTACCTCCTAATTATTTTTAATAATTTGATTCCATGTTTGTCTATCAAAATCATAAACTAAAATTTCTCTACACGATCAATAGCGACTGAAATGTCGAAGATTTCTTCAAAATTCGCTCATGGGGTCATGCTGCATGACTGGACTTTTTCCTTTTAAAGGAAGTTGGATAAGTAATACAAATGGATGAAGTTGGATTTGGAATTTTTTTATCAAACCCCTCAACTTTATCCCCCCCAAACCTTTTATTGCGCAAGTGGGAAAAAATCGGTTGGGCCAACATCGATGCTCCATATTTTATCAAAAGCCTTACCATCAATGTTCGAATAGAACAATTCGACAGTTTCTTACCTGCTGCTCTAGCCCAAAAATAATAAGAACTTATACCTACATGTCCTGAGAGAATCCAAGGAAAAGGACAAGTCACCTCAACAATGGCCAATTTATCAAAACCGCATGACGGGGTAGACCTCAAATTATATGCATTTCCAAATGAACAGTAGTGGCCTTCTTGTACCTAAGTGAAATCCCCTTAAACCTGCGAAACTACATGGATTATCCTATAAAATCTAATCACCATTAGTGTTAAACCAATATAATATACCTTTGCATGAAGAGTTTACTTTAATTTCGTATCCGTATTGTTTCTCACTTGCGAATAAATTCTGCGTGTGAACGATTTTTCGAACAATTCTGAATTGATTCAGAAATTATTAAATTTATCAAATACCTCAACCCTACCCATTATTCGAGATAGGTAGGTACATAAAGATTCCTGAAGAAATTTTTGATTTCCATTTTCTATCAGTGGCCATCATCTAGATCATTGAATTAACATTAACAACTTTGACAAATAGGTATCTATCTATCTATATATATATTTTATATATTTTTTTTTTCTCGTTCCAACAAAACGAACTCATTTTTACATATTCCGCAAAATGGGGTGAGCACCAGAACACGGTGTCTTCTTTAACCAGTTTTCATATCAATGGTTGCTGGTTTCCCATCGATTAACTTAAAGCACTGGATGTACCAATTATGTTTTGTACCTTTTGACACTAGAATTGCGGCTTTGGCCATCTCCATTAGATGTTTTTCCATAAGAAGTTGGTTAGTGAATTCCTTAGTTTTTAGGTCAAGACCTTCTTCAACAAGAAGCGTGAATCTTCCTGGTTTCTGTACGAACTCCTTGTACTCTTCGAGCTCCCGATTTGACTCCTTCATCAATAAACCTTTGAATACGACTAAACGATGTTTCTGGGAGAATATCATTCCCGACAGCGATTTCCCAAAGTTCCTCTAGAATCAGTGGTAATCCAGGAATCTTGACAATCGTGATAGGATTGTAAGTGTTGCCATAGAAATGTTCTGAGAAAAATACGTCTACTTCGTCAATTAATAGCACAGTTTCATTCGAGCTTGAGGTGGGGGAGCCTAACATTTTCAATGGACGATGTTGAAAAACCAGAGATTTCACCATTTCCCTTAGGGAAACCTTCTCCCCTTCAATTACCGGGTTCACGAACTCATCGGTCATGTTACGGAAAGTCCCGTAATTGATACATTAACTAAACCCCAATGTGCGGAAAAATTCAACAAAATCCCCTTCGTCTCTCTTAGCCAAGTACTCACTGTAACAAACCAAACGTACTTTATAGCCAACGAAAGCCAATACTGCTGACAGAAGACCAAGAATTACTGATTTTCCTTGGCCTGTAAGAACTTGGGCGAGATGATGTTCCACTCCTAGTGAGGATTTATCTAAACTCAATAGCCGCATAACGCATAATACCTGGATGCAGTGTGGCTTAAGAAACTTTCCAGAGCCACGTACATCTTTCAAAACTAAAAGTGAGAAGTTATGTATGGTTATACAGTGTCCCCAAAGCCCCCCACCCCCCCACCACTTTTTCGCACAATTTTTTGAGTTATCAAAGTGGAACTTTTTTTATCAAAAAAAATAACAAAACTTTTAGTCATCAAAGTGATCGTTTTTGGTGCGGCTAACACAAAGTTTAAAAATAAATAAAAAATAAGTTTTTGGGCTATCCAAAGATGGTGGGTGAGGGGAGGGGGGAGGGATCGGGTACATGAAAAATTGATTCTCTATATTTTGCCGAAAGACATCCCATATTACATAATTTTTAGTGCAGAACACGATGGTTAAGCCTGAATTGCGATTTCTTATTCCGTTGTCGGATTGGAGCTGTTAAAATATTAAGAAGAGCGTTTTCTCTAAAAGTAGGTAGGTACCTATCTTAAGAAAGAACTCTCCAAGTTTCTCTTCGATAGCTCAAAAATTGTGCAAAACAGTTAGGGGGGGGGGGGGGGGGGTTGTTCTTGGGGCGCCCTGTATGTTTCCACTGTTATTGGAGGTGGTTTAACAAAAATAATACGATCAAAATTATATAAATACCGAAGATTATTTATTCATTGATACCCCTCACTGTAACACAAAACTTCAAATTTTCTAAGAAAAAAACTTGTTTCCCCCCTCAAAAATAAGAAACCTGAATATTGGTTTAAATGGAGATAGCGGGACTTCAGTTCCCTCCATTATATGAATGTACTCATCTATTTCTTTGAGCTTCCACTAATTCCAAAAAAATCCATCGTTAATCTATGAGCGTTCTCGCACCTTTCTATTTTCTTAGCAACAGATTTACTTGAATTTTCCATCAATGTCAATCGAGATTGGTGAAGGCTTGAGTAATCACACGTTCCGGAATGATCTTTTGATAGCAGGTTTGCAGCAATCAAATGCTCCTTACACAAAATCAGTTCATAGGACCCTTTATTGTCCTTGCGAGCAGTTCTGCCTTTAATTTGCGTCTCTTCCTTAACATCAAGTGAGAAAAAAGTTTGGATCACGTGCACTCCTCCTTGTTTTTCTACCGACATGCTGGATTTGAAATCGACGCCTCGACCCATTCCCCGAGTACACAAAGTAACAGTATTGGCAATTCCAGCTTCATCGATGTATTTGGATTTGAGGTACTCATCAGTGTTTTCTGTGAGGAGGTTGAGGCGATCAAATTTAGTCCCATGCTCCATTCCGAATGCTTCTAACTCCACATCATTTTCAAAGAACGTCAAAACCGACCGATGTTTCTGCAGTACAGCGGCGATTCGCTCAAAAATTTTAGAACTCCACAAATTCGTGGAATTTATAACGGTGAAATCACTGACCTTATCAAACTTGAGGTTCGAATCCCCAAAAAACGAAGGAAGTATAGAATAGGAATTTATGTTGTAAGATGTTAAGGCTTCATTTTCATGGTCAGTCAAGTTGCTCACTGTGCCACTCACCCCAAGAATCAATGGGAACTCTTTGGGTAATTCAGCATAAGAAATGTTTCCCGTTCCTAATAAAATGTAACCATAATTCATGAAACTAGTATGATCAAATTCAACTTTTTTTAATCGAAAGTAATTAAAAATTCCATAATAGCCACGAAAGCAGTGACAACTGTAAACACCATCATCCGATCTAAGTGTGCATATTTTCCCATTGATTAGCTTAAACTCGTGGATGTACCAATTATGTATTGTACCTTTCGACACTAGAATTGCGGCTTTAGCCATCTCCATTAGATGTTCTTCCATAAGAGATCGGTTAGTGAATTCCTTAGTTTTTAGGTCAAGACCTTCATCAACAAGAAGCGTGAATCTTCCTGGTTTCTGTACGAACTCATTGTACTCTTCGAGCTCCCGATTTCCTGATTTGACTCCTTCATCAATAAACCTTTGAATACGACTAAACAATGTTTCTGGGAGAACATCATTCCCGAGAGCGATTTCCCAAAGTTTCTCTTGAATCAGTGGTAATCCAGGAATCTTGAAAGTCGTCAAAGTGTTGCAAGTGTTGCCATAGAAATGTTCTGAGAAAAATACGTCTACTTCGTCAATCAATAGCACAGTTTCATTTGAGCTTGTGGTGGGAGAGCCTAACTTTTTCAACGGACGATGTTGAAGAACTAAAGATTTCACCAGTTCCCATAGGGAAACCTCCTTCCCTTCAATTACCGGATTCAAGAACTCATCGGCCATGTCTTCGAAAGTCCCGTACTTTATGCTATAATCTAACCCCAATGTGCGGAAAAATTCATCAAAATCCCCCTCGTCTCTCTCAGCCAAGTACTCACTGTAACAAACCAAACGTACTTTATAACCAACGAAAGCCAATACTGCTGACAGAAGACCAAGAATTACTGATTTTCCTTGGCCTGTAAGAACTTGAGCGAGATGATGTTCCACTCCTAGTGAGGATTTATCTAAACTTAGTAGCCGCATAAGGCATAATACCTGGATGCAGTGTGGCTTAAGAAACTTTCCAGAGCCACGTACATCTTTCGAAACTAAAAGTGACCAAACTGCGCTGACTCCAGCGAGAATAATTGGCAGTTTTTCAGTTTTGAAATCGTTGTCCCATTCATAGAATTTTCTTTGATTTTCCTCATCATTCCACAAACAATTGACTACATAATCAATACCCTCATCCGTACTTTTTGACTGAACTTCTCCAATATACTCATTGTACTTCAACAGATAGCGTTCGTAGCCTTTTTTCAATTTTTCTAAATTGAAACTACTGTTATTTAATTTATTGATCAATTCCAAAGCTTCAACTATTCCAATTTCGTCCATTTTTCTGATGTACCAAAACGATTCTTTTACTATGTTGATGCGATTCTTGAATTCTTCCAGAGCGTGACATTCATTTACTACTTGTAAAAATGGTTGAACACTTTCCGTTGAGAACAGTTCGAAGTCACGATAATCTGGTTGTTCCTTCAAGTAGAGGAATGATCTTCTTATGGCACCTAACAATGCGCCTGTGCCTTCCAATTGTGCCACAGATAGCTCACTAGATGATGTCCAGTTGGTGTTGAGAGATGTAACAGCACGCTCCATCAGCTTACACACAACATGAATGATATAATGTCGAGGGAGACAGCTATCTTCGAAATATTTGACAAATTCTTCAATGTCAATCACTTTGTATGAGCACCTGGCTTCGGACGCTATTTTGTTGTCTACTTTTTCAGTAACATCAGCCAGACTGAAGTCACTCTTGACAAACCAATTAGTGGAGAAGTCTATGTCCTTCAGGTCTTCTATGAAATCATTCAACTCTCTGAAATATGTTATCAAAGTCGAAACGTGTACAGCTTTATCTAGAGACACATCCACCAAAGTCAACATCAGCTCACGAATTTCCTTGATTCGAGAGACCAAATAAAGTGGGTACGTTGAAACATCTGACGCTACCAAATGCCGCAAACTCCAATACCTATTGTACTCGTCTATGAGATTTCTGAAGTCACTTGAAGCTGATACATCACTTTTCATGTCAGCAGATATACTAGTTATGTACTTCATTTGTTTATCCAAAATTATAATATCTTTGTCAGAGAGATTATCTATCACTTGAAACTGAGGACTTGCTTGCACGATAAACATCAAAATATTGTGAGTCACTACTCTGAAGGATTCATAACTAGACGTACGGCATCTTGAGATGAATGTGATATAGCGATCCAGCAATGGTTTGAATAATTCAAGACAAGAAGCAGAACTAGGAGAATCTTGCTTGAGTACCTTGTAGATGGTATGGTCAAGGATATAAATCCACATCCTGCGATCTTCAGGAATATCAATTGCATCCTTATTCCTTATCAAGCGCTTCATAATTTTTTTAAATTGTTTGTAAATCCAAGAGTCATCCGAGTCCTCATGGTTAAATACTTTCAAATCATATTCAAATGTTTGATTGCAAGAATAATACTTCGGTTCAAAGTGGCGGAGGAGCTTAAAGATGAAGCCATATTGGCATTCAAGGGATTGCTGTGTTAGTGAAGTTTGTTTGGATGGTTTTATATCTTTCTTCCAATGAATTTCATCGATTAGGGTCCATTTACCGCAGTTATTGGTAAACATTGTCATAAAGCTACAGTTTTCTGCTTTGAGGCTTATTTCAGAGATAATTTCCAAGAAACTCTTGAAAAGAAATCCATAAACGGGTGAGCTCAAAGGCATGACATCGCATGGAGGACTGGAAATACCGATGCTATTCAGCTTCTCAAATAGAGTGGAGTGCAAATAATTGAAAAA
Organism: Adelphocoris suturalis; assembly: GCA_030762985.1. Classification (NCBI taxonomy): domain Eukaryota; kingdom Metazoa; phylum Arthropoda; class Insecta; order Hemiptera; family Miridae; genus Adelphocoris; species Adelphocoris suturalis. The sequence continues at coordinate 147,161,398 of CM061041.1, read as the reverse complement.
TGACATCAAGTGTCGTTCTTCTGTCATGCTGGTCAAATGATGGAAGAGTTCCACGTCTTGTTTGGAAAGGTAGATGATCTTTTCTGGAAGTAAACCCTCAATGCTAGCGATAAGGCTTGGAAGACAGCTAGGACACCTGTCAACTAATACTTTTCTGTGGTACCTGATAGCTTCGGTGTACACAGTCTTTATTACGGATCGAATATTTAGTTCAGGTGGGCACATATCATGAGAAAACTTGAATAACTCCAGCCTTCTTTGTGACAGTTGATACTTACTAACCAGCAAATTGTTAGCAGCACTGCGCAGTTCTGCAGGGATATCTTCATTATTGATTATGTTGGTCAATATAGATTTTGGAGAATTGTCTCTCGAATACTTTTCAAGTACAATGAGTGCAGCAGCAAAACGTGATGGGCTGTCAGCACCTTTTACCACAGCTCTCAATGCTTTTTCAAATACAACCATAGATGATTCTCTGTCTGATTGTAATCTATCTTCAATCACCTTGGTAATTGACAGGTTCTCAAAGAAGTGTAGTTTAATACGACTGAAAGGAAGACTGAAATCAGCCGCATCATCCAAAAACAATTGAGCTCTGGCGACAAACTCATCTTCATCAAATGTAAGCAAGTAACTGTTGGCCTGCTTTCTGATATAAATAGTCCATTCATAAGATCCTTGATCGGTGAACTGGAATGAGTGGAGGTCTTTCAAGATATTATCAAACCACATTCCTCTAATGAATTGACGTTTGTCTTTGCTGTATAAAGTGCCTAAACCAGACATCTTTTTACCATCGACATCTCCTTCATACCACGACCCTGCACTGCCAACGTACAATCGATGAGATGAAGTCGAAGAGCTCCACCTATGTTGCTCAAACTCTTTCAAGCCGCATATCAAGCCTTCGATATCTGAAAAGCTATCACACTCCAGTGACGTTTCACCAATTCCTTCTTCTAAATCATAAAAACTGCCTTCGTCGATAATTTCAGATTCCTGTGACGTACCTTGCATTTGGTCATTCGGTTCAATGGAAGGTGTTTGAATGTTAGGTAGGACCTGCACTTCGGTTTCTTCATCAGTCACTGACTTCTTGGAGTTTCGAAATATCTCAGATGCACCTAAATCGATGAGAGGACCCTTGGATTCTGGGGTAGTCTTTACAACCGTACATTCGTTTTCCATTGACTGAGACATTCCATCTTTTTGCCATATCCCAGGTACACCTCCATCGTTTTTCCCATTTTCTACTGAATTAGTCACTACGGCAGAGTACAGAATGGGGGAAGATATGTCGTCTTGATCTTCACTTGACCTTAGTGTGCTCAGTTTCGAAATCAGCCCTCCAGTTCCTGACGAGAGTCTACCATTAGGAGACGTTGAGGATGAAGTTTGGTTCGTTTCATTCAATATTGGCGTAGTTTCAACTTGCAATGTTGATCCGTCTGCTGGTTTGTAAACGGATATGTTAAGGCGTTTGCGTCTACCCCGAATTTGCGAGTCATTATTGCGAGACATATATCTGCGAGGATTATTACCCAAAGATAAATCAAAATCATGGGTTGTGTTTTCATAGTTTTCACGTACTTCACCTCTTACTGCAATTTCATTATCTGAACAACTATCAACATCCATTGGCTCTACCCCTTTTTCGCTATCACTCATGTTCAACGGGGAGAGAGACCAATAACAAATAATATTGTGCCCACCTAATTGATCAACATTGGGATACGATACATGTGCTGAATATATATTTGATGTTACTACATGTTTACCCTTTATTCGACTCACATCGGAAAGAGCAATGTCCCTTCAAAGATACTTCTGTTGGAAACTTGAATTTTTTGAGATCCGTTCAGCACCTGTAATACCAAACATTTGCTGACATCAGAAAGGTACAATACAAAATTCAAGACTACTAAATACCTTTAATTAATTAATTATAACTTATACCATTTTTAAATATTCAATTTAATTTAATAAGCATACCTAACCCATGACCTGTTAAACTAAAAACGAAGACGCGAAAAAGGAGACTATTGTAGAGAAATGTATGATTACAGTGTAAATGCCGTAGGGTAGTGTAGCCCTGCATTATCATTAATGTATTTTCGTTCTTCCACATTAACCCCACTTTTAACAATCCAGAGTCAGAAAAAACTTAAAATCCTTAATACGAGATTTTGTCACACCCATAGATGTGCTCATCTTCGAAGACTTTACAAAATACGGCCTATCTGACCTTAAATTGGTTTTTTATTATCTCCCAAGGAGATAAAAATCAAAATATCAAATTCAAAATTTGTAAAATAAATACTCATCGTTTTCCTTTTTGTGAAAACAAATCTAATTCAGAAATTCAGTTTAAGAAAATCAAATTTGAAATTTATTGTTCAAGTTTCTTATCTTCAAAGTTCTACCCAATCAGGCTTGAAAAAACTGGGTGCGCCACGAAGAAAAAAGTCCAGTCATGCAGCATGACCCGATGAGCGAATTTTTGAAGAAATCTTTCAGTTGCTATTTATTGATGGTGTAGAGAAATTTAAGTTTATGATTTTGACAAACAAACATGGAATCAAATTATTAAAAATAATTAGGAGGTACTCATACTTTATTATTATTAAACTAATCTTGTAGATTTAAAGACAAATGTAGGTAAATATTCATAGATTTCGATGTCCAATGTGGTCAGTATTGAAGGCAGTTGAAATCTTAACAGTATCCTATCATAACATCATCAAATCTTGACATAAAATAAAATAACATACCGACGTCATATGAGCGTAAAACATTAAAGAGAACGACCGAGAGAATCGGAGGACGGAATATTTCACAGAGTAAACTCATCAGTTGTGATCACATTTTTTTTTAACAAGCACCTACTACCTACGTTTTAAACAGCATGGTTCTAGGATTGGTTATACAGGGATACTTCCATAAAAGTAGTTCAATCTAAATTTGGACAATGTTTCATGCAAATATTACCGATTTTGGTTTATTATTTTCTATAATAAGCCTATATGATCGTGTAGCAAACAAATTTTATAACCCCCCCCCCCCTCAAACTTTGTCACTTTACGTTTCAAGGTGCGTAGAATCCAAATTTGAAATGTCCGTCCACCGTTCGCCCAAGAATTGACTTAAAAACCCGTTCTATCGCACATAGACTCCATTTGGGGTCTAGTTGGTCCTAAAGTTTAACCATCCCGATCGCTTTACTCGCATAGATGCTATGAGCAAAAAACGTCTTTTTTGAGGCTTTGAGTGTTAGACTGACGAACGCACGCACGCCTTGTGTGTGGGAGTGGTTGGGCGGAAGAGAGTGAGAGGGAGGGCGAGGTGAAGGGAGTGAGAGGGAAGGGAGGGCGAGGGAGTATGGGGGAGGCGGAGTGAGTGAGAGTGGAGGGAGGGAAGGGGAGAGGGAAGGGAGGGGAGGGAAGGCGAGAGAGAGAGAGTGTGATGAAATTAATTCCAATTAGAAGAGATTGTTTATGAGTATGAAAATACTCATAATTCTATTCTAGGCTTTATGATATTAAAGCTTCGCTTCCTTCGGGTGTCCCTATACGGCCCCATTTATTTTTTTCTTCCCTCAACTTTACTATAAAGCGTAAAATTATGGGGCCCTGGAGCTGTAATGCAGTGAATGAGTGAACCAAATATTGGAAGCGCGAAGCCCCGAGTTTCGATACCTAGTAAATATACTATAAGTGAGGCTAAATAATTACGGTCAGTTTTCTACGTAGAAGGTCTGTATGATACAGAAATAATAAACCTTTGTGTAATAATTTGCAGCGTTTCTACAACTAGCGAACGGCATTATTTTGATTTTTGACTGATTTTTCAACTTTGAAATTTTTGAAAACTTGATACATATTCTTATAGGAAATTTTACGCTGATTCCGAATATACCACATGGTATGCTGAAAAAATTATTTCCCACAACAAATCGCAAAAAACAGGCTATTTTGAAATTTTTGACTACATTTTTGAAAATTTCAACCCGAAGATGTAATCCGATCATGCTGGCTAACGAACTTGAACTTTCGTTTTGTGTCCTTAACATTTTAAAATTTGTTTGAAGTTTCTAGCACAATTCTACGGACAGTTATCGTCTGGAATGACACTTTTTTTTTTTACAAAACTCCCCTCAAAGGCGGAGGGGGCACACCATTAAATTGAAAAATAAACAAATAAAATTAAAAAGTGGGAAGGACGCCCAGTTTTACCCGACGCCGGCTCCAGGGATAAGGGAAGTTGCAGGACGAAGAGGAAGAATGAGATGAAAGGACGTGCCCCTATAAAACGACCACCAGTTCAAGTAAGAACCCCTCAGGACGCGGGTGGTGATACAACGGAGCACTCCCGCCGAGATGCCCAACTCGAGTAACCCCGTGGCACTTTTCCCGGACCATGACACGGTCGCAGCCATGACCTTGATGTTATTGGTCGCCACTCCTTTTAGCTCGGAAATTGCTTGCCGCAGGTCATTTCTGTCATACGTATTTATTTTAGCCCGCCAGGTCTGCTCCATGTCCATGCTGCCACTGAAAACCTGGACATCCAGGATTACAACTGCTGCCTGACAAAGTCCATATCAGCAGCAGTGCGGGCGACCTCCCAGCTCGAGCCCCTAAGGGCGAGCAAGCGCAGGCGGCATATTGACGGGATGCCGGCTGTGAGAGAGACAATATCGAGCCCATCGGCCTTGACCGATGCATGGATATAGGCACCTGGGACACCAGGTGGAAAGCCTAGCCAAGAGCGCACATCTGAGCGAACTTCACTATCTAACTATAGCAGCCTCCCCACAGTAAGTGTACCAAAGACTGGCCCATTGGTTAGCTTTGGCAGTAAGTACGTGCGAAGGAGGCGCAGCTTCTGCTGTGACATCAATGGAGCCTTGGTGATACGAGCTAGTGCTCCACCAAGGACCACACGGGTTTCAGCAATGGTGGCCACACCCATGAAGTCAACTCCAAGGTACCGTCAAACCTCCAGCATGGATCGGGATGGGATGGGTGACTGTCCTATGACAAAACACTCCTCATCCACCACCTTCACCTGATGCTGGTGACCCGACGGGACCAAGGAGACTGACCCACACTTATCTGGGTTAACCACCAAACCACACCTGGCTAGCTGCTCAGCAAAGGCATTGAGGGCGATCTGCAAGCCCTCACGGGTTTTGGCGAGTAGGATTACATCATCGGCAAATGCCAATGCACCCACTCGCACCCCAGGGGCGAGATCAAACCCTATTTCAGCTGGCAGCTTACCCAAGGCCGTATCCACGACCAGGTTGAAGAGGAGTGGCGACAGAGGATCCCCCTGGCATACCCCGTGCTCAATAACAATATCCCCTTGTGCCTTCGTGGTACAGACAGGCAACATACTCAATTAAACGAGCAGGTGCCCCGACACCACGAAGACAATCGGTCAGGGAAAAGTCTCTAACTGTGTCAAAGGCCTTAGCGACGTCCAGAGCGGCAAGATGGAGCTACCGTTTCTTGATACAGGCCAGCAAAATGACAGTTTGGAGAACTGTTATGTTCTCTGCTGTGCCATCGGCTGGCCAAAATGCTCTCTGGACGTCACCTTTGACACCAGCGACTTGGAGGCGAGATGCCAGAACCTTTTGGAAGTGGCGGAAGACCACCAACAAAATAGATATCGGACAGTAGCCTCCAGGCCAACTTAACCCTTTTTTTGGGATGAAAATTGATGAAAATGGGTCAACGCTTTTGGGGGTCTTCCCGATAGAAGCAGCAGGTTGAGGATGAGCAGCTTAACTGTTTTTGGTGTTTAGTTCGGGCAGAAATACCATCAGGTCTAGCAGAGTTAGAGTTTTTGACATGGCACTTATGTGCCTTGTGGTGAAACACCGGTGTGCACATGATACTGCGCAAGGAATCCTTGGAGGAAGCTGGGGGTACCACCGGCTCACCAGGGTTGTGGCTGTTAGCACTCAAGAGTGGCTCCCAATAGTCCGCAAACTCCTGGAGAGGGGGCAAAACTTGCTCATCCCCAGCTCCCTCCAGTATCTCCGCAGCCACATGAGCCAGATGCTTCCTCCACAACTTCTGGACCCGCTGATATTCCTGCCTTCTTGCTTGTTTTGGTGCTCTGCGAACTCCACGAGGCACCATAGTAGGAGGAACCACTCCTTGATGCCCCGTCACGGTCGCTTCCTCAACCCGTAGGAAGATCCTCTTTATATAGGCTGCAACCTCATCTTCCAAGCCTTCAGGCCTCTCAACAGCCCGCCTCGCCAGGTCCTGCAGGTAGGCACTCTCATAACCATCAATACAGCCTACCTGCTCCTCGAGCCTCAACACTTCAGTCTTCAAGTCATCAAGAAGACTGGAGGTCCCGAGGGAGGATTGCCGAACGGCGGGCTGTTGCCCCCACACCTGTAGGAGATGCAGTAGAGGCCCCACTGATATTTGCCAGGATCGCATCCTGGACAAGCTGCTTATAGTGGGGCCTCAGGCAAGGAGATTGGATAGTAGAAAGCAAGTGCATTGGAAAACTTTGCTGCCAAACTACATTAATATGACATACCCCATTGCGCATATCCTCGGCCTCCTCTGCTGCCATTTGCCACAAATCCTCAGAAGCATACCTGGGCCGTTCTCGCTCTATATCAATTGCTGCGTTGCATAGGGTGCTTAGACGGGGGCACTGAGGCCACGCTTGGAACTGAAGGCTCTCACAGTGGGCACATGGGGCAGTGGAAGAGGATGAAGGGTAGGATGATGAGGATGAAGATGAGGGGAAGGATGACCGACGCCCCCGCCTGGGGTGCCCCCGAGCGCCTCCCCTAGAACCCCGCTGGCCAATGGGTGGGCGGGGGTTATGAGGCTCTGCGTTTGTTGAATCCATAACAGGGAGACACATATAAGAAGGGACAGGAGACCCGTTGACACGAGTCTCCCCCCTAATCGCAAGAGGGTTATTCTGCCACCCTCTGTTCACCCAGAGGGTGCCCGGGTTGCACGACGGGGACGTATAAAGAAAGGGTAGGGATATGAAGGAGCTCCGAAGAGATAAAAACACCAACAGTTACAATACCCCAGCAACCCACATACATACATATATACATACATACATAAAAAAATGCGTCAAACTTCAGAATATGATTCAGAATAAACTGCAACGGATTTCTGCATGATTTTTTCAAAATTCACATTCTAGAAATTTTGAGGCGAGAGCAATAGCTTAATTTTCTTCAAAAATTCGCTAAAATGAAATAGAAATATTAAATAATTGATAATTAATAATAATAGTAGAGCCTTTGTTACATTATGCCTGTCTTTGAAGTTGAAAATAAACGAGATATTTCTGAACTATCCTCGAGCCCACCACCCAGCAGGCATTTGGAACCATTACCCACGATGAGTCCCTTACCTTAGTATCGTTCAAATGTGGAACAGTTGTCAAGTAACAATTGCGTCTCTTGGGCTGGGTATATTAAAACCCGCATACTATTTACCTATTTGACAGTCAAGAAGATCATTGAGGTTTTTCTTCCATTTGTTTTGCTTTCAGTGTGAATTAATTTTGATCTAAACTCATGAAACAAAAATCCCACTTGGTTTGTGTCAAATGTCATGGGTAACGGTTATGAAAGAATATGACTACCAAATAATAATAAATCATAACTATTAAATATTTTGGTAAATTGAGTATATGAATTACTTAAATTAAAAATACTATATTATAGGTACCTACTTACTAAGTATCTAAAATCATTAGAATGGACTGTATTATTATTAAAAGCATCAATTATTATCAAGGCTTCGATTGTATTGCACTAGTGAACTACTTAGGAGAAATAATTCTGGAGGAATGTTGAAGAACTCAAATTGAATTACGATGAAATGATAGAAGTGTGACGTCAGACGTCAATTAAATAAGTTATTATAATAAAGATACAAAAAAAAAAAAAAAAAAAAAAAAAAAAAACGACTAAACAACAAAAACAACTTGTGGCAGTCACGACTGCCATTATAAGCACTAAAATAGCAAACCGGTAAGGCCATTGTTTACGTGCTGCACTCTATCTCAAGATACTCACGTTCAGAGCCCCATTTTATGATTGGAGTACTGAGCAATGGAAAGAGAAAGAAGAGAAAAGAGAAGGATCGAAAGAGTGCATGATGGCGTGTGGCCCGGCCTTTATGGTGGCAGGGTGCTGGCACTTCTGGATCAACTCCACAGTAATGAAGATTAAATGCCAAGGGGATTTGCAAGCATGCAAATTAGGGTCCGGAAGTCTCCCGATCTGAACCGAACCAGCGGCGATCAAACGTGTTGGTTTCCTCTATGAATTTGGGACCCGGCAGTCGGTGAAATGGCGGCAAAAATTGACAAGAAACTTCCTATTTTCAGCTCGAGAGTCAAGACTCAAGATTCAAGCTTTAGTGGCAAATTACTAGAAAAAATTTGAGAGAAAATTGAACAGAACATGAAAACCAAATCTTAAATGAAAGATGAATCACTATATCTATTATTTATAAGAATGAAACTCGGTCTGTTTGTTTGTCAGTCCATGCGATGTACAGCCAAATGGCTGAGTGGGGGGATCTTGTTGGATTTTTTCGAAAGGGGCATAAGCGATTTCAAAATTTTCCAATCGCCACTTAAACCAAAGGCTGAAGGGCGGGAGGGGGGTGGGAACATCTTTTAATGCGCGTTTTTCGCCCGAGTGCTGGATCTTTTATCCGCTGCCATATTCAAATTTGACCCAAGAACACTTCGTATGTCCTTTCAAAGTTACGTTATAGGATCCGTAGAACACGATGGTGCCATCAAAATCGCTGACAGTTGCTGTCTTCCCGTAGGAATCAGCGAAAGAATGCGGGAAATGATGAAAAAAATGCGTTCCGCACTATGGTTTTTCTGCCTTAATCGAGTAAATTTTGACGGTTTTTGCTCGCATTGGTCTTGAAATGTTCGTTGAAGTTCCAATTTGATCTCATGCGAGTTTCGAGACATGAAATTCTTTCATCCGATTGTAGTGAACGAAAATGTAGACGAAAACGTTGGTCCCACTTCCTTATTCCGTCGCAACGTAGTTATCTGATCTAGTTATAAATAATTGAACTAATCTTTGCCCACTGAGGAACAATTTCATAGAACTTGTGCTCCTCGGAGGAGTTCCATCAGTACTTACCATTAAAAAAAATTTACTAATCACAGTCAGCGCAAATAATAAATATTAATTAAATGTAAATAGCCACCCTTCTAGTAGCAATCAATTCAAGAAAATTTTAATCATTAAAAAATTCATGTCATGCAGTATGATCGTACGAGCAATTTTCATAAATTGTCGTATTACATTATGTTCAACTGTTTTGCAATTTAAGACCTTTGAGTGCAAATAAATTGTTAACTACCAATTTCATGGCAGTAAAAACTCGTTCTAAATAATATTCTGTGGTTCAAAAAAGATTCACGATTCATAGAATTTTTATCGATTTATTTTAATGTTCTAGTTCGTAGTTGATGAACTTTTTTTTTCTCCTTTTTTTTGTAAAATGGCCTGTTGAAAAATATACCTATGACGATTTTCAGAGGTTTTATGCTATTTCTAACAATGTTTTGAGAATTTTTTTTGAAATATGACAAATAAAGAACTCAAAAAGTGTTGGCGAACGAACTCTCCCTTTCGTTTGGAAAGCTTGATTTTTTGGCGCAAGAACGGAATTTTTATCTCAACCTAAGGAGAGTTATCATCTGAAATGGCACGCACGCACGCACGCACACACGCACCCACCCACCCACCCTTTGCCGTGCCTGTCGGGGTAAAAATGAAAATCTATATCATGTGGTGCAGCAGTGTCCTCGTACTCACGGTGGCCGCATTTTACGTCACGATGCGGTTGCCAAGCAGATAGCAGGTGCTTGCTTAGTCATCTAGCGGTTGGGATGTCGAAAGGGAGAGACTATACCACATGCCGAGTGACCGGGGCAAGAAGCCAGATATCGTTGAGATCAAGCCCGATGGGTCTGCCATAATCCTGGATGTCCAGGTTGTCAGTGGCAGCGTGGACATGGAGCAGACCTGGCTGGCTAAGAAAAGTAAATATGATAGAAATTATCTACGCCAAGCGATATCGGAGCTAAAAGGAGTGGCAACCAATTACATCAAGGTCATGGCTGTGACCGTGTCGCGGTGTGGGGTGTGGTGCGGGAAAAGCGCCACGGAGTTACTCGAGTTGGGCATCTCGGCAGGAGTACTCCGTGGTATCACCACCCGCGTCCTGAGGGGTTCTTACTTGAACTGGTGGTCATTTTATAGGGGCACATCCTTTCATCCCATTCTTCTTCCTCGTCCTACAACTTCCCTTATCCCTAGAGCCGGCGTCGGGTAAACCTGGGCGTCCTCCCCACTTTTTTATTTTATTTGTTTATTTTTCAATTTAATGGCGTGCCCCCTCCGTCTTTGAGGTGAGGTTTCTTGAAGAAAAAAGAGAAAAAAAAGTGTGTGTGTGTACAATATATTGGTTATCGTTTTACTGAACTATGTATTATATAAACTAAATTTGATAGAAATTTCACAAATAGAAAGAGAAAAGAATGTTTTGATATTTCGATTAAAATCTTTGTCAAAGTTAGAAGAATAAGTAATGGTTTTTTGAATTCAGGGACCTGGGATAGTATCATGGAAGCGAGTAACCACGTAAACATGTATGGCTTCGATACTGATAATCTTGTATGAGTCAATCATTTAGGTTGAGGCCAGGAGGCAGCATGGATCCCAATACCCATCTATGAGCCCGTTCAGATTGCTGCAATAATCTGTCGTTAGCAGGCTGTGGCATCTTCTTCAATACCTTCACCCGAAGCATTCGTTGAATGTGACTGTGGGATCGTGTGATTTTGCATGCAGCTTTAAGGGCAGGGGCTGATCTTGGTTCAATAAAGCTCTATGGTTGTCGATCCGCAAATTTAATTGGGTTGCTTTTCCAACATAGAAGCCTCTGTTGTGATCATCTGCACACCACTTACAGATCAGCTGGTACACACACATTCGTGACTGAAACTTCGCCGATCCTTGACATTATATATGTATATATATATAATGTTATAATCCAGAAATCGTTCCAGAGTCATAATCGTCATATTATGACGAAGAAAATCATTGCAATAAGTAGCTTAATTTTTTTGTAGAAAATGGTGTGGGTGAATAATTCGAGAACTAGGTACTGTAATTACGCATGGGACTCTAGAAGGCTAAAACGTTCAGCACCCAGCACCAATGCCAGAAATAAATGCGGAGACATGATTGAAACTTGAAAATCTGGTTATCATTTTGACAGTCTCATTCCCTATAAATATAGCAGTGCAGTCTCTAAAGTATATAGTATCCATGCGGTACTTTTTTAATATGTTATCCTTAGCAATTTATTCTGGACAATTTGAATTTTCGTGACATTGGAAGTATGGAGTATATGAGTATTCATTAGTATTATTACGGCATCTAATGATAAGTTGCAGTAAAAACATCATAAAATAGACTTCAGAAAGAAAAGAAATTTCTGAGGCTGTCCGTCCAGTGGACGCGATTTCGCGCGAAGAGGCGAATTCGGGCGAAGGGTTCGCCTCCTTTTCAAACACACTGTTTTAACTGAGAGCCCGTCCACCGCAAGACGCGAAGTGGGGCGAACGCGAAGAGAATCAAACCAGTTTGTTTTTCAACGCGCCAACAAGCGAAATGGATGTTGACGGTGTATTTGAAGGGAGGGGAACCGTTCGCCTCTTTTCGCGTCTTCGCCTCTTTGCGCGAAATCGCATCTACTGGACGGACAGCCTAAAGCAATTGCACAGTCTTATTTGGAATTCATAGTTGAAGTTAAGTTTTCACTTTCTCAAGACAGGAAATATCTTGACTCAAGTTAAGAAAAATTTCGACTTTAGGCAAGATTTCTCTTACTTGCAGAAGTTGGCAGCCATGGTGTTGTAATACTTCCCTCAAAAAAAGGAATTTCCCCGCACAATTTACAACTTGACGTAACCTACCTATTCTGTTATCACATCAGTTCTTCACGTTTTACGTTGTTTTGTTGTGTTTATAATAGTTTTGAATGGCATGAGAGTGATAATAGTCTGTTTCCCAATCCAAGTTAAAAATGGAAAAGAAAAGAGTAGTTAAATTCGGGAAAATTATGGTGAGGAAGCGAGTTGTGGATGCTGATGAAACAACCACACTACTTTCAAGTGTGTACAAATACCGCAACCTAATCAAACCCAGATTTCCATAGAACATGAAATAATGCAATTTGTAGAGGACTTTTGAGAGGACTTTACCTGTACACACATGTTTGGCACCAGGTGATGCAGATGTGTACCTTTTCTAAACTAGAACCCCTCCTTCGAAATTTATAATCTTCTAAAAATTAGAGGGATGTGTGTCGTGGACGTAGGCCCTTATTTTTTGGATAGGTACCTACCTACCCTAATGTCCTAAGAAAGGTAGGACCAAGATCTGCTTATTCCATAGCGTTTTTGTAGTTCATATAGTGTAGCATATAGTAGTTTTCGTAGTAGCTATGGATCTCGAGTAAATTTAGCGAAGTAGCCTAGGAAAAGTAGAGTTTACCAGATCAACAAAGTCAGAAATTGGCAGAAATATAGGCTGCAATGGATTAAGCGCTAATGCAAGTTAATGTGCAGTTGAAAAAGCTCTACAGCTGTTAATAATCCACAAACGAAAAGCGCAACGATTTATCTTCAATAGAGAGTTTTTGGCGACTTCAACTTAACGTCACCCATTACCGTAGTCTTGAGGGAGCAAACGAAGATGCTAACCCAAATGGAACCGGGAGAACGGTTGCCTTAATTTTGATGTCACGTTAACGGTGGTTGGGTAACGCGATATTTTTCCCCCAGCTGTCTTGTTGTCTACTGGTTGACTAATCAATTTCTTCATTTCGATATGAAACGCCGATTTTCAATCCTGAATTCGAATTTCATGTTGGTTTCAATACAAATACGGGCTAATTTCTCATTTTTAGTTTTCAATTCGTAAACAGAGGATGGATAGTAAGCCTCAAGTGTGGAACACCACGGTGTAGTTGTACTTATAGGTCATTAGTCGTTACGAACTTCATGTTTTTGGGTTTTCCATTGGGAAAATTATCAACAAGTATGAGAAAGTATTTATCTCTATGACAATGATCCAGGATTTTACCTGACAAACATCAGTGGAGGCAATACTTCACGCAATGTTCACAAGAAAATAGCTGAGAGTTCAGGCAAACTAAGAACAATACTGCGAAGAAGTAGTGTCTTAAAACTCAGTTTTCTCATTTAAAATATGTGAAATAATAATAGGAACAATGCTCTGAACGACCAAATAGAGCCTGAGCGCAAAAGAACGGAACTTTTCATACGAGTTGAAGGCTAGTAAAGCTGGACAGCGGAGGCGGACTTCAGATGGCACATTCGGTTTATTCGCGACTTGAAACGTAAAATAACCAAGTTTGAGGGGTGTTCAAAACCCTACCCTCTACATCAACATAATAAGTTGGTAATGAGGCATTTGAAAAGAAAAACTATCATATTTACTTCAGCAGTTTAGTTGCACTTATAGGTCATTAGTCGTTACGAACTTCATGTTTTTGGGTTTTCCATTGGGAAAATTATCAACAAGTATGAAAAAGTATTTATCTCTATGACAATGAAACAGGATTTTACCTGACAAAATCATCAGTGGACGGAGTAATTTTGAGGTGAGCAGTAGAGTTACATTTACAGGAAGGTTAGGCTGGTGTCGTGTGCCTTAGGTCCCCAAACGGGTGACGTTAAATGAGCCATTCTAACGTACGACGTTGCTAACGTCCCCTCAAGGTCACGTACTCTTGGGTACGTGAGGGTGACGTTAAGGGTACGTTAGTGGTCACCAAAAACTCTCTAATAACTACGCTCAAATTAACTAGGTTATTCGACTCACATCGGAAAGAGCAATGAGATTTCCATTCAACGATGCTTCTGTTGGAAACTTGAATTTCTTGATATCCGCTCAGCACCTGTAATAACAAACATTCGCTAGCATCAGAAGGTACAATACAAAATTCAAGACAATACAATAATAAAATAATAACCTGTTCAACTGAAAACGAAGACGTGAGAAAGGAGACTATTGTAGAGAAATTTATGATTACGGTGTAAATGCCATAGGATAGTGTAGGCGTACATTATTATTAATGTATTTTCGTTCTTCCACATTAACCTCACTTTTAATAATCCAGAGTCAGAAAAAACATTAAAATCCTTAATACGAGATTTTGTCACACCCATAGATGTGCTGATCTTCGAAGACTTTACAAAATACGGCCTATCTGTCCTTGAATTGGTTTTTTATTATCTCCCAAGGAGATAGAAATCAAAATATCCAATTCAAAATTTGTAAAATAAATACTCATCGTTTTCTTTTTTGTGAAAACAAATCTAATTCAGAAATTCAGTTTAAGAAAATCAAATTTGAAATTACTTAAGTTTCTTATCTTCGAAGTTCTACCCAATCAGGCTTAAAAAACTGGGTACGCCACGAAGAAAAAATGAAATAGAAATAATAAATTATTGATAATTAATAATAATAGTAGAGAGCCTTTGCTACATTATGCCTGTATTTGAAGTTGAAAACAAACGAGATATTTCTGAGCTATCCTCGAGTCCACCACCCAGCAGGCATTTGGAACCATTACCCACGACGAGTCCCTTACCTTAGTATCGTTCAACTGTGGAACAGCCAGTCCCTTACCTTAGTATCGTTCAACTGTGGAACAGTTATCAAGTAAAAATCACGTCTCTTGGACTGGGTATATTAAAACCCGCCCCCGCCCCTGACACTCTAGAGGGCATGCAAACCTGCGAGGTAGACCCTAGTCAGGGGTTATCAACGAAGAGTAATTGAATCACGAGTTATTGTGATTCAATAACTAATCATTGATACTTAATAATAATAGTGGAACGCCTTTGCTACATTAAGCCTGTCTTTGAAGTTGAAAATAAGGAAATAAATTAGATATTTCTGAACTATCCTCGAGTCCACCACCCAGCAGGCATTTGCAGTGGCGGCCGGTGGTCTGAAAAAAGAGTGGGGCACAAAACTATTCACCTATTTGACAGTCAAGAAGATCATTGAGGTTTTTCTTTCATTTGTTTTGCTTTCAGTGTGAATTAATTTTGATCTAAACTCATGAAACAAAAATCCCACTTGGGTCATGTCAAATTCCATGGGCAACGGTTATGAAAGAATATGACTACCAAATAATAATAAATCATAACTATTAAATATTTTGATAAATTGAGTATAAATGAATTACTTAAATTACAAATACTATATTATAGGGACCTACTTACTAAGTATCTAAAATCTTTAGAATGGACTGTATTATTATTAAAAGCATTAATTATTATCAAGGCTTCGATTGTATAGCACTAGTGAACTACTTAGGAGAAATAATTCTGAAGAATGTTGAAAAACTCAAATTGAATTACGATGAAATAAAGAAGTGTGACGTCAGACGTCAATTAAATAAATTATTATAATAAAGATACACAAAAAAAAAAAAAAAAAAAAAAAAAAAAAAACGACAAAACAACAAAAACAACTTGTGTCTGTCACGACTGTCATTATAAGCATTAAAATAGCAAACCAGTAAGGTCATTGTTTACGTGCTGCACTCTATCTCAAGCCTCTCATGTTCGGAGCCCCATTTTAAGATTGGAGCACTGAGCAATGGAAAGAGAAAGAAGAGGAAAGAGAGTGATCGAAAGAGTGCATGATGGCGTGTGGCCCGGCCTTTATGGTGGCAGGGTGCTGGCACTTCTGGATCAACTCCACAGTAATGAAGATTAAATTCCATGGGGATATGCAAGCATGAACACCCTTAGGGTCCGGAAGTCTCCTGATCCGAACCGGCTATGGCCGTCCGCCGGGAGAAAACCAAACAACTATTTCATGGCAGGCGCCTACATTGGAGCCGTTTCTCCGAATCTGGCGACTCCCGATCCAAACCGAACCAGCGGCGACCAAACGTGTTTGTTTCCAGTCTGAATTCGGGACCCGGCAGTCGGTGAAATGGCGGCAAAAATTGACAAGAAACTTCTTATATTCAACTCGAGAGTCAAGACTCTCAAGATTTAGTGGCAAATTACTAGAGAAAATTTGAGAGAAAATTGAATAGAACATGAAAACCATATCTTATATATGAAAGGTGAATCTCTATCTCTATTATTAATGAGAATGAAACTCCATCTGTTCGTTTTTCTGTCCATACTATGAACGGCCAAACAGCCGAGTGGGGGGAATCTATGGTAGTAGGGATCATATTCTTGGATTTTTCCGAAAGGGGGCACAAACGGTTTAAAATTTTCTAATCCCGCCCGAACCATGGGCTGGACGGCGGGAGGGGGTGGGAGCCCCTTTTAATGCGCGTTTTTTGCCCGAGTGCTGGATTTTCTATCTGCTGCCATATTAAAATTTGACCCGAGAACACTTCGTATGTCAGCGACAAAGTTACGTTTTAAGACCCGTACAACACGATGGTGCTGTCAAAATCGCTGAAAGATGCTGTCTTCCCAAAGAAATCAGCGAAAGAATGCGGGAACTTACTCGTATGAAAAAAATTCGTTCCACACTATGGTTTTTCTGCCTTAATCGAGTAAATTTTGACGGTTTTTGCTCGCATTGGTCTTGAAATGTTCGTTGAAGTTCCAATTTGATCTCATGCGAGTTTCGAGACATGAAATTCTTTCATCCGATTGTAGTGAACGAAAATCTAGACGAAAACGTTGGTCCCACTTCCTTATTCCGTCGCAACGTAGTTATCTGATCTAGTTATAAATAATTGAACTAATCTTTGCCCACTGAGGAAAGAGAACATAGAACTTGTGCTCCTCGGAGGAGTTTCATCAGTACTTACCATAAAAAAAAAAATTTACTAATCACAGTCGGCGCAAATAATAAATATTAATTAAATGTAAATAGCCACCCTTCTAGTAGCAATCAATTCAAGAAAATTTTAATCATTAAAAAATTCATGTCATGCAGTATGATCGTACGAGCAATTTTCATAAATTGTCGTATTACATTATGTTCAACTGTTTTGCAATTTAAGACCTTTGAGTGCAAATAAATTGTTAACTACCAATTTCATGGCAGTAAAAACTCGTTCTAAATAATATTCTGTGGTTCAAAAAAGATTCAGGATTTATAGAATTTTTATCGATTTTTCATCAAATATTAATGAAATTCAAGTACTTTTTCAACATAGATTTGTTCGTAAACATTTTAATGTTCTAGTTCGTAGTTGATGAACTTTTTTTTTTTTTTTCTTTTTTTTTTTGTAAAATGGTCTGTTGAAAAATAAAACTGACGAAAACAAAGATTGCCATAGAACATGAAATAATGCATTTTGTAGAGGACTTTACCTGTACACACATGTTTGGCACCAGGTGATGCAGATGTGAACCTTTTCTGAACTAGAACCCCTCCTTCGAAATTTATAACCTTCAAAAAATTAGAGGGATGAGTGTGTCGTGGACGCAGGCCCTTATTTTTTGGATAGGTACCTACCTACCCTAATGTCCTAAGAAAAGTAGGACCAAGATCTACTTATTCCATAGCGTTTTCATAGTTCATATAGTGTAGCATATAGTAGTTTTCGTAGTAGCTATGGATCTCGAGTAAATTTAGCGAAGTAGCCTAGGAAAAGTAGAGTTTACCAGATCAACAAAGTCAGAAATTGGCAGAAATATAGGCTGCAATGGATTAAGCGCTAATGAAAGTGAATGTGCAGTTGAAAAAGCTCTACAGCTGTTAATAATTCACAAACGAAAAGCGCAACGATTTATCTTCAATAACTACGCTCAAATTAACTAGGGAAAAGCACAACATATTTGCGGCCACAATCGACTCATTTCCAGTTGCAAGTTCGCATCTCACAAATAAAAAAATATCTCAAGCTCGAATCTCAAAAATAAATAAAAAATACTCTAAACCAATCCTTTTAGTGAAATGTAAACTTGGTACTTACTTTAGTTGGACAAATAGTGATCCGAAATGTGTAGTTTAGTACTTTGGATACCAGCAGACTCACATCATAACCTTAAAAACTATCCTACCTTACACAATCCAACTAGAAATACACCAAACCGTTTCAATAGCACGTCGTTGAAAAGTTATTTTGGTTATCTACTCTGGAGATAATGTAGAGCCGCATTTCTATCGAAAAAAAATCAATCCTGTCATTGTGCAGTAGGTAAATACAACAGTAGGTAGGTAGAGTTTTCTACCTACCTATACTCGAGTCGAACGAAATTTTACCTTGGGTAACTATTGCTACAATTATAGAAAATGAATAGAAAAATAGCTATTTGCTACAAATTATAGAAAATGAAATTACAAGGATGAGTTATGACAGTATTGGATACAAGAATACCTACTTATTGGATACGACAATTTCGAAAGTAAATAATCTTTCATTTCAAAAATAGGTATGTATGCAAAAAAGTTTATAGTTTCAAGGTAAACGCGAAAACGGGGGGGATCGGTTCATGTGCCGAATCGTCCATGTTCCCTACTTTCTTCTGCCTCCTAGGTTAATATATAGATTTTTTTAGGTACCTGAAAGATGGAAGAAACATTGATTGAAATTTTCGTGTATTTGTTGATCTGATCAACCCTACATCCCCTATATATAATCAAAGTTGCTAAAAAAAATAATCAATCAGTCAGTACACAAAACAGTAGGCTGTACCAACTAACACGTAGGTATACATCGAGTACACAATGAACCGCGTCAGACTCGAACGTTCCATCACCTCATCATATTTTCTTGAATATCGAACTCTTTGTTCCACTCGTGAATTTCAAAACTTTGCTCGAGATCCTTAACTACTTAAGAAAACTATTATATACACACGATACAAAAACACTTTTGGAAGGATGAACTGATGGATTCTCACATGGCAAATGCTCAAGGTAGCTTTCGTCTTACCTTGGTTTTTCGGCTCATTTGAGGAAAAAAAACTTGAGTATTTGCTTGATTTTCTGCTTATGAGTCCCCACAAAGGAAATGCTTAACCGAATGCTTGAGCAATTCCTTAGTCTGACCATGAATAGCTCAAGTAGCCACCAGCTACTCGGAGCTTCACTTCAGCATTTCCTTTCAACTTAGTGAGGACTATAAATTCCGCCCTAGGGGGAATTTGACGAACATTTTTTTGATCGCATGCGATTTTTGGGCTAACCCTGAAAACTGTCCTAAACTTACTAATTTCCAACAAAATCTCAATAGAATTATTCGCATCAGAAAAAAGCACCTTGACGACTAGGAACCACAGCTCTGAATTTCTGCGCTAAGTAGGAACGCTCCAAAAATGTAGTTCAACACGTACGTGATATCTAAACAAAAAACAACATCTCCGAAGGTAACCAGATTTCATTCTCAGGCAGCTATCAACTAACTAGGAAAAAATTCGGAAATCAGAAACTCGTAAACGAGTTCCACTATCTGCTTTACAAGCAGATACCATGTTCAATTTATAGTCAGGGTTAAATCCCTTACCCAATAGGTAAAATTGAAGGTACACAATCATGTCTGTCAGAGAATAAAACAATTCTCCCTGGGCCTCATGAAATTATAGAGCTCAGTGAAGACAGCAATGGTTTTGAGCAACGGTCCACAATTCCGGTAATAATGGACGAATTGCGTCCAAATTTCACACATACCCTCAGCACCCAGACTGGCACCTCCGATTGAGGTCGGGCACGGCGTACCTACCCCGGGGGCGGCTGTGGAGGCGGCTGGGGGGCGGTATTACGCACTTCCTGGGGATGTGCCGCCAAAATAACTATCAGAATCGGATTCAGCACCCCATAAAACCCCTATGGCACTAGTTTCGTATTTACTGGCAGTTTGGGAGAACGGGAAAACGGGGGCGGCTGGGGGCGGTTATGAGGACTTCCTATGAACTAAATTGAAGCGCTGAATCCGAATTTGTTCTCTCACTCGTTTTGTTATACGCCGTTCCATTCACCGGCAAATAACAAAACCACAATTTCATGAAATTTCCCAAATTTCCTTCATATTATGTTTTTTTGGTCGATTTGACAAGGGAAAAACTAAATTTCATATCCCCATCACAAGCAGAAGCTCCATGAGCAACAACTAAAAATATCATACATTTCAGGTCTTCCCCCCCCCCCCCCCCCCCACCCATTGATTGACCCCCGTATGGTGGTTAAAATGCACTAGAAATACTCAATAATATATGCAGATAACCTACCTAAGAGATGAAAAGAAAAAATTTAACGAAACTGAATTTGCCAAAAAAGCCGAGCGAGCACTTACTGGACCTACCTGGGCTTCATTCTGGAAAAACTTTTTGTTTTAAAAATTTATTTTTTATCTTAAATTCGCAATTTCTCCCTTAAAACTCACAGGAAGTTTGACGAAAATGCATTCTAGTATGTATTTTGAGTCGCTGAATCCGCTTTTGAAATCCGTTTTGGGCTAAGACGCTTCATTCGCCAGATATCCAAAATTTCATGAATTTCTTTAAAATCTCCCCAAAATGCCCTTGGAAATTGTCTAAAATTCACCAAATTTGGTATCCTTACATTTTTCGATGCACTGAGTCCAAATTTGAAGTCCATTTTGCTCTCAGAAGCTGCGTTCGCTAGATTCCACAATTTCATGAAAATTCAAAAAGTAATCTTTACGCCATTTTTGCAGAGTTTTTGAAGGGTACATACAAAATTTGGAGGCACCAGCTTACATAGGTGCTTCGGAATTGTTTACAAAAGAATCCGATAATTGTGTATGAGGCCCCTCTACAGCCCCTGGATATTCATTAAAATTCATCAAAATGTGTAAATAATGTAAGTAATTAAATTATGTAATGTATGTAATAAGTAAGTAAATTATGTCTTTGAATCCGAATTGGAAATCCGTTTTGTTCTACGACGTTGAGTTCTTCGGATATATTAAATTTTGATTGACCCCTTTATGGTGGTTAAAAGGTACCGTACTTTTGGGTTACTTGTAACACTTGTCAAATTTCAGAAGCACTCCCTGGAGTAATCCAGCTTGTAAAACTCTGGATTTGGTCTTAAAAGGTCGAAGGCTGCCTAGAGAACAGAATACCATTAAAGAAAACTATTTCCTTCATTAGTAAATAAAAAAAAAGGGCTTGTTACAAGTTACCCAACATTCAGGTTACTTGTAACACGACTGAAAAAATGCGAAAAATCATGTTATCTTAGCTCTCTCTTACTTGTAACAATTTTTAAGTTTTTAAAAAAAGGTAAGGATGACACACAAAAAATTAGAGAATTTAGGAACGACAAAAAAGGTCTTTTTTACTAATTTTATAAAAATATAAAACATACAGCATAAAAAATATTGATGAGGTTCAATTCACAAAATGGCACATCAAATCACAAAATGTCATCGAAAATAAAAATAACAGGGAAATTTCAAACGAGTTCCTCAGGGAAGCAAAAGTTGCCCCTCTTCTCGTATAAGGGCATTCATGGCTCTTTTCAGTGTTTCAGCACTATAATCCTTATAGGGACGAGCACCCGGTTTCCTTTTGTACTTTCCCATTTTTGTGCATCTAGGAACAACAAAAACAATAATAACTCACTAGTACAAGGGAGATAAACACAATACTCCACATAGGGTGGCTTGAAACAACATAAAGTGTCCATAAAAATCGAGGGATACATTCTGGAGGTAACTTGCAACATCACACCTACATGTTACAAGTAACCCTCAAAACAAAGACCACAGTTTTGGATTTGTTTTTAAAATCAATGATTTGTCTTGAAAGTGAGATCTGGCTTGGAATTACTATCTTGTGAGTGCAAGCACACACCATAAAAACCTCACTTCGTTCATTTCAACCATTTGGGCTGCACAGACCTTAGCATTTCGGTGTTGGAAACTGCCCATTTTCAGTCATAAATTAAAAAAAATATATTAAAATTCAGGAGAACTTCCCAAACACTTGTTGAATGATGGATGACCTTCCACAAACGCCACAGAACAAATAGGGCTGATAAGGAATCTGGTATCATGCTCCCAATGCTGCCAACATAACGAATGTGGACACGCCCCCATGTGTTACAAGTAACCCACATGTTACAAGTAACCCAAAAATACGGTACTAGAAAAACTTGATAATATATGCAGATAACCTACCTAAAAGATGGAAATTAAAAAAAAATTTTACGAAACTGAATTTGCCAAAAAAGCCGAGCGGGCACTTACTGGACCCACCTGGGCTTCATTCTGGAAAAACGTTTTGTTTTAAAATTTTATTTTTTATCTCAAATTCGCGATTTCTCCCTTAAAACTCACGGGAAATTTGACGAAAATGCATTCCAGTATGAATTTTGAGTCGCTGAATCCGATTTTGGAATCCGTTTTGGGCTAAGACGCTTCATTCGTCGGATATCCAAAATTTCATGAATTTCTCAAAAATCTCCCCAAAATGCCCTTGGAAATTGTCTAAAATTCACCAAATTTAGTATCCTTACATTTGTCGATGCACTGAGTCCAAATTTGAAGTCCATTTTGCTCTCAGAAGCTGCTTTCGCTGGATTCCAAAATTTCATGAAAATTCAAAAAGTAATTCTTTACGCAATTTTTGCAGAGTTTTTGAAGGGTACATACAAAATTTGGAGGCCTCAGCTTACATAGGTGCTTACATAGGTGCATTGTTTAAAAAAGAGTCCGGCCATTTTGTATGAGGCCCCTCTACAGCCCCTGGATATTCATTAAAATTCATCATAATGTGTTCTAGTACGTAAATTATGTCTTTGAATCCGAATTTGAAATTCGTTTCTTTTTATGATGTGCCGTTCAAGAGAAATTGACGAATTTCCACATTTGATACATATTTCAACATTATAAATATATTTATTATAATATTAAATTAATTAATTATCATAAAATGTACCGGAGTGAAGTTAGCAATAGATTCCAGCAACGGAAATTATTGCCAAGAGATGTTAGCAATACTTTTTAGCAATAAATGTTTTTTTCGATTTTCGTCAAAGTTAAGTGTTATGATAGCAGTACGAAGAGGAGAGGTGCCAGTCTGGGTGCTGAGTATATGTGCGAAATTTGGTCTCAATTCGACCAATATTAACGGAAATACGGACCGTTGCTGGAGGTATGACGCTATCATGCTATTAGTCCGCTTGTTCGTGCCCCACCGGTTAAATATGCCAAAATTTCCCCTTCTCCAAAACTGCCAGTAAATACGAAAATAGTGGCATAGCGGTTTTTCGGGGTGCTGAATCCGATTTTGATAGTTATTTTTGCGGCACATTCATGGGAAGTGCGTAATATCGTCCCCAGCCGCCCCCGGGGTAGGTACACCGTGTCCGATCTGATTCGGAGGTGCCAGTCTGGGTGCTGAGTATATGTGCGAAATTTGGTCTCAATTAGAACGATATTAACGGGAATACGGACCGTTGCTGGAGGTATGACGCTATCATGCTATTAGTCAGGTTGTTCGTGCCCCTCCAGTCTAACAAGCCAAAATTTCCCCTTCTCCAAAAGTGCCAGTAAATACGAAACTAGTGCCATTGGGGTTTTTTGGGGTGCTGAATCCGATTCTGATAGTTATTTAGTTATTTTTGGGGCACATCCCCAGGAGGTGCGTAATACCGCCCCCAGCCGCCCCCGGGGTAGGTACGCCGTGCTCGACCTTAATCGGAGGTGCCAGTCTGAGTGCTGAGTGTATGTGTGAAATTTGGATGCGATTCGTCCATTATTAACGGAATTATGGACCATTGCTCAAAACCGTTGCTAACTTCACTGAGCTAGGCGTCTCACAGGTGGTCTCACCTACCTAAGTACCTATCTACTGTCATATTTTCTACTGTTGATAAGACAAAATGCGAGACTACTTTGTGAATAGGGCCAGCGAACATGCATACAGTCAGCACATGAGAAAACAGAGGCATATATATTGCAGAATCAAACACCATGCAAACCAAACCAAGTACCTACTGGGTAATTACTATTCCAATAGTTACGTACCTCAGAAGACGTGTTCTGCTTCTTCTCTCTTATATTGAGAAAACAATAATATTATATATTTCTTAAGTAATACCCACGAAAAATAAAGATAGGTAATTAAGTCACCGAAGCGCCAGTAAACTCTCACAAAGGACAAGGGAGCAACGAACAACGAACAAGTGGCGTGCACCGTGCAAGGACGTGAAAAGATAAAAGTAGAAGTAGAAGTAGGGATGTTGAAAAAATATCGATATATTGAAATATCGATATTTTTCTATCAATATATCGATATTATTTTTACAATAATCGGAACGGATATTTTTTTCTCCTAAAACTGCAAGTACGTCTTCGCCCTGGATGGACGAAGCACTCAACTAGTTTCACTGGAGCAAGTCTGCTGGCTGTATCTGATTTAAATTTAGGTATTCCTTCATGGATCTGAGATCACTTGCTGGTTTGGTATTATTTTTTGCCGTTTTTGCAAGTGATCTCAGATCCATGAAGGAATACCTAAATTTAAATCAGATACAGCCAGCAGAGTCGCACCATTGAAACATTTTCCTCTCTTACGCGGTTTTGATTTTGCTTTGCGGTTTTCTACCATGGCGTTACTCCAGTAAAGATTTTTTGTCTTGACATGGTACCTACTCTTCAACTATTCCTTGAAGAACCTAGCCTTTATTTATCTCGAATCCATCCAATCGAAAAAGTCTAATTAGGTAGATATCTATTCTAAATAAATGTTATTACCTATGTGGTTGGTTTTTAGAATAATTGCAGGCAGAAAAATGCAATTTATAGACAGAGAAATAAATTGTTATATTGTAATAATTAATATTCATGTAGCTAGTATACCTAGTATTAAGAAAGCACTAATTTATTTATTTCAGTAAGATGTTTGACCTACCTACCTTTAATGGAAAAATGGCCGATATATCGAATTTTTTCATCATATATCAAATTATTAAAAAGATATATTTGTGAATAACAGATGATCGATATATCGATTTTTCCCGATATCGACATCCCCAGTCAAAGGGGGAGGCGGACGGCGCGACAGCAAGTTGACCCCCTCCAACTCATGCAGACTGAACAGGGATTGTACTTCACAGGAATGGCTGTTCGCTATTGGCTGAATGTAGGTTCTGGAACAATCTAGTACAGTCCACAGGAGAGGCTCCGGAAAACCATTGATGTTGAGCTGTTGTCTGAAGAATCCTCTAGTAGCGCTGGTAAAACATTTTATTCATGGACCTATGAGGGGAAGTGGACCGGGCGTCCACCCCTTGCCTTGTCCATCGGCTTGTGCACAGAGGGGGTTGGGGAGAACGATGCCCCCTCGGGCGGGACTTGCGTCTCACTAGGTTTGTTCGAACTGTCCATTTCAGAGCTGCTCCGTGCAAGCTGGGAAGTCAGCTGATTTGCAGTGAGAGGGCTGCAATGAGCAGGGTCGCAGCATGAACGCTCCAGAGCAGACCAGCATGGATATTGAGAGTATCCATGGTATTTAGCGTGACTGTTGCATTTCAGTTTCCGAGTTTCGTAAGCGGTTACGGCAAACTGACGGACCTTCCGTATTTCCTAGTTCATCATCAATCTCAAATATTTAGACATACAAAACGGGAAAAACCCGCGGATTTCATACACAAATACGTGGTAGGTATTTTAGGAGAAATAACCCTTTTACAAACACGTACCTAGAGGAAGTAGGTATACAAACATGCCACTGATAAAATGGTCCACTGACCAGGTTCCTCCCGAAGTTTGAAACACTGGTTGCCTGGTATAAATATAATGTACTCGACTTTGTTTCTTATTCACGATTCTATGTGACGGGAACTATTGAAAACATTACCAAACACGAATTTTGATGATTTGACAATGACTGACGTCAGTGACGACGTCGTATATCTATACTGTAGTCATGGACAACTTTGTAAGCTTTTATAGTATAAGGTAAGTATGGGTACCTGGGTCCATGGGGTATTTGGGCCATACCCTCCCCAGTTGTCTCTAAATGGAAAGAGAATTTTTGGCTGATGCGTTGACATCACTGGCCAGACGGAGCTTCCAGAACAACAGGTCATTTTTGATTTAGCCATCTTGTCTGTTTGTGAGGATGTCTCAATGTTTTGCAACTTAAGCCCCGGTGCATACGAGCGTCAAAATGACGCGTGACGCCGCGTCATTTTCAATCGGATAACTAGAGATACACAGCGGAGCATGGTGCGGTGCACACGGGACGCCGATACCTATCTGCAGCTGGCGTTGACGCGGATAGGTATCAAAGCTGACGCAGGTTTCTGTGGGACGCGCGTTGCGGGCGATAGGTATCTTGCCGCCCGATACCCCTAGCAGTACTCAGCAGTCAATCGTCCGGTGCACACGTGCAGCTGCGTCACTTCGCGTCAACCATCATTTTGAAGATTTCGGCCCACGATTTTTTGAAAAACTTCAATTTTCTGCACATTGATTCATTGTCAAAGGATACGAGAAAGCTACGTGCTATGCCCAACATGCCGTTTTTAGCGAATCTTCGCAGAAAATTGCTACTGCAATTATAAAATAACAATTTTCGAAAACATTCTTCATTGAAATCCGAGTCCTAGCTCCGAGGTCCTTCCAACTTTTCGTCCAACCCCGACCAAAATCCATATTCATATCAATTTCATATACGTATACATATGGGCATGTATGTGGGAGTATGGGGATGTTATTTAGAAAAAGTTCCAGTCATGCAGTATGATCGAATGAGCGAATTTTCTTAAATTACATGTCTTATTATATTATGCTAAATTGTATCGAAATTTCAGCAATTGATTATATATATACCTATATAAATTGATGTATATATATATATATATATATATATATATATATATATATATATAAATTGATGTATATATATATATATATATATATATATATATATATATATATATATATATATATATATATATATATATATACATCATTCCAGACGATAACTCTCCTTAGGATTGAGATAAAAATACCGTTCTTGGGCCAACAAATCAAGCATTCCAAACGAAAGGATGAGTTTGTTGGTCAACTACGTATTTTTTAGCCCATTAAATTGGCAAATTTCGAAAAATGTACTAAAAAAATCACTAAAAATGGCTAAAACAGCCAAAAAGCGTTACATTTATAAGTTTTAGCACAATTTTAGTCAAAACTAAACTATAAACGATTAACTAGGACATTTAATAAGTTTTGCTCAAAATTATGCTGAAAAACGTAGGTACTTTAATTTCAATAATATTCGCTTCTTCAGTACTTCCGATTTCTGCCCTCTTCTTTGCGAAATACGTACTTGTGCACCAAATACGAAAAAACCACTTTCTTCTTCAATATCTGGGTACAGATCCATCCTCGTAGTTGGCGAGCGAGTGACTGACACGCCATGACGCGGCGTCCTGCGTCCTTTTGCCGCTTGTGTGCATTGAAACTCAGATAGGACGCAGATAGCGATTCCAAGAAATGACGCGGCGTCAAGCGTCATTTTGACGCTCGTGTGCACCGGGCCTAAAGCTGCGAAACAACACTCCAACAGCATCAGTTCTGCACAGCCTTGTAAATACATTTTTTGAATTATTGAAGATGTGAGTGTTTGAATTATCTAAGGAGACACTGTTGTTTGTGTGCAGATGAGTATTTTTGCTAAACCACTTGTTGCATGAATTTTGGAGGGGGGGTCCCGGATACCCAATGTTTTTGTCACGTTTGGGGGAACTGGGCCATACCCTTTGGGTAACTGGACCCACCCCAGGGCCCAGTTACCCAAAGGATGGTGTTCCAAGCACCAGTAACCTGAGCAAAACCCAGAAAACATCTAAGGAGTTGAAGATCAATTTTCCTGCTGGTATCTCTAGAAGGAACACTTTACTGGATGATGAAACCGATTCAGATCGCAACTCTGATGAAAATTACAGTTTTACCAGATCCGACTCTGACAATAATGTTGTAGGGTCCATCACTGTCATTCCTGGAGATTTTGTTGTTGTTGAATATGACGGCAATACATATCCAGGACAGGTATTGGAGGTAGAAAATGATAGAGTTCGGGTGAAACACATGAAATGTGCTGGGCTAAAAAGCTGGAAGTGGCCAGAAGTTGAGGATATCTTGTGGTATAATGACTACGAGATACTGAAGATAATAAAACCCCCGGTTCCTACAAATAAAAGAGGAATGTTTAGTGTCTCTGACGTAGGTACATGGTTTATTATTTGACTAATACATTCAAAACCCAAATTATGCTACTTAGTCAAGTACCTACCTATGTAGCTAGGTACCAACTATATTAAACTAGCTATGATTGGATTTTCTCCAAACAACGTGCCTACTTTTAGCACTAATTTTTTTTAAACTACCAACTTATCAAATATTTACCTATTAACGTGGTACATTTGTTCCTTCTTACTTAGGTACCTCATATGTACCTACTTGTTCATTTGACAGGGTAATGTTGAGGGAATTTCGTTTCAACTCCTTTTCTTATAAACCAAGAACAGTTTTTTCTAGTTTTTGCATTCAGTCCTCCTTTTTATATGATTGTTTTTAGTCAACTTGAAACAAATTGTGATTTTTCTAATGGCACATCCATTAAATATTATTAATTTTTTTCTTAAAAAATACATATTTCTTGGTTTTTGGAATTTTTTAATTAATTTTGAAGATATTTGATTTACATACAAAGTTTAATGCACTTTATTTCATACTTTTTTTCTTCTGAATCCCTCATGGCTGTATGCCAGGATTGGTTACATCTCTTGTTTTCCTGCTTTAATTTCAAGGAAAAATTTTAAAAAAATAAAAAACCTTGATAGTTGATGAATGGGCCCAGATGCCTAAATAGTTTGAATTAAGATTCATAAGGAAAATGAAGGGGGATGGCCCAGATACCTCAAGAGCCTCTGGTTACTGGGCCCACTGAACTTAGAAAAAAAAAAATTTTTTATAAATAATATTTATCATATTAAAAAAAGTTTTGATGTAGAAACCCATTCTATATAAGCCCCATTAACAAACCAAAATGCTATTTTGAATTTTCATTCAAGTAAAAAAATTCTACGGGTAGATAAACATTAATTATTTTTTGAATGTTGTAAATCCCAGTCCCAGTTACCCATACTTACCTTACGTGCCACTACAGTCGTGTTGGCTTTGCAATTAACCCGCTCCCGCTACGCTTTTTTCAAATGCAAATGACAAAGCAGTTTATTGTACTTTGTTTTGTTTGATATTACTTATTATTGTTACATTTTAGTATCAATTTATGTATGTAATCATAACTGTCTAGATGTTAGTATGTACCAAGGCCCTACAACTGTATGTGGATCTCAGTCATCGCCCAATGCAAATTGAATAGAGCATTGGTGTACATATTAGGGCCAACTTTACGCGCCCTTTTTGAATTGTATAATTGTAAGGCTAGCTAGTTTATGCTACTATGTGGAGAGTTGTGAATAAGTGTTCGCAGAAAACGTATTTTGGATTATCTTGATGAAAACTAGTTTAAAATCATTAATAATTTTGTTCCTCAACTTCACTAAAAAGCGTAAAATTATGGGTTCCTGATGCTGTTATGCAGTGATCTCAATTGCGGAGCGTGAAGGCCCGAGTTTGGATAATAAATATACTAGGTATAAACGGGGTTTAATAATTATGGACCAGGGTTTTGCATAGAAGGGCTATCTAATACAGAAATAATATACCTTTGTGTGACAATTAGCTTTTTTTTTCTTTTTTTTTTAAATCTTCAACGTTCTTTAGACTTTGTGTGGACTGTAGTGTTCGTCTAGCAGAAAATGATTGCGGTCATAATAACACTTCCTTCTCCCTCCTTGCCACAACCGAGACCACGTTTTTTAAAATTCCATCTAAAATATATTTAACACATCGAATCGCAATTTCAAAAGCTTATTACTTGTGGCAGTTGAGACGACTATCTTCAGGATCTATCTTTTTTTCACGCAAGTTAAATACCTAGAAGAATATTTACTTTTCAAAGCAGCTCATGTTTCATCTGGCGGTACCTATGATATTTAGATGGTATTTCTCGAGGATCAAAAGACACAGTTCTATTGGAGAATTCTACGCAATTTCGAATGAACGCTTGAAAATAAAATTTGGTCGAGTTGAGAACCGAAAAACTCTTTTGAAAACCATATAGGTATCTCGAAAATGATTGGGGTAGAAAATGACGGTGTTCTTTCTACTTCATTTTCGGACTAGTTAACTCGAAAGTTGTTTAAACCTTATCTGAATTCACCTATCATGTTATGTGTCATTAATTGGAACGTTTAGATAATATAAACATTAAGCCCCATTTGGCAGGGACCTAAAATGGTAATTTGGGTGTGACAGACAAACCTAATGGTCAAAAATCCAGGGATCGATTCTTCAACTAATTTGCTGCAAAAGTTCCTCCTAGAGATTTTTTTTAAACGCTTAGTTTTAGAGTAGGTAATTCAATATTTAAAATTTTTTCGTGTTTTCAACCTTATATCACTAAAACAACCATAACTCCCTCAAATGACAGAGAAAATTGAAAAAATGAGTATACACCTTTTAAAAGAGCGTTAAATTATGTACCACCCTGATACCACTTCAAAAATTTGTAATGGGAGAGAAATCCGACTTAAAGTTGAAAATTCTTAAGAAATCAGCCAAATTCGGAGCACTATAGCTCGAAAGTATTCCACTGGATTTCACCCCCGCAGACAGGAAAAACTGCGCCAAGATCTCACCTTTCTAACGGTGTAGTCAATTTTACTTTTACTTTGTTAATTAGGGGGAAACAACTATGTTTTAATGATGACAACCATTGATTTTTCAATAAAATCAGGGGTTTTTTGAAAAATTACCTTTGATGAAAATACGAGTTTGGGGTCGGTTTCTACGTATTTTTTACGCTGAATCGAATGGTAACATTTGCATATCTCCCACCCCCGTTATAACCAAGTTTAACACTTAAACTCACAAATTTGAGTTCATATGGTACAACAAATTTGATGTGTATTTAGGGGTGAAACTAATTAGCTATGGTGCTCAAGCAGAACCAACTTTTCGAATAGAGATAGGTAAAATATAAGTTGATAAATCAGTAGGTAGGTAAAATATGGAGAGGCTCCCTATCAAATTTCGTCGTAATCAGACAGATGACATAACTTTTAGCACACTCAGCTGATCAGGATGGAGCCTGTAAGGTCATTCGTCTCTTGTTGTCACTGAGAAGCTCCCTATCAATTATCAACGTCCTACAGTAATCAGGAGAGATTTTAGCTCACTCAGCTGATCAGGATGGCGCTCCTCACTTTGCTCGACTCTTTTTGTCCCAGAGAGGCTCCCTATCAAATTTCGACGTCCTACGGTGAATAGGAGAGATTTTGACCAAGATTTGTACATAATTATGATCCCCACGCTGTAGCGTAATAGCTCGAGCGTTATTATTATTTCGTAATGCCTAGATATTTCTAGAATTTTTCTATTCTACTTTTCTTTGTAACTTCAAATAAATAAAAACTATTTAAAAAAATTTACGTTTGCCCATGCCAGAATGAACTGATGAGTTGAGAAAAATGAAATAGGTACGGGACCATCAACACCCTAACCCGCGCGTTCCCTGATAATTTCATCAAAATCAGATGAAAACTAAGAAATTAAGGTAGATGCAAGGTGGCGCATGCGCAGTAGCTATTAATGATACAGTCGTGTTGAAATTGATAATGGGATGATAAAACCGTCATTCCCCAAGTATCATCCAGATTTGAGCGAAATCGGACGACTAGGGTGTGACAAAATGGAGCACAATGGAATTTACGTTTGCGCATGCGCAGAGTGAAGTATTGATTTGACAACAATGAAACTGATAGGAGACCATCTACACCCTAACCAGCGCATTCCCTGAAAATTGTATCTAAATCGGATGAAAACTGGAAATTAAGGTCGATACAAGGATTTCACAGAAGCGCTTTCGCAGTAGCTATTAATGATACAATCGTCATTCCCCAACCATCATCCTAATTTGAGCAAAATCCATCCACGAGGACGTTAAAAAATAATGCAAAAATACAAAAATGCTTGTGCAGAGTGAAGTATTCAGTCAGGAACAATGAAATTGATAGGGACGAAATCTTAAAGGCAACCACCAAATAATGATATGCAGACTCCTTTTCTTTTCTCTAAGAATAATTATTTATTACATTGGTTTGCATAGTTAAAAAAAAAATGTAATAGAAGAAATTCACAACGTTTACAAGGAATTGATACAAGCAATTTTCAAAAAGTTTGCAAAAAATTCATACAAAGCCATGAATTTTAGAGTTTTCGTTTATTATTTTGAATAATGAACCTTTGCAGGGTGTCTACTAGATCTGTAGAATTAAAATCAGGGACTTTTGGCGTTCTAAATGTTTAAAATCGGTTACCTTTTAAAGGCTTTAATTTCTTTAGGAATAGCGACCGAAATACTTACCAGTAGACCTACTGTAATCATGAGTAGCCTGTGTAAAATTAGATCTTCATAACTTTTTAATTGATTCTAGCCTACTTATAAAGCACAGAAGTCTAGGACCACTTACAGAATATTCGCAAAATACCAATATTTACAATTATATACAAAAATTCCCAATGGTGTTATAAATTTTGAGTTTACAGTTTACAATGAAATAAGGTACAAAATACGAAAAAATATAATAACTCAAAAAAAAAAAAAAAAAAATAAATAAATAAAAAATAAATAAAAAAATAAATAAATTTAAAAAAAAAACTAAGAGAACTTTCGATCGGCTTTAGAATCGACCCCATGATTTTTGCTCAAACCTGGCGCAGAAAGAAGGCAGATAGAAAGTATTGAAACACGAAGAATTCTTCAAATTACATTTTATTAAGAAAAATTACAGAATTTTCGTGAAAGAATGTGCATTCAAAATAAGAAAAGAAACGAAATTATTCTATAGCAGGTATGTATTTTCATTTCTTTGAGGCCTGATGGTTCGGGTTCAACTGGTTAGTATGGTTGTCTGTATCGGCTTTATCCGCTGCAACATTAAAATAAAATCATTTCATTAACATTGACTGTAAATTACAAAACTTTCCTGTCATCTTTTACAGCAAAAATTGACAAAAAATAAAAATAAAATAATACTATAATTATTAAGGCATTGAGGACAATTCGCTAGAGCTAAATCTCCTGACTTGCCAGACCCCCTCTAACAAAAAGGGAGGTATTGTAGATGGTAAACATATTGTTAAGTAATGCATGCATTACAGTGACGTCCCAATGAATGGATTGTACACCATTTTGGTAGAATTAAAATAAGATTTATATATATATATATATATAGGTATATATATATATATATATATATATATATATATATATATATATATATATATACACACACCAGACGATAACTCTCCTTAGGATAGACATTTTGAGCTAAAAAATCAAGCTTTCCAAATAAAAGGATAAGTTCGTTGGCCAGCACTTTTTAAGCACATTGTATTGCTCAAATTTCAAAAAATGTGCTGAAAATATCACTAAAAACGGATGAAATCGTTAAATTTATATTTTTTAGACGAATATTGCTCAAAATGTTATTAACTATAAAATAGAACATAGGTACAAAACTTATGAACAAAATTAGCTAGGTATTAATGATACAATCGTGTTGAAATTGATATGAGGTAATCAAGTCATCTTCTTCCAACCATCATCCAAATTTAAGCGAAATCGAACGACTAGAGTGTGAAAAAATTTAGCATAGTGGAATTTACGTGTGCACAAGCGCAGAATGAAGTATTGATTTGGCAACAATGAAACTGATAGGGAACCGCCTACAACCTAACCCGCGAATTCTCTGACAATTTCATCGAAATCGGATGAAAACAGTGGAAATTAAGGTCGTTACAAGGATTTCACACAGGCGCATGCGCAGTAGCTATTAATGATACAATTATGTTGAAATTGACATGGGATAATCAAATCGTCATCCAACTATCATCCAAATTTGAGCGAGATCGGACAACTAAGGCGTGAATAAATGGAGCATAATGGAATTTACGTTTGCGCATGCGCAGAGTGAAGTTTTATTGATTTGGCAACAATGAAACTGATAGGGGACCGTCTACCCCCTAACCCGCACATTGTCTGAAAATTTAACCCAAATCGGATGAAAACTGTGGAAAATAGGCTTGTTACAAGGATTTGCGGACACACGACAGATACACACACACACACACACACACACACACACACACACACACACACACACACACACACACACACACACACACACACACACACACACACACACACACACACACACACACACACACACACACACACACACACACACACACACACACACACACACACACACACACACACACACACACACACACACACACACACACACACACACACACACACACACACACACACACACACACACACACACACACACACACACACACACACACACACACACACACACACACACACACACACACACACACACACACACACACACACACACACACACACACACACACACACACACACACACACACACACACACACACACACACACACACACACACACACACACACACACACACACACACACACACACACACACACACACACACACACACACACACACACACACACACACACACACACACACACACACACACACACACACACACACACACACACACACACACACACACACACACACACACACACACACACACACACACACACACACACACACACACACACACACACACACACACACACACACACACACACACACACACACACACACACACACACACACACACACACACACACACACACACACACACACACACACACACACACACACACACACACACACACACACACACACACACACACACACACACACACACACACACACACACACACACACACACACACACACACACACACACACACACACACACACACACACACACACACACACACACACACACACACACACACACACACACACACACACACACACACACACACACACACACACACACACACACACACACACACACACAGACAGACACGGAACTAAAGTTGTTCAGAATGGTCTAAAACGTAAAATTCGAGTGGAAATTTTGATTTTGGAGGCCAAAAATTTGTTTTTCTCCCGAAAGTGAGAACAATGCTTGCGTTTTACCTTGGGTAGCCTCGGAAGCAATATAATTTATAGGACAAAAAAGTCACAAAGTAGTAGAATTGAACCCTAGCCGGTGGTGCACCCAAAAGTGAGGCACCCTGTATGTGGTCATGCTGGATGACTAATATTTAGTTCACTGTAGATAGTAAAGTGGTACCTGTGACGTGATAGCCGGCGTTGTGGCCTGGGCCTGTCTTCTCGTGGTTGGGGTTGCACTGGTTAGTCCTGTTCTTGTCGGAAGGATTCATTTTCAAATGATCTGAAATCAAAGAAAACAACAGTACAGTACAAAAATAAACAACAAACAAAAAACAAAAAGAAAACAACAGTACAAAATAACATTTTGACATCATCCGCCCTTTCCTACAAAGAGTGGTTCTTGTTTTAGGACGTCCCTCCGAAGCTAGGTCTTAGAAGGGAGACTACGTATTCAAGTGGGACAACCTATTGGAATTGGTCCAGAGAGATGGAGAACAACAAATTCAAAAGTCCAGTCATGCGGCATGACACCATGAGCGAATTTTTGAAGAAATCTTCGACATTTCAGTCGCTATTGATGGCCGAGCGGAGCGAGGCCTTGGGTCTGCGTACTAGTACGTACATAAATAGAACTTCTTCATAATTTCATGGCTGATATTTTCTAAGCCACAGTCAGTATTAAAGCTACATCAAGTCCTAAAACAGTTGAGCGTAAAACAAAGAGAGCGACCGAGAGAATCGGAGGACGGAATATTTCACAGAGTAAACTCATCAGTTGTGATTACATTTTTTTTTTTTTAACAATCACCTACTACCTACGTTTTAAACAGCATGGTTCTAGGATTGGTTATACAGGGATACTTCCATTAGAGTAGTTCAATCTGAATTTGGTCAATGTTTCATGCAAATATTACCGATTTTTACAACTAGCGAACGGCATTATTTCGATTTTTGACTGATTTTTCAACTTTGAAATTTTTGAAAACTTAATACATATTCTTATAGGAAATTTTACGCTGATTCCGAATATACCACATGTTAGTATGCTGAAAAAATTATTTCGCACAACAAATTGCAAAAAACAGGCTATTTTGAAAATTTTGTCTACATTTTTGAAAATTTCAACCCGAAGATGTAATCCGATCATGCTGGCCAACGACCTTGAACTTTCGTTTTGTGTCCTTAACATTTTAAAATTTGTTTGAAGTTTCTAACACAATTCTACGGACAGTTATCGTCTGGAATGACACATACATGCATACATACCTACATAAAAAAAATACGTTAAACATCGGAATATGATACAGAATAGCCTAAAACGGATTTATGCATAAATTTTTTTCAAAAATTCACATTCTACAAATTTTAAGGCGAGAGCAATAAGCTTAATTTTCTTCAAAAATTTGCTAAAATGTCTGGGTATGACGAATTTTGACGAGCCACAATCCTCGACTTGTTTGATCCCAATTTTAACCATCCGCTAGTCGCGCGCACCTCACAGGTGCATGATATTCTTATTTTTGGCGCTGTAGTCTTGCGGAGTTTTTTGCTCCTCCTCTCTCGTCTAGCCTCCTAATACTCGTTTTTCTCGAGACCAGTGCAAACACGGCTGCGGTCCCTACCACATCAGAGGCTTTACCCCCTCCATTCATCCCCTTTCATAATTGAATTTGAAATTCCTTATAGGCGATCCAAAATAAGATAGAATTCATAGTTGAACAAGAAAAGAATCACGAAAATCGGACGAGAATTGTTAAAATACCACGATTTATCAGTATTACCCCCTCCATTCGCCACCTCCTATGATGAAATTTAAAACTCCTGACATATGTTCCAAAACTATATCAAATTCTTAATGGAAGAAAATAAAAATCACGAAAATCGGTCGAGATTTGTAGCTTAGGCAGCGCCTGAAAGAATCGGCAATTATCCCCTCCACCCCCCACCAAGACAGTAAATCCGGAGTTCCCAAGGGTTGTTGCACAACTAGACTAAAATTGAAATCGAACCAAATAAGAATCACGAAAATTGGTTGAGGATTTTAACCTAGGCGACGTTGACAAAATTAAAAAAAAAAAAAAGTCCAGTCATGCAGCATGACCCCATGAGCGAATTTTTGGAGTAATCTTCGACATTTCAGTCGCTATTGATCGTGTAGAGAAATTTTAGTTTGATAAACATGGAATCAAATTATTAAAAATAATTAGGTGAAAAAATCATTTCGCACAACAAATCGCAAAAAACAGGCTATTTTGAAATTTTAGACTACATTTTTGAAAATTTCAACCCGAAGATGTAATCCGATCATGCTGCCCAACGAACTTAAACTTTCGTGTCCTTAACATTTTAAAATTTGTTTGAAGTTTCTAGCACAATTCTACGGACAGTGTTATCGTCTGGAATGACACATACATACATTAAAAAGTCCAGTCATGCAGCATGACCCCATGAGCGAATTTTTGAAGAAGAGTAGTTCAATCTGAATTTGGACAATGTTTCATGCAAATATTACCGATTTTTACAACTAGCGAACGGCATTATTTCGATTTTTGACTGATTTTTCAACTATGACATTTTTGAAAACTTGATTCATATACTTATAGGAAATTTTACGCTGATTCCGAATATACCACATGTTAGTATGCTGACAAAATTATTTCACACAACAAATCGCAAAAAACAGGCTATTTTGAAATTTTTGATTACATTTTTGAAAATTTCAACCCGAACATGTAATCCGATCATTCTGGCCAACGAACTTGAACTTTCGTTTTGTGTCCTTAACATTTTAAAATTTGTTTGAAGTTTCTAGCACAATTCTACGGACAGTTATCGTCTGGAATGACACATACATACATACATACATATATACATACATAAAAAAAAGCGTTAAACTTCAGAATATGATTCAGAATAGCCTGAAACGGATTTCTGCATAAAATTTTTTCAAAAATTCACATTCTACAAATTTTGAGGCGAGAGCATTACCTTATTTTTCTTCAAAAATTCGCTAAAACTGCGTTAAATTTCAGAATATGATTCAGAATAGCCTGAAATGGATTTCTGCATAAAATTTTTTCAAAAATTCACATTTTACAAATTTTGAGGCGAGAGCAATAGCTCAATTTTCTTCAAAAATTCGCTAAAAAGAAAGTTCCTCCGGCTTTGCCCTCTACTTTCCCCCTCTTCCATCACGGAATTCAAAATTTCCGAGGTCTGTTGCACAACTACTGAAATTGGGATCGAACAAAAAATAATCACGAAAACACGCACGAATGCACACTTTTAGCGAATTTTTGAAGAAAATTAAGCTATTGCTCTCGCCTCAAAATTTGTAGAATGTGAATTTTTGAAAACATTTTATGCAGAAATCCGTTTCAGGCTATTCTGAATCATATTCTGAAGTTTAACGCATTTTTTTATGTATGTACGTATGTGTCATTCCAGACGACAACTGTCCGTAGAATTGTGCTAGAAACTTCAAACAAATTTTAAAATGTTAAGGACACAAAACGTTCAAGTTCGTTGGCCAGCATGATCGGGTTACATCTTCGGGTTGAAATTTTCAAAAATGTAGTCAAAAATGTCAAAATAGCCTTTTTTTTTGCGATTTGTTGTGCGAAATAATTTTTTCAGCATACTAACATGTGGTATATTCGGAATCAGCGTAAAATTTCCTATAAGAATATGTATCAAGTTTTCAAAAATTTCAAAGTTGAAAAATCAGTCAAAAATCGAAACAATGCCGTTCGCTAGTTGTAAAAATCGGTAATATTTGTATGCAACATTGTCCAAATTCAGATTGAACTACTCTTATGGAAGTATCCCTGTATAACCAACTGCCTTCTATACTGACCACATTGGACATCGAAATCTATGAATATTTACCTACATTTGTCTTTAAATCTACAAGATTAGTTTAATAATAATAAAGTATGAGTACCTTCCAATTATTTTTAATAATTCGATTCCATGTTTGTCTATCAAAATCATAAACTAAAATTTCTCTACACGATCAATAGCGACTGAAATGTCGAAGATTTCTTCAAAAATTCGCTCATGGGGTCATGCTGCATGACTGGATTTTTTTTCCCTTACATACCTACCTAGTTTTCTAAGCTCTGGGGTAATTCAACATTTTCGTCAGACAGCAAAAAATGTGACGCTTTTTTTCACCCACTAGGTAATACGTTGCCAGAGAGAGAGAGTTATATTTCCTGATTTCCCATCCCACAAAAATCGTTCGTTGGAAAGTTGCTTTGTGAATTTATAACACGTGACTCCTTATTCCAATCGGCCAATTTCCCCCTCCTTAACCCTCCTGAGAAGTCCTAGCTCATGTATTTAAACTAGTTTTGGGACTCAACTGGATCAATCCACTACTCAGCTGGGTTTGTTCTCCCTAGTTCAATACTCAGTTGATTTTTCTCACAAATGGTTTACTACTAGGTGATGCAGTTACTAGGGAAGCCAATGGCATATCCATTCACTTTTTATGTGCGTGTAGCGTTGCTACTTTTAGTTTAACCACAACTCTTGATAATTATTTTTGTCACTCCTATAACTCGCCTATGAAATAATATATGTACCTAGTATGGTAAAGTACGCTATTGAAGTTTGATTGTTTAGGAGTATACCAAAACACGCTTCAAATTATTACAACCAAGTTTTCAACTAAAAGAATTCCCTGATATTTCCTCGACTTTTCCCGACGCAAAGAATTCCCTGAC
Source organism: Adelphocoris suturalis (assembly GCA_030762985.1). Classification (NCBI taxonomy): domain Eukaryota; kingdom Metazoa; phylum Arthropoda; class Insecta; order Hemiptera; family Miridae; genus Adelphocoris; species Adelphocoris suturalis. The sequence continues at coordinate 147,121,387 of CM061041.1, read as the reverse complement.
TTTCCCTGATGCGCCATACCTAGTTAGGTTTCTATTTTGGACCACCCTAATGAAAATACCCTGCAAGAGTTTTACAAGGTAGTTGGTAGCAACCCTAATATTAGAACGCAGTAAGTAATATAAAAATATCAAAAGAACTTACTTAGAGAGATTTGGAGACTTCGAGTGACGGAACAACAGCAGGAGTAGGAACGAGCAAGTGCCGCAAGTGGTGTGAGAAGGAAGGGGGCTCGCAGCATTTTATACACTAGTATTACGCATGCGCAATAGCGGCAGTAGCTACGTTTTTTGTGATTCACGGAGATTATACCGAACCTGATTGGTGTTAACTATGTGGTTTACAGAAACTGAGGTCCCCCACTCCATTACCATTTAATCACTTGTTGCTTTGGCTGTATTTGATTGGCTGAGACCGAGATTTCGTGTCAAAGCCTGGTTAGTAGAAAATATGTAATTCACACGGAATAGATGGACAATCATTGGGTTAGCATGGAAGAAGAGGGAAACACTTCTAGGGATGGGTATCAAAGACAAATATATCGATACTGACTATCGATATTATATTTTGCACTAACTATCGATACACTGATAGGTATATTGGTTGGGAAGATATCGTTTATTGATTAACGATAAAGAAAACGCTGCAAATTATTACACAAAGGTTTATTATTTCTGTATCATACAGACCTTCTACGTAGAAAACTGACCGTAATTATTTAGCCTCACTTATATTTAGTATATTTACTATCGAAACTCGGGGGTTCGCGCTTCCAATATTTGGTTCACTCGTTCACTGCATTACAGCTCCAGGACCCCATAATTTTACGCTTTATAGTAAAGTTGAGGGGAAAAAAAATAAATGGGGCCATCTTGGGACGCCCGAAGGAAGCGAAGCTTTATATCATAAAGCGTAGAATAGAATTATGAGTATTTTCATACTCATAAACAATCTCTTCTAATTGGAATTAATTTCATCACTCTCTCTCGCCTTCCCCAAGGCCCTACAACTGTACGTGGATCTCAGACGCCGCCTGCTGCAAATTGAAGAGAGCATTGGCGGACATATTGGGGGCAACTTCACGCGCGCCTTTTTGAATTGAAAGGCTAGCTAGTTTGTGTATTGTATAAGTGTTCGTAGAAAATATATTTTGTATTATCTTGATGAAAACTAGTCTAAAATCATTAAAAACGTCAATTATTATTATGATAACACAGTTTGTAAATGAATTTTATGCAATATTTTCAACAGAGACAAACTGTGGGAGCTGCTTGTTTTTGGGATATCTAACCAAATCTGACGATTTACAAACTTATTTAAGCCACAATTCTCGTCCGATTTTCGTGATTCTTTTTTTTTTCAACTATGAATTTGGTCTAGTTTTGGATCTTGTGGTGAAATTCACACCACACACTTCGACGGCCCTTTTAAGGGCCACCAAACATTAAGCTAAAACTGTCCACTGGGAGTACCAACTCCCAGCCAAGTATATGTAAATTCACCCAAAGGGGTGAATCCGCATAACCAAACAACAAATCCACTACAGATCTTATAACAGGAATTTCAAATTTGATTATGAAAAAGGGTGAATGGAGGGGGTAACAGTAAAATATCATGATGTTTCAACTAGTATCGTCAGATGTTTGTGATTCTTTTTTGTCAGAATTTTGTCTAGTTTTGGAAGGTGTATTAAAAGTTTCAAATTTCATTATGGACGAGGAGGATTGAAGGAGGTAATAGTAATAAATCATGATGTTTTAACTATTCAAGTCAGATTTTCGAGATCATTTTTTAAATTCGATTATAAATTCGGTCTAGGTTACAAAAATATGTTGGGAGCTTCAAATTTCATACTGGAAGTTTTATTATTTGAATTTGCTGTCGGTGGAGGGAGTTAATTGGGGGGAGGGTTGAGAAGTCATGATATATTTGTTTTTTCTCTTATTTTAACTCTCACCAAATATATATAAAATCCATTCATAGGGACGCCCGTGTAATGCATGCATTACTTGCCAATATGATTACATGTAGATTTGCGTAGTGGCGATATTGTACTTTTCATACCGTACTTATAATAGTTAGGGCATAAGTTAGTTAGGTATTTTAAAGTGAAAGATCCTTCCATTATTCAAAAGCAATTATCTCAGAACCATTCTTCCAAAGTAACAGAAGAATCGCTCTGCATTTCAATATTGAGACAATATCTTGTACATAAGACACAGTTTTACAAACACCATGGGTTCACCTGGATGGGGCAAGGAGTATGATCAGATGAGCTGAACAATTGAATAAGTAAATGAATAACTACATCATGGCACTTTCTATGTTATTATATTATTTTCATTTTACATACAATTCTGTCAATACAATATACAATGTCAATACAAAAAATAATTTCATCTCTCAATTTCTTGTTTAAAGGAAATCTGTGGAAAAAACAAAACAAAGTTTAGATTGATTTGAAACTTTGTAGCTTATGCATAGATAAGTTAGTAAAAAGAAAATTATTACCAACTACAATAGGTACTGCGTTACCACATCAAGAGGCCTACAACAGACCAAAATAATCTTTAGGAAATCGTGAAAATCTATACTTACTTGTGAAATGAGAGAGTGCAGTCTTCAGTTTTGCGATTTATGCTGTTAAATGCCGCACACACTTTAACCATTGTGCATTATCAAAGAAATTTCATGAGTAGATAAACTATAATAATACAATCTTCATTGCACATAAATAAACGATGTTGCCCCCAATATGGCCGACTACAGACCGTTCAATTTGCAACGCGACACTAGCGCTACGAGTGGGTCTAGTTTACTATTACAATGTCTTTGCGCCTTCCCTCACCCTCCCTTCCCTCTCCCCTCCCCTCTCTTCCCTCTGCCACCCTCACACTCCCTCATCATCCCTTCCCTCTCACTCCCTCACCCTCCCTTCCCTCCCTTCCCCCTCTTCCCACCACCTCCCCCACACTCCCTCCCCACCCTTCCATCTCATCCCTCCGCCTCCCCCACACTCCCTCTGGGGCGGCCATGGAGGAGGGACCCCAGAGCACACGGGTGGAACGATCGGATCCATCCAGGCGGCCCATCCACGCAGCCGACGGAATGGCAAGCGTAGTAGTAGGTTTTCACCCGACCGCTCAGCCCCGGAAAACCAACTATTACACTAACTCCCTCTGCCACGGCTTCCCCTCACTCCCTCCGCCTCGCCCTCCCTCTCTCTCCCGCCCACCCTCTCCCACCCACCAGGCGCGCGCGCGTACATCAGTCTAACACTCAAAACCTCGAAAAAGACACTTTTTCACCTATTTTTGGATCATAGCACCCATGGGTGTGGAGCGATCGAGCTGGCGAGAAGTTAGGACCAACAAGACCCCAAGTGGAGTCTATGTGCGAAAGAACGGATTTTTTAAGCCAATTCTAAGGCCTTTTATGGCCCGGACGGCGGACGGACATGGCAAATTTGGATTCTACACACTTTGAAAATGACAAAGTTTGAGGGGGGGTTATAAATTTTTTTTGCTATACGATCACATAGGCTTATTATTGAAATAATAAACCAAAATATTTGGCTGTTGTCTTTTGTCAGGGAAATTTAAAATTTCCATTTGGGGGCCACCCTGTAGAATTTCTCTATTTCAAAGAGCATCTAAAGTTGCTAGACAAGCAGATTCGTACAATAATAATTGATTTTTACGAATTACATTCTCCAATTGAAGGTGTTAGGTACTGATATTAGAAACTATTAATTTTATTTGTATCCGTATAACGAACTTCTGCATCCACGATGATTGTTGGAGGGGCTCTGCCCACCCTGCCCCTCCTCAAACTACGCCATTGTTTGCACGTGAATAAATAGATAACATTTATTAATAAATTTCCTTTCCTTTTCTTGTGCAGATGTGCGGTTTCCCCATCAACCAGCCCTATTCGGGTCCGTCGGCGCTGGTGGAGGCCGTCAAGTCGACGGGAGTCCATCTGAACGACGCTCCTGAGATGGAGTTCTCGGCTGCTGTCTACGTCAGAGCTTTCCCCTGCAACATCCTCTCCGTCTGGATCTACGTGGCTTCCCTCATCAGATCAAGATAGCTCCTCGTTGCGTGCAATTTGAAATCAGTCCGCCCGAATCAGTTTGCAATTTCAAATTCAACTGCTTCAAACTCATTCCAGACTCGGGAATATTGTTTAGGTATGTTTTTTTGGTCACTGAATTCTTGTTCCCTGAAACTAATATATATACCTACTATTCTTAATATATTTCAATTTCATGTTGATACAGCTTTCTAGTTTCATATTTTTCTGGTGTTTGTGACTTACGTAGTTACCTAAAACAATTTATTTAAGACAAAGATATTTGATATGATAAAATAAATTCATCCAACAGTTTACCTGGATCATTTTGCATTTTGTTCAGTTCACCTTTTTGGACTTTTGAGTGACGTTCACTGATCGCACGATTTTCGAAAGAAATCGCACTATATACAAGGTGTCCTCCCTAAAAACGTACCCCCCCCCCCTCCCCCCTGCTAAAATCGTTAATAATGGGGCAAAAAAATATTTTTTGTAATCAATCAATATTTTTATAGATAGGTAGTTTAATATAGGCTCTAGGTTAATATAGAGAGGTCAGTGAAGCAACTATAAAGAGTGGCAGACTGACTTGACTTCAGAACTGTTTCGACAGCCTGATGATGATGTCTTTACATCAAAAGTGCCCCCCCCCCCCCCCCCCCCCCCCCGGTACTCGACTTGCTAGTGACGATGGTCTCCTCCAAAAAGGATGTAAATTATAATTTAACTTTCAAGCGCAGTTTTTGAATGTCACAAGTTTCCAATAAAAATTGGGTAGGTGGCTCAAAACGTTATGTTGTCAATTCCCGTTTTGGTATCTCACAACATTTTCTGTATGATTCGGAACGTGGTGAATGAGACCTCCTCGATCGTTTCCTACACCTGTGAGCCCTTCGCCTGTCCGAATCAGAGGACTCGTCCAGGTTAAAGCGAGGCCTAACGTCAGGGCTTGATCAATGCGTCCGTTTCTGTGCCTTTTTTTCTCGAAGGAGGAACAAAGAAATAGGCACAATTAAGTCTTGATTGCTCGCAGGAGACAGTCTTGAATAAAATCAGCCTCGGCTGACTAACTCGTGGATGTGATGCCGACACGTGGTGTCCCCGACGGTACCTGTGACTTTGAGCTTTTGAGTTTGGCTCCAAAGGTTCCGAAACTTGATATCAAATGAATATTACGACCGACAAAATGATCAAAAAGCCGAAAGGAAAAAACACAATTTTCTGTAAGAAAATAACTTAGTGGGGAACCAGCTCTCCAACTTGGTGGGGCGGGGGGGGGGGGGGGGGGGGGGGGGGATGACCAACACAGGAGAGCGAAACTTCCATTTTTATTTCAAAATCCGAGGTTTCACGGGTTTTGGTTTATTATTTCCAATAATAAGCCTATGTGATCGTATAGCAAAAACTTTTTATAACCCCCCCCCAACTTTGTCACTTTACGTTTCAAGGTGCGTAGAATCCAAATTTGAAATGTCCGTCCACCGTTCGGGCCATAAAAGGCCTTAGAATTGACTTAAAAAATCTGTTCTTTCGCACATAGACTCCACTTGGGGTCTAGTTGGTCCTAACTTCTCGCCAGCTCGATCGCTCCACACCCATGGGTGCTATGAGCCAAAAATAGGTGAAAAAGTGTCTTTTTTTTGTTGTATATTTATATTTCAAGTTGTATAGAAATTGGAGATTTATGAGTGAAAAGAAAATGTTAGCTATTAATTTTATGAAAAAAAAAAAGCATTCTAAATGATACTCTTCTATTCAAAAAGAGATTTTGGATTTTAAGCTATTTTTTGCAATTTTATAAATTTTTTAAAACAAAATTTAATGAAGTTCAAGTTTTTAGCATAATTTCGTACATAAATTGTTGAATGTTCTATTTCATAGTTGATAAACTTTATTTGACAAATCTTATGCTAAAAACCAAACTCGTAAACGAGTTCCACTATCTGCTTTACAAGCAGATACCATGTTACATGGATATGTCTTTGATTGGGGATTTCATAACGGTTGTCCTCGAGAGTTGTAAACAAATCCTTTAACTTTAAACAAATCCCTGGGCCGCATCCCGACTAATTCCAACAAAACAACGGTTTACTTATAGAAATGTTGAAAATAACTGTGGAGAGAAGCCACTACAATGAGTTGTTGTTAACAGTCGACTGTTGTCAAGAGGATGAAAATGTTTCCTATGGAGTGGAGTAAATGATGCTAGTGCTTTACGTTAAGAATATTGTAACCGGCTTATTAAAATTGTTTATAATCCAATCAACTTAGTTTAGGAAATTAGTAGCTTGAGATGTGAACATTTATCATATAAATCAAGCGCTTTCCAACGAGTGGCGGACGATTTCTGTGCGATGAAAACTGCGGAAGTTCCATTCCCCTTGCAACGGATGGGTTGTACGTGAAAAACACTGAAATTGTGACACAAATTTTGCGTCACGGAAATTTTTGGTTGACCCCCCAGAGCAAAGACATATCCATGTCAAAATATCAATTTAACAATTCTTAGCCATTTTCAGTGATTGTGTCAGCATATTTTTTGAAATTTGACCAATTAAATGATATCAATATACAGTATAGGTAAAACTTTTATGTGTTGGAAAGATGACTTGGTAATAAATTGTTATATTTATCAACTACCTATATTAAAAAGCGTAAAATTGTGAGATTCCGCTGCTGTAATGGATTGAACCCATTTGTGAGGTCCGAAGCTCCGAGTTCCGATACTAAATATACTATAAGCGGCGTTTAATAATTATGGACCAGAGATCTACGTAGAAGGGCTATCTAATACATAAATAATAAACCTTTGTGTAATAATTTGCAGCGTTTTTTCAAATATTTTCTTTAAAAATTACCGCGTGCTGAGTGTAAACATGTCAGCTGCATAAATAAATAGTCTTCTACAATAACCGTACTATAATCAAAAGTATGAAGCTATATTTGGATTTGAACTCGGAGTAAAAAACAACTCAATCTTAAAAAGAATAAATAATCTGATTTAATTAACAACTTTTTTAAATATTTTATTATTACATGTAAATTAAAGTGCCCAACATTGATTTGGTTTTAGTTCACTATGAACGGTGAAGACATGTAAATAAATATTGCGATTTACCAAGAATTTTCATTAAATAACAATTTTTCTCTATACATTGGGTTTCATGATTAATTACATGAGATTGCTTCTGTACACGAAATTCCGTCCTGTGGATTATCAAATGCATGTAAAGGAGTTGCAATACATAACGATTAACTGTACAAGATATTCAAATAAACACAGCTGGCATTTAGTGTGTACAAAATGTTGAATGTGAGACATAAATAGCATAAATACCTACGCTACTAAAATTTGCGTATACAATACAGTACGTATGATAAGGAACAACCGTGATTATGAGAGGTCAATAATTTTATATCGTGCAGGTAGAAAACGGCTTTCTCAAAGAAATGCATAGCCTACTGCTAGGCACAAAATGAGGGCGACACATACTAATGTGAAGCGGACTTTACCAATGTGTATTATTTTAAACTTCTCATTTCTGAATAGTTAAATTCATCATTAAATCATTTGGTTTTTAATAATTAAATAAATAGGCTGGTTCAGGAACTGATGCATCAGAGCGTATAAAAGAAATGTCAAAGTGAAATGAACGAGACTATCAGAATTTATAGGTACCTACTAAGTAATACTAATTTAGACAAGAACCCAACCACACCTATCATACAATAATTATTATGATTATTAGATAAAAATCTATACTGCAAACTTGAGCACGTATTCCAGTAAAAGAGTAAATTGCTGAGCATGGTGAAGCAATTAAAGTAGGTGTTTCCTATCTTATGAAATAGGTCGACGTAATACGTGCTCTATGGAGGAAAAGTTGCGGTTGAGAAATCAACGATTGGCTATAAAAATGAAATGAAACATTACTTGAATGGGATGGTGGGTGAACCTGTTCATCGATTTTATATTCAGTTACTATACACAAAATTCTGAAAGATGAAAAAATTACGATCATGAGAAATAATGTACTTGACACCGTTCATACTATTGCAATAGCCAGTAAAAAAGTTGCAAATTATGGTATGTGTTAGAGTGATTTTTACACTTTACAAAATGATTTTTTTCTCGTGAAATCATCGAGAAGAGATAGCATCTATCAATGTAGATAGTTTAATAAATATTATTGGATACCAACATATTTTACAATCCTAGGAGAACGAAAAATGTATTATTTAGGAGGTGTCGTGGACGTAGTTGAACTGATCCCCGAATTTGTCTCTGTACCTCTTCTTATCTAATTTGTCCAAAGTTGCCGCCACCCTCTTCAAAGCTCTTCTGCAAAACAACGCGTCAAAAATTATAATTGGTAAATTATTTTGGTTTATTATTTTCAATAAGAAGAAGAAGAAAAACACGGAGTTTGCGTAGGCAGAACCAACTTTTCGAATCGATCAGCTGGATCCCTGGGTGAAGCCCGTAATTGACTTATCGCTCGTTTGGGAGCGTTTTGAACTTGAACTCGAAATGAGAGGAATAAAATGTGTGAAACACAGAAAAAGTGAACTTGACTAACCATGTTTTGAAAACCTCAAACCCTTAGGGCGGAATTCATAGTCCTCACTTAGTTGAAAGGAAATGCTTAAGTGACGCTCTGAGTGGCTGGTGGCAACTTAACCTATTCATAGTCAGTGACTAAGTAATTGCTTAAGCGATTGCTCGAGCATTCGCTTAAGCATTTCCTAAGTGAGATTCATAAACAAAAAACCAAGCAAATGCTCAAGTTTTTTCCCCTCAAATGAGCAGAAAAACCAAGGCACGACGAAAGCTACCTTGAGCATTTGCTTAGTGAGAATCCATCAGTTCTTCCTTCCAAAAGGGTTTTCGTATAGTGTGTGTATATAGTGGCTTTCATAGAAGTTATGGATCTCGAGAAAATTTTTGAAATTTATGAGTGGGGCAAGAGTTTGATATTCAAGAAAATATAAGAGGTGATGAAACGTTCAAGTCTCATGGTTCATCGTGTGCTCGATGTATAGGTGTAGGTACATAGGTACCTAATATTGTGAGTACTGACAGGAATATTTTTTTTTTTTTTTTTTAATCAACTTTGAATCAAAATTATGTAGGGAGAGTAGGGTTGATCAGATCAACAAATTAGAAGAAAATTATTATCAATGTTTCTTTCGCCGTTCAGAGTAACAAGTTTATATAAAAACCTAGGGGGCGGAAGAACGTAGGGAACATGAAAGATTCGGCACATGAACCGATTTTTCCCCATTTTCGCATTTATGTTGAAACTAACTTTGTCGCACATATTTTCGAAATAAAAGATTATTTACTTTCGAAATTGCCCTATTCAGTAAGTATCTAGGTATTCTTGTATCAAATACTTTCGTAGTATTAGATGACGACCACAAAGTCGAGGACCAGGCTTGTTGCATTGTTGTTTGTTTGGTTGTTTTTAACATAGATTTGCTGGGGGAAAAAAAACTTTCGGAGTTCATCCGTGTAGTTTCAGTTTCTATAATTTGTTGCAAATGACAATACCTAATTCAAAATTTCGTTCGATTCGGTCACGTACTCGAGTATTGGTAAGGTACCTTATCTACTGTTTTGTTTACCTACTGCACAATGACAGGAGTGATTTTTTTTTCGGCTAGAAATGCGGCTCTACATTATGTCGAGAGTACATACCAGTAGTATACTACTCATACCAATGCGTTTTTCCTAAGTGAATTTGATCATATTTGTTGTAGGTACATCATTGAGCTTTTCGTTTGCAGATTAATAGGTAACAGCTGTGGAACTTTTTAACTGCACATTCACTTCATTAGCGCTTGATCCATTGCATTCTATATTTGTACCGATTTCTGAATTTATTAAACGGGTCAAACTTACTTTTCCTAGTTTACTCGAGATCCTTACTACTACGAAAACTACTATATATACACAGGTACGCATATGAACTACAACAACGCAATGGAAGAGAGCAGGTCTTGGTCCTACTTTTCCTAAGGAAATTAGGGTAGGTAGGTTCCTATCCAAAAGATAAGGTACCTGTGTCCACGACGCACATCCCTAATTTCTATAGGATAATCAATTTCGGAGGAGGGGTTCTGGTTCAGAAAAGGTACACTTCTGCATCGCATGGTGCCGAATATGTGTGTACAGGTAAAATCCTCCCAAAAGTCCTCTACAAAATGCATTCGTCCATGTTCTATGGCAATCTGGGTTTGATTAGGTTGCGGTATTCGTACGCACAGAATCCACGATTTTCCTCGCCATAACTTTCCCGAGTTCGTTGAATCGAATTATTTTCTTTTCCATTTTTAACTTGGATATGGAAACAAAATATTATCACGCTCACGCCATTCAAAACTAAAGTAAAAACAAAACAAAGCAACCTGATAACATGAAGAACTGGTGTGATAACAGAGTAGGTAGGTTACATCAAGTTGTAAATTGTGCGGGGAAGTTCCCTTTTTTTAGGGATAATACACAACATCATGGCTGCCAACTTCTGCAAGTAAGAGGAATCTTGCCTAAAGTAGAAATTTTTCTCAACTTGAGAAAGTTAAGAAAAATCTTTACTTGAGTCAAGATATTTCCTGACTTGGGAAAGTAAAAACTTAACTTTAACTATGAATTCCAAATAAGACTGAGCAATTGCTTAAGAAATTTCTTTACTTTCCGAAGTCGGGGAAAATCTTTACTCTGGCCAGGACTATGAATTCCGCCCTTATAGTTCCTACATTCAAGAGGGTCCCCCTTCTTATAAATTAAACATATTATACCATTTTCCCAGTCAGCAGGCACCTTCTCACTGTTCTAAATTAAATGCACAAATTCGTGCTAACGGTTCACCAGATCATCACCCCCCCCCCCCCTCCAACTTTGATCATCTCTGCACATATGGAATCATTTCCTGGTTTGTTGTTCTTAAGCCGAGAAATCGCACCTTGAACTTCACCTATGGTAGGATGTTCAACCGTTTGCTGACCATCTTGGGGATGAGCTGGCTCACCACTGCTTTGCTGTTGGTATTGAGTAAATGTTGAAAGTTTCTACTTCACCGGTAAGGATTTTCTTCATTTTTGCAAATGGTGTTTCTAGACTGAAACCCTTTTCTCTTTCTATAAATGTCTTTGTACAGCTTTCTACCATTACGGGTTTTAGAGTTCTTGTCAATTTCTTCCAGCTCCTCCCAATAATTTATTCTCTTCTTCTTACTATGCATCCTTTTTTCAGCACTCACTATACTCCTCTCAGCTCTTCACGTATACATACCCTGAACGATCTTTTGGTATGCTTAATGTTTCTAATCAGTAAGATTTCTAGATTTCTCATCAAACCATTCATTTCTTTAGGGAGACCCCGAAACTCCAAACACCTCATCAGCAGTTGATCTAATGGCATTCTTTATGGTCCCCGCAATCCCAGGCATGACAGGATGCGCATTCAGTATCTCTTCTATCTTCTTGACATATAATTTGACAGTTGCTTCGTCTTTGAGGTTTTGCACATTGAAAGGTTTATCTGTCTTCTGGGATCTTAGTTTGTAGGCATTTCTTACCTTGCTTTCATTTTTACAAGTAAAAACCCTTGTTTTTACCCCCCGAAAAAACGTTGGCCCCCCAGTAGGATCTTACATCAAGGATATCAGAGGCATACTTTGCACCGATTAGGATAAGGTCTATCTTACATCAGGGATACATACTTTGCACCGATTAGGATAACATCTATCTGACTGCAGAAAGTTTTATCTGGCGATTTCCACGTTTTGTGAATATCCTTATGGTCAAACATGGTTCTACTAACAACCATACTTCTCGCAACAGCAAACTAAATCAGATGATTTCCATTTTTACTGGTTATATTGTGTAAGCTATATCCTCCAATAGTAGGTTGATACACACTTTTTTCTGTATCTGAGCATTCAAAGCATCGTCTGCCCGCCCCCTGATAGCGGTAGGCCTCGTGGTGCCTAAAAGCTAAAAAGGGTAGGCACTCTGCAGGTAGACTCGTCTCCCAGGATAGTGCTGGCATGCGAGTTATGTGGCTTAAAAGGTGGAAGGGAGGACGTAAGCACAGTGTGCTAGGATACTTCCTTAATCAACATTGGGATTTTATAAATCCTGAGGGGGAACAAAAGATAATTGTACCTGAGCATGAAATCACCAAGAATGACTTTTAGGTATATCGTTAGAAGAACATTCATCATATTTGTATTCCAGATCCTTTCAGAAAGCATCTTTCTCATCATCATCTGCCACTTTTGTAGGATGTAGGCAAATGAGGGAGTAATTGAAGAAATTTCCCCTAACTCTCAAGCTAGAAATTCTTGGCGATATTTCATTCTTGTTGTTTTTAATCAAGTGACTGACCCTTTTCCTTACAGCAAACCCCGTACCTCAAATACGTGTTACTTCTCATGGCAGCTGCGAAACAGAGTCCAGTCTTTTCCAGGATGCCTCAGCCAAGCCAGCGAATCTCCAGAAGGGCGACTATGTCAGCCTAATATTTTTCGAGCTGGTCAAGTAGGAGTCTTGGAGCTCCTGCTCTGTATAAAGATAGTAAATTCCAGTAACCTAAGTGCAATTCTTTCTTCTGCGCCAAAAAATCAAACTGCTATTCATTTTTTTGGGTTTCCATGGTTATCATTATCAATTATAAATGGTAATATGAATAGTGGAGACAGAAGGTGGAGGATGAGCCCTGTTATGCTTAATGCTTATTAATTTCTACATTTTTTTTAAATAGAATGTTTCTAATTCACATTACTATAAATATATACCAAAATTAATAAAATATATACCATAATTACTATATAAATATACCAAAATTGTCTGTAGAATCTGTAGTTAATCCTAGTATAAAAACCAAAAATTCTATAGTTTTCCTTAAATTGAACTACATGTCCCTTAAGTCGATTCCTGGTGAACTACCAATATCAAGGAACTGAAAATTGGCATGAATGTGGTTCTGAATATATCAACTAACTTGTTGAAGATTTTCTTTGCGATCCGGGATTCCGGTGTGTCGACTTTAGGGTTGATGTCAGTAAGTCCAGGATGTTTTTTCTTTTTCAGCCTCTGCCCTTTTACGGGCATTTTGAGATCAACTCCTGTGGCTGCCTAAAACAATAATAGCGTACGTTGTGTTTATTTATGAGATTCATTCTGCCAAGACATGTAATATAATCTGTACATGGACGGTTCAATCCCAAATACCTACCTTGATCTCAGCAAGTAATTTTGGATCTTGCCAATCTGGTACTTCTGGAGTTTTGACGGACTTCTTCACTTTGTCCTCGTCTTCAGGATTGACGATTCTACCCTGTTCGTCCCTGTCCACAATCACTCCATGAAGTGGACACTGAAAAAGGTAACAAAACATTAGAAGGCACAATGAAAGATGTAACAACTTGATGTACAAGAAGTACTTGTCTTCGTCCAAGCACAAGTCCCTAGCATCACGCAAGCCAGCTTCCAATTTTCATAGTTTTTTTTATTGCTTTCATCATCTTTTTGCTTCCAGGAATGAAAATAAGTGTCTTAAAACTGACAGAATATTGCAATTTTCGTTTTTAAACATTTTCAAAAGGAAAGACGAAACAGGCTGCTATTTTAAAATTTTCATAAAAATATACTCGTAGGTTCATCTCATTTTTAATTCTACAGTGAAAATTGCTGGAATGATGCCAACAAACTTGCACATTCAAATTCTGTTGGGTAAAACGACGAAGATGTCTGATTCATTTTGAAAGAATTAAAACGGCTACGTTTACGTAGGATTTTTTTAATTAATGCAATTTTTCTCTCTGTAGAAACTAAAATTTTCATTACAGCAACCTTAGGAAATTCAACAGAGCCCTGACAAACTCTAATTATATAAATTGGGAAAATCACTGGTAGCTCATCCAGGCACTCAAACACTTAGGCTGAAATATGTATGCATTTTAGTCTGTTTTTTTTGTTGAATTTTGATGGATTGAATTTCAAAGAATCAAATGACACTACCCGGGTTGCTGTACGACTAAACTTTTTGGCCTTAAAGGGGTTGAAATAATTCAATCAGAGTTCTCCAATGCAATTATGAATCGAAAATGTAAATATTGATTGAGGCATTGTTGTATTGGAGCATCAATGGACAATTTTACTAATATGAAGTACTTGAATCGTGGATGGATTTAGTGATTGAAGCAGAAAGGTCTTTATGTAGACAGTGATTTATAAAACTATGAAAAATGAAATTAATCCTAAGATTTTAATTCTAATGCGATATATAACGTATGCAACTGCATGTAATTAAAGTGGGAGCAGGCAGAAAATATACTCCTCTGCCACGGGGTTACTGTGGCAGAGAAAACTTAAAAAAAAAAAAAAAACTAATTTTCTTTAGAAAACTCCCTTCAAAGGCGGAGGGGGCACACCATTAAATTGAAAAATAAACAAATCAATAAAAAGTGGGGAGGAGGCCCAGGTTTACCTTATGCCGGCTCTAGGGATAAGGGAAGTTGCAGGATAAAGGAGGAAGAATGGGATGAAAGGAAGTGCCCCTATAAAATGACCCCCAGTTTAAGTAAGAACCCGTCAGGACGTGGGTGGTGATACCATGGAGCACTCCTGCTGAGATGCCCACGGCACACACAAGCGCACGTATCTATTTCTCTCGTACGTATCTATCTAACGACCTATTTCTTGATCATTCCAGGGGAGCCAGCCTGCCATCACTCCAAAAGATGTCACTGATGGCAGCGACTTTGTCAGGAGGGCCTGGATCAAAAATTGAGTCTCTTTAGAAGTAGCTAACACTGAATGTAACTCTTTTAGCCCCTTCTACATTGAAACAATACGCTCCTCATTTAATCAATGGGTCTCGTTTTGCACTTCCCAGGGCAGGGACCCTTTTACTGTCACGATTCCCCAAGATGCTGTTATTTTTGAGAGTATTCTGGGCTCATCTAGCCACTATTCAGTGTTTTCAACGTGCTAGATCAACCCTATCTTTAACCCTCGGATGAGTGCGGTCTAAAAAAAACGGCGATAAGCGCGGTGTATCATTTTGATACAATGGGTGTTAGGAGGACAAATGGGTTAAGAGAAATAGTATAAAGTTAACCATTGTTCAAATCAATAGTTTTATTGGACTAGCAAACAAGCTGATAGGTAGAGAAACTACTTTTATTATAGAAAAATTCAAGAAATCAAATTATGAGGTTGAAAAATTAGGTAACTAATAATTTGAGCTAGGCATAATTGTTAGGTATTTCCTTATTTAGTAAACAATTTTTTCGGCAACATTCTTCACAGGTGAGTTTAAATGTTAACCCATGTTTACAGCAAACGTTTTATCAAAAAGACAAGTCTATAGATAGTAACTATACTCGTAAATTCAAAGGAACGAAATAATAAACTAGAAAAAAAAAAAAACGAAATTTTTAAGTAAGGCACATAATTTGTGGTGATAAACGTATGTTAGTCGAAATTTTTAGGTACCAATTTTCTTATCGAGCTAAATTTACTTTTTGGTAACAATCTTTACAAATAGGTTTCAACTGCTTTGAACACAGAAAGTTTTCACAAAGTACGCAATTTTCAGTCATCAATCTACTTTTTTTGAAGTTTTACATGGGTCGCATCTCGCACGTTTTTTCCCTGATGTGGGTTGTGGAAAAGCTCTCTCACGCAGTTGCATCGGCTGTTCCTGAGGGTGATCTTCATCATTGCCATTGACATTTTCTATCCCGTAATCTGTAAATTACCTGGATGGGCGCGGTGTATCAATTTGATTAAAAGCAGCCGTAACCTCTGTAGCTCACTCCTTCGACGTGTGAAGGTCAACTAATTCTGAAGACGGATTGAAGTTAGGAAGGTAGAGGGAAAGGGGCCCCCCTCCGCATGCGATAGCGGGCGTTGCAACCCTTCAAAGCCATGTTCTGTATCAATTTGATACCGCGCCTATCCGAGGGTTAATCTCGGGCTCGGATTTGGGTTTCAACCCCCTCGTAAAGCGTTATCTTAAGGCCATTTTTCGTCTGCGGCCCCCAGTCCCAAAATACGAGGAATCTTGGGCAGAACCTCCCTCCGCCTCCCAGTGTGACGTCACCAGTGCAAACTTTGAAAAATTGTGGAAAGAAAACTACTCAACGGAGGAGCATCAAATATTTTAGAATGGAATAGACTTTCATTTAAAAATATAAAATAAATACGTGGGTAATGCTCATTATGCAGCTCGCTCTATACAAATTTTATTCATGTCCGCATGCCTATTTTTTTTTGAATGATTTCACATGCCCATTCCATGCACATTTCCATTGATTTTTGACACATGCCCATTCTAATGTAAAAGTCCCAGTTGCCTCACTTCCATCTCGCCTCCTTTTTCTTGGTCAATTACTCAGGTTTATTATTGAAAATAAGGCTGGCTTCACACTCATCTATCAGCAGAGTACCCGGTTTTCTTTCTGGCAACGGCACTGTCGTTCTTGTTCTTTTCACAAATAGCCAGCAGGGATCAAGGATCATTTACCTGGTTTTATTTGCTCATCATCCTACCCGCTGGGATGACTGCCTGACAGCCCACCCCCGACTATGGGGAACGCCGGCCCCCTCGATCCTACCCTGTTGACGGCCTGGGGCCTATTTCATAAAGCAACAAGTGACAAGTTACAAGCCGATTTTATGAAAAAGTTGTAAAAAATGAGTGTGCAAGCGTTTCATAAAGGTAAAAGCGTAGACTTGTAACGCACTGAGATAACAAACAAGTGTACAGGTGAATTTGGACAAGTTACAAGTGTTTCCCCATCATTTTGAACAAGTCCCCGTTTTACAGTTGTAAAAAAATGGCCGCGAACCTGAAAAATTTTGTTATTTTCCAGCATTGTGAGTTGACAATTTTTCGGTGTTTAATAAGTGGGAATCATCTTCTGCTGAAGAATACAGACAAGAAAGAAGCATTCAGCGTAGAAGACGCCAACGATTTTTCTGTCACGAATAAACGCTCATTTCGTGGGTATTTTAGAGTGTAAAGAGAGATTTAGGATGTCTTCCGAGACCCATGAAAGATTCAAATGGTGCGTGACCCTGTGCAATTTTTCCTGATCGGGTATTGAGGATCTCCCCATCATTGAAGAACAAAGTGAAGAGTGAAGATCATCTCGAAGTTACAGATGACAATCCTAACCCAGCAGCATTAAAACTTGATGAACAGATTAATCATTTCCGCAGAATGAATAAGAATAAGTTGTCAAATACACACTTTCTCCACTTTTCAGTTTATAATTTGTCTGTCTTTCAATCATTACACCTTGTCATGTAAGATAAACATCCTATCGTGTATTTAACACCGTTTTGGTTTATTATTTCCAATAATAAGCCTATGTGATCGTATAACGAAAAATTTCTACACCCCCCCTTCAAAATTTGTCACTTTGCGTTTCAAGGTGCGTAGAATCCAAATTTGAAATGTCCGTCCGCCGTTCGGGCCATAAAAGGCCTACAAATTGACTTAAAAAACCCGTTCTTCCGCACATAGACTCCATTTGGGGTCTAGTTGGTCCTAACGTTTAACCATCCCGATCGCTTTACTCGCATAGTTGCTATGGACCAAAAACGGGCGAAAAAGTGTCTTTTTTGAGGCTTTGAGGGTTAGACTTACGCACGCCTGGCACGCTTGGCAAGGAGTCACGGTGGGTGGTGAGGGGGGTGGAGTGAGAGGAAGAAGAGAGGTGGATACTAGAAAAGAGACTGGTGAAAGCCCCAGAGCATGCTGGTTACTATAGCTGGCTATCTGATTCAGAAATAATAAACCAATATGTAATAATTTGCAGCGTTTTTATATTATGATTGATTCGGCGACAAAACTTCAATTTCGGCATCCTGCTTGACGTTGTTCATTTCGTTTGTCCCCACACGCCATTTTTGGTTCATTATTTCCAATAATAAGCCTATGTGATCGTATAGCAAAAAATTGTATAACCCCCCCTCAAACTTTGTCATTTTCAAAGTGTCTAGAATCCAAATTTGCAATGTCCGTCCGCCGTCCGGGCCATAAAAGGCCTTAGAATTTACTTAAAAACCCGTTCTTTCGCACATAGACTCCATTTGGGGTCTAGTTGGTCCTAACGTTTAACCATCCCGATCGCTTTACTTGCATAGATGCTATGGGCCAAAAACAGGCGAAATAGGTGTCTTTTTCGAGGCTTCGTGTGTTAGACGTGTTAGACGCACGCCTGGCACGCTTGGCAGGGGGTCACGGCGGGTAGTGAGCGGGAGGTGGAGTGAGAGGAGGCGCTGCGGCTCCTAGTGGTGGCTGGAGTGACAGGGGCGTAGCAGAGGGGTGTAGGAGAATGGATATTTTATTACTTTTACGTGTTATACCCATATAATACACCGCGGCACCATGACGTGGGTACGGCGTTCCTTCGAGGCATGAATATATGTTTTTTTCTAGGTCAAATTTGTGTGTTAATACCAATGCTTTTCCTACGCATATTTAATAACATATCCTCTCGACTTTTCGTACGTACTTAGATAAAGATATTATTAAGGCAATAACTATTTGAATAGATAGGAGCTCAAATCGAGAAATATAAACATGCGTATATAATTATAGAAGTATAGGTTGTGGCAACTCGAAATAGGACACGCCGAGGAGTCTGGACCCGTAAAGCCAACTAAAACTACGATCATACTCAATTGAAAAAATAATAAACCTTTGTGAAATAATTTGCAGCGTTTTCTTTTCTGCTACACTAGTAAACTTAGCTTCTACACGTGTAACTTTTCAACACTTGTACTCTTTGTTTTGGTGAAACACTTGTTCTAGTTTACCGTGCATTACAAGTACCTGTACTTGTTAACTTGTACACTTGTAACTTGTTATTTTATGAAATAGGCCTCTGGTGACTGACTACCTTTTCATGTCTAGATGTGAACTGAGCAATTCAATCCTCATCCTCATCCCAAGTAGGTACCTGGTACTGTTTTCCCGGCAGCTGGGTACGTATGAAACCACCCTAATAAACTTAAAATCTATACTATTTATAAGAATGAAACTCCGTCTGTTTGTTTGTATGTCTGTCGTGTCTATGCACAGCCAAACGGCTGAGTGGTGTGAGTCTACGAGTGGGGGGATCTTCTTGGGATTTTCCGATAGGGTGTATAAGCGAATTTAAAATTTTCTAATTCCACCCGAACCATGGGCTGTAGGGCGGGAGGGGGGTCGAAGTAAGTTGTAATATGCGCTTTTTCGACTTCCCCGCTTCCTCTACCCCTCTAAACGGCCGTTGAAAATTCCGGAAAAATACCGGTTTCGTGGGTTTTTCTACGAGGAAGACGACGGCGCGATCGGATCGCGAAAAAAGTATCGGGAAATGCGTCAAAAAAATTAAAGAGTAGGGACCCGTTTTCTCGAAAATTCCGACGAAAAACTTGGTTTTTTCTGATTAAAATATACCCCATAAAGGTACGTTTTTCGGAACGGTTTTCGTTGGCGAAATAAAGGTTTGATCCCGACGAATCTGAATCCGAAATCGGATATCGAAAAAAGTGACGGGAAGTAGGTCAAAATGCGAGGGGAAGCGACGCGAAGCGATTAAAATGACAAGTTAATCGAGCCTGCCGCCGTTTCACAATGTTGCGAGCAGGCCTACGCACGCGCGCGTTGAAGGATCCGAACTTTTCCGTTTGACATTTCAACAGAATAAATACGGGTTTTTTCCTACACATATACAGCAATACCTTGCAAGCGAAGCGAGCAACATCCCCAAATAAACTTTTTTGTGGTTCCACGTAGTATTATAAGATTTATTTTGTTTGTAAGAATTTCCAACAGAAAAAAACGTCTGCCAAGTTGGGTGGGCAGTATAACTTCCTCAAGCGAGCGAAACAAGCATCATCCCCTACAGAAGTTAAACCTACCCTTAGAGATCTACCGTTCTACCGTCTACATCCCCTACATGTTTCAATTGTAATACATCGTATGTATACAGCCACACCTTGCGAGCGAAGCGAGCAACTTAATGAGGGGGTCCAGGGTTTTTCCTACACATATACAGCAATACCTTGCAAGCGAAGCGAGCAACATCCCCAAATAAACTTTTTTGTGGTTCCACGTAGTTTTATAAGATTTATTTTGTTTGTAAGAATTTCCAACAGAAAAAAACGTCTGCCAAGTTGGGTGGGCAGTATAACTTCCTCAAGCGAGCGAAGCAAGCATCATCCCCTACAGAAGTTAAACCTACCCTTAGAGATCTACCGTTCTACCGTCTACATCCCCTACATGTTTCAATTGTAATACATCGTATGTATACAGCCACACCTTGCGAGCGAAGCGAGCAACTTAATGAGGGGGTCCAGGGTTTTTCCTACACATATACAGCCGTTCCGAGCGAGCGAAGCGAGCAACATCCACTACACACGCTAAACCTACCCTTAGGGATCTACCGTTTGCGAGCGAAGCTAGCAACATTCCCCACATGCCATACTTTGCGAGCGAAGCGAGTAATTTAATGGGGGGTCCGGGGGCATGCCCCCCGGCTGGACGTTTAGTAACTAATATTTCTCAAAGATGATCCAGAGCAGAAAGTAAATCTTACAAAAAGTAGGTACTTACTTTTTGCCTATCATGCCGAGGACAGAGTTTGCCCGATGGTAAAGGTGCTCGACAAGCCCGTGTCACAGGCTCGAATTTCCCTGTAAACTCAATCACACGGCTCCTCAGGGACTCTGAACCCCCTGGGACAGCAACTTCGCCAATTTCATCACTTATGGAAGCACCCCAGAACCTTCCGCCTTCAGTGTTCACACTGTAAACAAAACATGATTTAGTAAGAGTTCCTAACAAATTTTGATACACGTTGACAGTATATGAACAGCAGAGTTCTAAGGATTTGAGTATATTTGCGTTTAACCCATTCAGGTAGAATAGACGGAACTACCAAAAATACTTCCAAGATATTTGGCGATTTTAGTATACACAGTGCCAGCAACGGATCGTACAGTTTTATTCACCAAATACAACTGAACATAACATCGCCTTACTAGAGTCTCCAAAAAACTGAGGGAATGTGAGTGAAGCAGATGGTGGTGGTATAGCCCACCAGTAGAGACGGAATTTTGCATATTTGCATGTGTTTTTGATTTGGTATTTCTTTGTCTTTTAATGCCTTACAGCCAAAAATTTCAAGTTTGGATTTGCATTACATAATTATGTTTGCATATACTTGTATTTTTGGGTACATTTTCAAAAATTACAGAAACGAGCATACTCCACACGTATTTTCCAAATTCAACAAAAAATATCAAAAATGGAAAGAAAACAATCTGACATTGTCCGAATCGGTTGTTTCTGAACACTAAGTTTCCTTGAATTCGGGCATTGACTCCTTGAATCTCGTGAAATTCGAGTAAGCCAGCATGAAAGGGGAGGGTATTACGAGAGGAGTAGCCAAATCCAGCACAAATTGGATTACTCGCAGGTGCGTTGCCTACTGCTCTGATTTCTATTGGCAGAAATAGAAAGGAGAAATCGCTACTTCTCGCTAATACCTAGCCTTTCTACTATTTTGTCTCTAGCATGACCTTTTCTCGTATGAAGATAACGCAGTTCACATTTTCTTGCTATGATCAAAGTGATACAGTGCCAGTCGCGGCTGGTCAGGGTAGGCAAGGTAGTCACCCCCTGACCAGCAATATAGACTCCCAAAAAATAGAAAAATATGAATTGCTTGATTTTTTTGTAATTTTTTTCTTCAAAAATAAATTATTTTTATTAAATCAAACATTGTTCAAAGTGGGATGATAATACATTCAAAACTCAAAATCACACTGCTAATTGGTATTAAGTTTATGGTGAGTTGAGAGTGGAATGAGCTAAGTAGTTTGTTGCGAGCAGTTCCTTTGGAGAGAAGATGAGGAAATAGTAACAATAAATACAAAAACAGCGACAATGGAACAGAAGCAGATATAATTTAACGAGCTGATAAGAACGCTGAATGGACCAAGTGCTCTCTGTCACAGTCACTGTCCGGGGCGGGAGTCAATGGTCAAACTCCCTTCATGTTAAAACCTGTGATTTTTTGGAACCTCCCCCCTGCCTCCCTGATTCTTAAGTTAAACTTACATGAAAAATTGGAAAAGGACTTAATTCATTCAGCACTGACAAGGTAATATCACTATCAGCAGCATCACCCCAACTGATGGGCAAAGACTGGATAGAGAGATGGGTAGGAGTGTTGTTATCTCTTAGATATATATATTTTGTACTTGTTAATTTTTTGTTTATCGTTGTTTGCAGTAATTGATTGATTAGTTTTCACTGTATGAATGAATATTTAGTAGGTATGCATGTAATTTATTGTTTGGCCGTGTGTTGGTTTGCTTTTGGGGTTTCTGCTTATGGCTCTCTGTCAGCCCGGGGGCGGTCTCACTTGGTGTTGCTTGTAGTGGAGTGATTGATTTAATCGCCTCTAGGGGTGCTCATCCAGAAATGGGTGGGTACACTTGGGAGGCTCCCATGGTGGGTCGGGTCTGAGCTTTTGGGGTGGGCAGGCATCTCGGCTGGCATTTTTTTTGTTTTATAAATTTTTTGTCAAGCAGGGCCTTTTCAATAGGACAATGCAGATGAGGATATTTCACAATAGATAGTGAAGCTGCGATTGAGAGGTTTTGTCAGTCATATCCCCCCTACAATTAAAACTAGCTTCACAAAACAACTGATACGAACCAAAAACACTCACGGAACTAAGGTGGGCGTGGGCAGCTTTTCATCTTCCCAGTGGTACAAATCTATGTCATACGGTAGTTTTGGGGCGACTTCCAGTAACTGAGCTTTCCTGTCTTTGGGTTTGGTTTCTTCAGAACTTTTCTCATTTTTATCGAGTTTAGTAGATTGCGCTTCACCGTTTGAGGATTCATTTTCCTTCTTCGAAGATCCGGCGGCTTTTGAGCGTTTCGATTTGAACAAATCCTATTACAGAAAATAACAAATCACATAAAGTGCAGATGAAAAACGAAAAATATAATAGGTAGGTAGCAAAAGAAATCAAGGTATGATAATGCTGACGGAACACCGAATTATTATAAATCAGGAACTGCCTTAGATTGTGTGTCACAATCTGTATTTAGTATATATCTTGATATTTTTTGCCAAATGGTAGTGAGAAGGCATATAGATAATATATATTCCACACACCCGATACTAAACTAAGAAATATAAGAAGAAATAAGAAATAAATAAATGCTAGATCCAATAAACAGTAGAAATGAGATAATTTTGCAAACTAAAAATGGCGAATAAGGAAAACAATTGTCACGTACCAATCTCTCTGAAAGAAACCCAATTTCCTCTCGTGTGACGGTCCTTCTATCTGGTTTGACTTCAGGAACTTCTTCAAGGTCACTGTCAGACGTCACCTCGTCTTCTTCCTCGTCTTCCTCAAGTTTACTAGGAGGAGGTTTTACTATTTGGAGGCGGTTATACTTGGCTATTGCTGCATCTAAACGATCTTTCAGGTACAAGGCAGATTTAAGGAGCTCTCGTTCCCCTGCAAAATCCAAATAGAACGTGAGAGGTTACGCCAATACAAGTACTAACACCTGAGGGATTGTGATGAGTAAGACAAATACAACGAATAATTTATTATAATTTAACTATATATGTTCATGGAACCTAATTGTTACATGAAAATATCAGTAGAAAATCCAACTAAACTGGGTGCGTAACCAGAGTTGGTTTCAATAGACAGTGTCACTCATTACGGCATCCATCACTGGAATTAGTAAAATAAACATGTTTTAGACATACACACTAATACCCAGAAACTTTATGAAATAATTGAAGTAACGCAGCATTTCTAATAATTTTGACTTACGAATTGTAACAAACTATTATTAGGTTTGTTCCATCTACCTCACCGCGGTTAACCCAGAGTCAGCACGTGGTCCACAGCCTCTATGATCGCGGTTGGACGACAGTAACCACGATCCAACCGGAAGTGAGGTAAAATAGCGTTACACCAGTAATTTCGTGAGACTTAATTCTGGAAGAACCTCAACAAGTAAAACTTGTTGTAAAGAGGGGGCAGAACAGCATGGCCTCAATATGCGCCTTCATACTTGAGCTAAAAAATGAACTAGAGATGTTAAAAGGCAGGTTCCTTAATAAGGGTTTGTAAAGTGTGCGTTGGTACACCAACTCTCTTTTCCTTAACCTGTCTTAAAGGGAGCTTGCAAAATCCGGATATTTTCATATTGTACAGAATGTACGTAGGTATTAAGGGGGAAATAGACGTTTTTCACCTACGATTGACTGGTCACAAAAATGAGTTTGACACCAGATTTTAATGTATTTTATGGAGCTGAACTGAAGGGTGATACTTACAACCCTTCAACTTTTTTTAAACACCTACCTGTACCAAATAAGAATTCTGATTCCCCGTGAGACAAATTGTATTCAACATATACAAGCTGGTTAATGAGGAATGATGAGACAGGCAAAGCAGCGATGGATAAATTTGCAATCTTATTTAATGAAACTTACGTAAAAACTTGTGTGATATATAAAACTAGCCATTCAAAGGAAAATGACAATCACTTCTTAACGACATAGTCAGTCAAAACTTATTACTGCAAAACATATATAGCGCGATATATATCTTGCTGAGCCGGAAGTGTTCACGGAATTGTTCATCAGAGAAGAGGGTGACCGTATCTCGAATGTAACTTTCATTCTTCGGCCTTGCAGCTTCGTCATCTTCCATCATCATGAGAATTTCGATGTCCTCATCACCTTCAAAAGTACTTGGAGTGAACAATTGCAATTCATTTGCCGTCAACTCCTCCATAATTAATCTTTCCCGTTGATTCATTTTCAAGTTCTCAACTTCACACAAGACCACAGAGTACGAACTAGGCACATGACATACAACGAGTAGGTTGAGGTTCTAGGTTGTTCTGTGGAGACCCACCCACCGAGCTCGAATTTCAAATGAGGAAAGTTATGAGTAGGTTTCAATTGCGTGAGGTTTCCTATAACAACCGGAATGAACCACACTCCATCGGGCGGTCGGTTTTGGTTCGACCGCGGTGGACCACGCTGCTATGTTGGAACAGCAGTTCAACCGCTGTGTTGAGCTGATTCGAACTAAATCACTCGCGACGAAGTTGTGGAAACCCATTATAAAACGGAAGTTAGTGAAAAAACGTTGTCTATTTCCACGAAAAATAAAGAGTTACAATGTTAAATCGATTTCGACGGTTAGGCCATCATCAGTAACAAACAATAACTGAAGACACATTAGAAAGGACACAGCTTATATAGAGACAGGTGAAGGGAGATTGAATCCCATTGGTCGAGAGAAAGGAAAGGGGGCAGGAGGTACAACCAATCAAGTGCATACAAAGTGAAAGGGAGATTGAATCCCATTGGTCGAGAGAAAAGAAAGGGGCAGGAGGTACAACCAATTAAGTGCATACAAAGTGAAAGGGGATTATAGCTAATCAGATGACGTGAAAGGGGGGAAATAACTAAATAAGGTTTCAACAGTGTGAAGGGATAATTCCAAGGTTTACAGAAATGGACCTATCAGTGGTGAAATATATTGAGGTATATCCTCATTTAAACATTTACCAGACCTGTCACTTTTGATAATTTCGAATTTTTCAAGTACATTCAACATACCTCCCTTTGGGCAAAAATGAAGAAATTCTACAAACTGTCTGTCTGTCAAATCAAAATTGTAACTATGATTAGATTCCTTAAGATGTTTTGCAAATGTAGACTTACCCTTATTTTCCCTGAAATCCTCCATATGCTCGTCTATTCTTTCCCTAAATTTCCTACCAGTCTGACCGCAATATTCGTAGCCACAAGAACATTTTAATTTATAAACTCCACTTTTATCCTGCACACTAATTTTATCCTTAACGGATCCTAGTAATCCTTCACACTGTTGAAACCTTATTTAGTTATTTCCCCCCTTTCACGTCATCTGATTAGCTATAATCCCCTTTCACTTTGTATGCACTTAATTGGTTGTACCTCCTGCCCCTTTCTTTTCTCTCGACCAATGGGATTCAATCTCCCTTTCACTTTGTATGCACTTGATTGGTTGTACCTCCTGCCCCCTTTCCTTTCTCTCGACCGATGGGATTCAATCTCCCTTCACCTGTCTCTATATAAGCTGTGTCCTTTCTAATGTGTCTTCAGTTATTGTTTGTTACTGATGATGGCCTAACCGTCGAAATCGATTTAACATTGTAACTCTTTATTTTTCGTGGAAATAGTCAACGTTTTTCACTAACTTCCGTTGAGCTGATTGTTGGGATGGAACAGCGGTTGACGTTACTGCGCATGAGTCGGTCGAACATGGTCGACCGCGGTTAGGTGGATGGAACAAACCTCTTATAACCATACTCAAATTTTTACCACTAGATGGAAAGCTTCGATTAATCACATTCATCCACAGTTAAAATACCGAAGTTCAAAATGTAGCCCCTCTTTGACTGGTGGGCAGAAAAGCCTATGTATGGAACTACCTTGATCAGCTGAGTGAACGTTGAAAATCACGCAGAATAAATGTACCTGCCATCTTACAATCCATAATAGGAATACTCCACGCTCAAGGATCCCAAGAATCAAGGAAAAAATGAGGAGCTTGTTTCCAAAACCTGACATATCCACTTTAGTAAATTTTGCAGAAAAACAAATTTTATGATTGTATTTGTAATATTAAAATTTGAAGATCCATTTTTTTTCTATGCTTCATTCTTTGCTTCCTTCTATTAATATCGATCCAAAGAAGATCCAGAGGAATTATTCAAAGTGATATATTTAATTAAATTTTGGATATACCAGGTTTTGGCACAAAACGTTCAGAAAAATCATTTTTACATTAGTTAATTTGTTTGGAACATAAAAGACATAATTTCTTCATTAAAAAACGTTGCTTTAAAAAAACAGTGTTTCGAAAACGTTTACAAACTTTGTTGTATAACAATAGAGAAAAATGAATTAGCTTATTTCTAAGTTTATCTAAACATAGGAAGGTTTAGTAGGAACATCTGTTGGAAAATAGTCTTCAATCTCTTATAAAGGAATCCTATACTTAGTCTTTGTTGGACTTAGTCTATCGTTATTGACTTTCACCTTTTTTACATTTGATAGGTAGGTACACATCATAAAAATATGATTACCTAAAAACTTCAGGTGTCTCTGTTCCGTCTGACACATTTTCTCTATAAAAAAAACTTTACTTAGAAAAGAAGTGTATACCGAACCCCCTTTAAAAAAAGATTCATAAAAACCTCGCTTAAAATCTCAGTAGGGTAAAAAAATCACATAGTTTCGGCCTCACTATCACTATAGGTAATGATAATGTCATCATCACTTTCAGGATTATTAGGTACCTATCATTACTTTCACCATTTACATCACAGTTACGTATCACAAAAACGTCTTTATAAAAATCAAGATCTGAAGGGTTCTTGTGACCCGCTTCAAACAAGAAGCGCTAAATGAAGAAAAATCAGCCTCTGATTGGCCGAAGCTGGAAGTCAGGTTTTGACACAAAACTTCAAATGGAGGTATCTGGTTTTGGCAGCAATCCAGACTTTCGTTATTAGCTTACGGTGAGATATGTCAGGTTTTGAACTGAAAACGCTTTACTTAGCTATGAGAAACCATTTCAAGAACATTTGCCGCTCAAAATCTCATTTTTCCCAAAAAACGGATGTGTCAGGTTTCGGAAACAAACTCCTCAAATATAGTATGTTACTTGTAATGGACTTAGGCGCCCCGGAGGTGCAATGGGGTCCTAAATCCACACACATAGATAGAGAGGGGAGAAGATTGGGATAGATAGAGCTACGTTTGGAGAAGATTGGTTTTCCAGTTCTAGGATCACCCATCCATCGCCAAACGCGGGCTTTCAAAAACACAGAGAAACAACGGAGCAATGGCAGCGCATTCCCTTCTCACGGGAACTGTCACACTCCCCCCCTTAAAAAACATACTCGATTGAAGAGCAAGTATGTAAACTAGGTGGAATAGTTTACAGGTCGAGAACTGATGCTCACTAATAAATAGCTGCATTGGCGATTGAGGATAAAAAGGTGAAATTAAAACAGGATGGATTGTCGATGAAACTTCATATGAAGTATTCATCAGGTAGTTAACCCCCAATCAAAGACTGGAGCAATCGGGAATAATATAACTTGCTCAACCAGGAGACTTACAGTAGGGAGCTGCCCACTTTGGGGACTTACGAAAATGGGAACTATGCCCTGGGGAATTACCATTCTCAACTTTGGAGACTTACACTGGAAGGTGCCCACTGTGGGGACTTATGAAATAGGGAACGATTCCCTGGGTTTGGAAACAATGCCCTTGAAAATTAACCCAGGGGCGGGCGCGGGGCGGACCTCAGGTCCGCCGTTGCTGTTTTTTTATTCAGATTCGAAAACTAGCGGGAAAGGTTGAACCCCCACTCCCGGTAATCCTTCTACAAGACCCCCTCCAACATTTCCGCGACTATTTTCATTTTTTCTATTGTTTTATCAAATGTTACATACATACACACATATACATTTTCCTAACTTTCATTCTAAGTCAGAAATAATCAATCATTTTTTTCATCTTCTCTAGAAAAGAGATGGATAAAATAAATGTCGGTAGACGGTAGTAAATACATTTTCGCAAGTTACGAGTTCCTAGGCAACGTGAGTTTTTTTAGTGAGAAAAAAAAAAAATAAGATAGGTACCTACTTATGTATTGCCAATGTAGAGGAATATTGCAGTACTATTAAGAAACTATATTGTGTTGATGAAAATAAATACTTTTAAATGCTCACATGTTTGTAGTACATTTTTTTTCCTTTTCGCGGCCCTAATCCGACACTTAGTAACGCTAAACAACAAAGAGCGGCCCTCAGGGCCGCCCGCGCCCGCTCTTGTTACACTCAAAGGCGCGCTCACCCGAGGGTTAAGGATGTAAAATAGAAATAATATGAGGGGATAAATTGAGAAATTAATAATCAAGAAATAATGAAGGTATTTCTGTATCCAAGGGAGTATAATGGGTATTCCTTCTGGAAACCCGGGCCATGTTTCTTCTGAAACATTAGCGCCCCAAAAATAGTGGATCGGATTACTAGGCGTCAGCCGTGTATAATCCTAACCACGCTCTGCTACCATGTAATGGACTTAGGCACCCCGGAGGTGCAATGGAGGCCTAAATCCACACTCATAGATAGAGAGCATATAAGCTACGTTCGGAGAAGATTGGTTTTCCAGTTCTAGGATCACCCATCCAT
This sequence comes from Adelphocoris suturalis, assembly GCA_030762985.1. Taxonomy (NCBI): domain Eukaryota; kingdom Metazoa; phylum Arthropoda; class Insecta; order Hemiptera; family Miridae; genus Adelphocoris; species Adelphocoris suturalis. Next base: position 147,091,992 of record CM061041.1, on the reverse strand, counting down.
CGCCAAACGCGGCCTTTCAAGAACACGAGAACAGGCGCCCGACGCCCGTTGGGAAACAACAGAGCGACGGCTGTGCATTCCCTCGGATCTCGCGGGAACTGTCACACACTTCTTAACAAGAAAAGTCTAACCTGGAAAATGGTTGAAAACACTCCCACAATCAGGCTGCAATTCAACAATTACAATCTGGCTGCAATTTATCAAAGCATAGCACTTGATCTTTCTCAACCCCGATTTGATTGACGAAAGAAGTGTTTCTACTTTGACTCAGCTGGCATTTGTCAGGGTGTGTGTGTGTTCCGCGCAACAGGCAGCAATTTTCGAGCTACCAACTTGAAATTGGGTGTATACTCTTTAGATATCCCATATTAGCTGTATAGTTTTCGGTGACGATCCAACGTCAGGATATTGTCTATGTCGACGATTGTCGTCAAATCAACCGAAAATCTAGTTTGGTATAGTTTTCGCCAAACAGAATCGACTGACGATGTCAACAAATGGGAATGGGGTCGAAACTAATAAAGGGCCTCTATCGCCGAGCTTTCAAAAAAAGTATTTTCTTCATCAGGGGTCCTAGTGCAGATGAGAAGCGCCACCCCTCATCCTCACAGTCACAACAGAAGAAGAAAACCAAAGGAAAAATAATCCAGGCTATTGCAGGTAATGTGAAAATGAAAATGAGCACCACCTATCAACAACTACTGAATAAATATATATATATAACAACTAATCTTATAATTCAACAAACATATCATTAGGCAAAGGCTTAAACAAATAAATTTATATACAAATGTAGGCAAGAACAAACTATTTAACAAATAAAGTTAAATAGTTTGTTCCTTCCTACATTTATACGAGTATATATATTTATTTGTTTAAGCCTTTGCCTAATGATATGCTTGTTGAATTATAAGGTTAGTTGTTTTATATATATATTTATTCAGTAGTTGTTGATAGTTGGTGCTCATTTTCATTTTCACATTACCTGCAATAGCCTGGATTATTCTTCCTTTGGTTTTCTTTTTCTGTTGTGACTGTGAGGATGAGGGGTGGCGCTTCGCATCAGCACTAGGAGCCCTTGAGCCCTGATGAAGAAAATATATTTTTCGGAAGCTCGGCGATAGAGGCGCTTTATTAGTTCCGACCCCATTCCCGATTGTTGACATCATTACTCATAGTGGGTCGATCTTGATCATTAGAATCGACTGAAACCATTATAAAAGCTTTAAAGTATCGTCGATAAATCAACCGAAAATCGATTTAGGTTTCATAATTAATCATTTTCGTCACTCTGAATGGTGAATAAGAAGGTAAGTCGAGTACATTATACTTGACAACCAGTTTTTCATACTTTGTAAGGAACCTAGTCAGGGAACAAACTAATTTAACGGAAGCTGATCTATTTTTGTTGTTGTAGACCCCAACTATGCACAGAAGGTTTAATGGACTAAGGGCGCATAAAATGTAATCAGTAATAATATACTTCTTCCTCTTTCACCAAGCTTTCCTAATACATTACCTCCTTTATGTTCCCTTCTCCACACAGGTTACCTTCTTTAATCGATTGACAAGTTGCTGTGTTTCGGGTTGATCTACATATCTGTTGTAATAATAGACGGCGTAATAAAAGTAGATAAGAAGCTCCACAAACCTTCGGCAATAGTTATTAGCTCGACCCATGCTGTAACTTTTGGTAGGAAGGAGTTGTTTACGATTTTAAATGAATCTTTGGCTGCTTCCAAGATAGGTGCATTCTCTTCATCCTCAACTATTTTCACTTTGTCATCTGCAAATGACAAAGCCCACGTTGAATTTTACATATTGAAGCAGAGTATCAAAAATGAAAACTAAAAGATTTTCATTTATTGAAATGAACGTCACAACTTTAATAAAAAATCAGCATTTACTTTCAAAACTTAAATTTATTGCACCGATGTAATGGGATAGGGAAAATGGCAAAGCATATAAAGAATTAGTGAAAATGATAAAATATAATGTTGAAGTGTTAGTTCCTCAATTGAATCCAACAAACACGGTGGTGCACAACTCGATGAATCAATCACAAATGCTGAATGTAGTTTCAAAAGCTCATTTCGACTCCAATACGAATGAAACAGTTGGGAAATGGTAATTTACCTAACTGAATTTCAATCTTGAAATCCCTGGAGTTGATGATACCGTACAACCTCATGTCAGCATCCTCACTTGAAGTGACTTCAGTTGGTTCAGTTTGGAAAAAATCGTCCGAAGGCAGGAGGAGCTCGAAGCAAGAATTCAACGAAGTGAGGGAAGCTTCTATTTCTGGTTTGAGCTCTGGAATCAAAGTAGAAAAACGAATTCTTGAGCAAAACTTCATGAATGGTATGGGTTGACTGAAAAATCGGAGAAAATAAATTCCCGGGAACACCACAAGAAGTAGTTCTCGCCCTTTCTTATGAACTATGAGGTCCACAACATTTTAGAATACACAGGGAAAAAGATCTTGATCATTTGCCAATGCAACCAACTGTAAAACTATTTGAGTTGTATCTTTAAAAAGCTTTGAGGTTTTCCAGCTGAAATTTCGTGGATAAGATCCTCAGTGCATTACTTCCACATTTGAAATGCCAATATTTTTCAAATAAGTAGGTACGCCAAGTGAGGAGGATGAGGGAAAGATAGCTCCCATTCAGAAAACATAGTATACACCAATAGGCAGTGGGTATACCAACACATGGAGCGATTGGGGATTTACTTCACCTTGGAACACTAAGGAAGGGAAATACTGGTTGTTGCACTATGAAGGATTTATCGCAGCTTTCCACTCGATTAGGGCCGGTTGAGCAGTCACATTTATCAAATGAATAAGGGGGATTTACCTAAGGGATAGCGTTATTTATTATATTAGTTATTATATTTATTTACCTACTAAGATCTTCATAATCGTAAATTGCTAGTTATTTCCAAAAATCAAGAACTCTGAAAATAGGATGATATCCAAGAACACGTTTCGTGATCACCATCAGAGATGTACCTATCCAAAATGTGCTTTAAAAAATCGTCAAATTCGTATAGTTGAACAGTAGGTAGGTACCTAGTTGAATATATCATTGTTTAGTTGTAAATGGACCAATTCAATAAATTTCATATTTTCAGTGGGGGGGGGGGGGGGGGGGGGGGGGGGGGGGTTTAAAATTTTTTTCTTTGTCGATTACAAAGGTTCATTACTGAAAATAATAAACCAAAATTCAGTTCCGTACAATGTTAACCTTGTTCCTCACAGTGTAATGCTCTCTTTTCTCCCACCAAAACTGACTACTCTTGTCGTCTTTGTTGTAAGAGTAATCCAAAACGGTAACATCCTTAATATTAGCAGATCAAATTGCAGAGGAGATCATAGAATTGACAGACACAAACTAATTCCATTTGTCTGATGACAGCAATGACCACCAAATACTAACACAGGAAACTTATTTCATAGAGAACTCATTTCAAAGTAGGTACATATTTTTTTCATTAGTGGTACTTCGTACTTTTTTCCATACACAAAAACACTATTTCATTGCTTTCGTTGAGAGATCCAAAATACGAATACATTTCATGTTGTTGAAATGCAAAGGACCGTTGACTGTTTGGAAGTTAGCGGGCTAACTAACTTTGCTTGAACCCCACGAGTTACCTAGGCAAGCAGAACAAATTTCTTCCTATCCTCGCACGGTGGTGGCGCCTTTCTTAATGATTGCAGTCTTGGAATGCCCAATCGTCCAATTCTTATACCTACTCTCTTTATTTTCATCATGAAACAACTTCTTCCCTAACAAACCAACATTAGCGCGAGTATACGGGAAGGTGGTTAAGAAATCACAACCCATCTGCCACTTTTGATTTACATGAGAGAATTACTGGGCCCATTAGGCATCCAGCTTGCTTAGTAACAGTGCGAAATCATCACAAACAGGTCACTTACCTTCCATTTGCTTCGTTGTATTTTTAAGCCTCTCCTTGTTGATTTTCAATATCCTTTTTCTGTTTTCTTCCTTTTCCTTCATCTCTTTAGGATCGATGAATGACTTTGTTGAAAAATCCACCTAAAAGAAACAATAATAGTGAATATTATTTAGTAAAATTCATTCACAGCATAGTGTGTTGGAGGATAATTGTGTACTGGCGTCAAACAGGAAACTTGAGGGCCCCCACAGGGTATTACTGAAACCACTGTTTTTAGAAATCCTGTGACCAAAACACACAATACTGGTAGTCATCGTTATTTCGCTATCCCCATTGTCTGTCTAAGCCCAGAATCCTTGAAGAGTCTCTCAAGATAACAGAAAATTCGGCAACAGCAGTTATTAATTGCTGAAGAGATTTTTAAAATAGGCGATGCAATGCAAAAGATCAGCCTTCACACATTGCTGACACATATGAATGTGGCCAAAATCATGCTGGCAACATTTTGATTCCTGACACTCCTTAACAATAGGAGCGCTCTTCCTTATATTACAATACCTTAAAATTGAAATGACAACTACAATCACTTACGTTATGCACATTCTTGAGCAAATTGTAGCCATTTCTGAGTTTCATGCAACTAGATCCGAACCGTGAGTGCCATTGGTCAAAGACTCCAATTGCCAAAGTGACGAGTGCCTGGCTAGCTGCCACTGGTGGTGGTAGACTGCATTTCAGTCCAATGGCGTACTTGAAAAACTTATCTAGACGCTCAAGTATAAATTCTCGTATGATCTCGTGCTTCCTGAAAGGTGGAATAACGAAATTAGATCAAGAAGGAAACTTTCATTCCAACTACTTTGAACCAGATCGTACAGTCTTAGCAAACCCAAAACCTGAATTGAAAGTATATATATATGATATTCTCGAGACTTGGACACTAGCGCATCCTTACATCTAGGCAAGGCGGAGTCGAAGTTTTTTCACCTTGTTGTCATGGTGGGCGCAAAAATGCGCCATTTGTAGACCGCTGGACAAGTGAACATACTGCATAACATAGTTTTACCTAGTTCCTATTCAATATTTTCATTATAATTTCTTAAATGCAAGGTAATAAAGTTTATACGAATTACATCCGGTTATTATCACGTGATGAATTCAAACGCTACAAACACAAGATTAATCTGTGGGGTCGAGATCCATATGAAATGTGTTTTGGGGAGTTGATTCACAAGTGTTAGATGTTACAGACATTAGCGGCGAAGATGTTAAGTGGATTACTTATCTAGTTTTCAGAACTGTACTTTGAATCAATTAGGAAACTAAAAATCTTTAGAGTACTATGTAAGTGGTCGTGTGAAAGGACGTGCCATGAGAGCTCTGGTAGACAGGAATATTATGTAAGTATCGCATGTAGAAAGGTCAGTCCTACACAGAGGGAAGGTACACCTACCTAAGAACTTTCCATATATTATTACTTATTTATGTACTTCATAGACAAAAACGAAAGTAGGTATCTAATTAACTTTTTTGTCCCTAAAATTTGCGTAACTGCAAAACTAGTGGAATAACTGCACTGCCAATGCCGTCTTTATGAAATCCTACCTTCAGAAGAATGCATTTCAAGGTTTTTTCCTTACAGCTGGATTTTAATTCATGTTGCATATTTCCTGATTCGATATTTGACAAACTTGCTGATCAGCAGTTGCATTCGTCAGCGAAGCAACAACCTACCTAATTTGTTTAGGCACTTTTAACCAACAGCGAATCTGGTAGGATGTACTACCTGCCTGCCTACCTACCTAAGTGGTTTCGTTTGTTGGTGTAGCAACAATCTGCCTTGTTTACTTTGACGAATTATCAAAACTCTCCTTTTATTCGTTCAATATAACAAGTAAAGCTTCCTCAGTTAAGCATTGTACTACGAACTTATAATAAAACGCTGGTGAAGCTACCTGAGCAATGGTGCAGTACCTATACTGCAGTACTGACACCTGAGGAGATTTCAAGAATTTTTTTTCTTCACCATTTTTCAGGTTAATCATTCTCAAAGCCTAAACGAATGAAGTTCTTTAGTTTTCAAACACTGATTAACTACAATAGTTAGTAGGTTCCTAGTCCAAATAAAAACTCATTCATCTTTACAGCAAACATGATGCCACGATCCCACGATCTTCTGTCGGTGTGACGAGTTAGAAGCAGTTTCTAACAAATGTAACTTACTATCTGTACTGATGAGATTCAAGCTTATGTTGCTAACCAAACCAACACGGAAGTAAATACATTGAGTGTCAATAACCTTTCATTTTCGGAAACCCTGTGATTTAAAATCTGATACTGATATGTTTTGAATTTTAACGGATTCTAGTTTCTGGAGACGATTGTTTTTCCACAAGAGCACCTCAATACCAATATTTTTCTACTTTCCCACAGCCCAAGTTCTTCACAATGAAATTACACGGCCCAGGAGTGGCAAAGAGATTGAAATATAACAAGTGATCAGCCTCGCTGACAGGAATATGCAAATGCAGTCGTTCTCCGCTTGGGGCGAGCCGATACACAGACCACTCCATTTTGTCTGTATCAGTCTTTGTCCTTCAACTCATTCTAAATTATTATTATAGAAAGGAGGGGTCAATTTTATTTATTTGTATTGTTTGATTTATTAAATCTGAATTTTAATATTATTATTAGCTCATTTGAGTGGATCGTTTTGGTAAGATCTCAGTTGTGCCAACCATCACATCTGTCAGTCGCCTTTTGTTTCTTTTGTCAAATTGTCATTCTCACTACTTTAACCCACTCGTTGCTTTCTTTTTCGGCACCCGTCTTTTTACAATCCGATTGTTTTGTACTATTCATTTCATTTTTCTCGTCCAAATACTCAATTTATGGCTCTCAAATGTTCCAACTTCGTTCTATTGACTGGTCTGACTCTGATGTTCACAAACATTATATACGATCTATACTAGTGGCAATCTAGTTGTTCTTTCTGACTTCATAAGTTGGCTCAATTTATAAATAAGAACTCGCGATCGCAATTAGTCGAGGTCGCTCAACAAGAAACCCAATACTTGTGACAAACTATACCAAATAAAAAGGGAAAAATCCGCGGTAAAGGGCTAATTTATAGAGGACATTGGTTGTTACAGCAAAATTCACATTAAAAACGCTGCAAATTATTTCACAAAGGTTTATTATTTTTTCAATTGAGTTCGATCGTAGTTTTAGTTGGCTTGCGTACGTCATAAGGCCCGTCCAGACTCCTCGGCGTGTCCTATTTCGAGTTGCCACAACCTATACTTCTATAATTATATACGCATATTATTTACATTTCTCGATTTGAGCTCCTATCTATTCAAATAGTTATTGCCTTAATAATATCATTATCTAAGTACGTACGAAAAGTCGAGAGGATATGTTATTAAATATGCGTAGAAAAAGCATTGGTATTAACACACAAATATGACCTAGAAAAAAACATATTTTCATGCCTCGAAGGAACGCTGTACCCACCTCATGGTGCCGCGGTGTATTATATGGGTATTACACGTAAAAGTAATAAATATCCATTCTCCTACACCCCTCTGCTACGCCCCTGGTCACTCCAGCCACCACAAGGTGCCGCCGCGCCTCCTCTCACTCCACCCCCCGCTCACTGCCCTCACCACCCACCGTGACCCCCTGCCAAGCATGCCAGGCGTGCGTCTAACACGTCTAAACTCAAAGCCTTGAAAAAGACACTTTTTCGCCCGTTTTTGGCCCATAGCATCTATGCGAGTAAAGCGATCGGGATGGTTAAACGTTAGGACCAACTAGACCCCAAATGGAGTCTATGTGCGAAAGAACGGGTTTTTCAAGTAAATTCTTAGGCCTTTTATGGCCCGGACGGTGGACGGCGAACGGACATTTCAAATTTGGATCCTACGCACCTTGAAACGTAAAGTGACAAGGTTTGAGGGGGGGTTATAAAAATTTTTTGCTACACGATCACATAGGCTTATTATTGGAAATAATAAACCAAAAGGGAGAAACTTGCAGTCAGAACATTCACTAATGACTGATGTATCGACAAAAATGAACTCAAGTACAACGTATAAATCTACTAGTTTATTTTTTCGCTGATTAGAGTGATGTCATTGAAAGCATGTTGTTGTCTCGTTCATAAAATTTGGCAAAAAAAACCAGGGTGGCCCCCAAATGGAAATATTATATTTCCCTGAGCGAACTTCAGATTTCCCTGACAAAAAACAGCAGTCAATTTTGTTTCTCGTAATTTTGAAGTAGGTATAACGCGTTACCTTTAATGCTTCTTAAACGAAAATCTTATAATTTAAGAGAGAAAAAACCAACCGACTCCAGCATACTGGAGGTAATAATGAAGGTGAAGCATGGGAAAAAAGATACTCTTTTTCAAGTTATTGCATTTGTGAAAGAATGTATTACCAATTTTTAAAAATCGCAGTTAGACATTGACTACCAACAAAGAAATGGTTTTGAGTACCTACATACTTAAGGTAACTAAAACACTTAAATACTTAGTAAAAAGCACCAAATGGCCAATTCATTTGAAATCCTTAACTTCACATTTTTAGCGGAATATTACTCAAATAAAGTTTATCAACTATACCTAACTTAGGACATTCAAATATGTATTCACAAAATCGTACTGAAAAATGTCCTTGAATTTCATTATAATGTGCAAAAAAATCCATAAAACTTCAGAAAAAGCTAGAAATCCAAAATCATTTTTTGAATAGAAGACCATTATTTAGAATGCTGGATGACTTTTTATTTAATATTTTACGGTCTCTCAATTTGTAATCTGAAACGATAAGTTGAAGCTCAAATTTTATTGATTTAAAATGAAGAAAAAAAAATATATATATAGGTATATATGACATGGATATTTCTTAGCTTCTTAGCTCTGAGGGTAATTCCAAATTTTTGTGCAACAGCAAAAGTTGTGACGCTTATTTTCACCTACAACTAAATTGTTGTTAGAGAGAATATAACTTCCTGATTTTTCCGTCCCACGAAAATCGTTGGTATGCCGCCAGATATTATGAAAGACTCCAAATTTCAATGGGTCAATTTCCCTCACCTTAACCCTCCAGAGACGTCGTAGCTTATGTACCTATACAAACTTGTTGTTGGGGACTTTCACTGGATGAATCCACTACTCTGCTGGGTTTGCTCCTAGTTCAATACTCTGTTGATGTTTCTTAGATGTGGATTACTACTAGGTGATGTAGTAAACAGTGGAGCCAAATATATACCCTCTCTTACTCTTACAACAGTTTAACCACCACTCGATAATTATTTTTGTCATTCGCATAACTCACCTATGAAATAATATGTAGTTTGATAAAGTACGCTATTGAAGTTTGATTGTTTAGTAGTTAGAATATACCTAAAAACACTGTAAATTATTACACAAAGTTTTCATTTAAAAAAATCCCTGAGATTTGGTGGTTTTTGCTAAATTCCCTGACATTTCCCGACGCGAAGAATTCCCTGACAATTCCAGGTTTTCTTTGACTTTTCCAGTTGGGGGCCACCCTAAAAACGTCGTGTCGCTCATTAGTGAATAGAGAGTTTTTGGTGACCACTAACGTACCCTTAACGTCACTCTAACGTACCCAAGAGTACGTGACCTTGAGGGGACGTTAGCAACGTCGTACGTTAGAATGGCTCATTTAACGTCACCCGTTTGGGGACCTAAAGGCACACGACACCAGCCTAACCTTCCTGTAAATGTAACCCTACTGCTCACCTCAAAATTACTCGAATACTGCTGAAGTAAATATAATAGTTTTTCTTTTCAAATGCCTCATTACCAACTAATTATGTTGATGTAGAGGGTAGGTTTTTGGACACCCCTCAAACTTGGTTATTTTACGTTTCAAGTCGCGTAGAAACCGAATGTGCCATCTGAAGTCCGCCTCCGCTGTCCAGCTTTACTAGCCTTCAGCTCGATCGAAAAGTTCCGTTCTTTTGCGCTCAGGCTCTATTTGGTCGATTAGAGCCTTGTTTCTATTATTATTTTACATATTTTAAATGAGAAAACTAAGTTTTTAAGACACTACTTCTTCGCAGTAGGTATTGTTCTAAGTTTACCTGAACTCTCAGCTATTTTCTCGTGAACATTGCGTGAAGTGCTGCCTCCACTGTTGATTTTGTCAGGTAAAATCCTGTTTCATTGTCATAGAGATAAATACTTTTTTATACTTGTTGATAATTTGCCCAACGAAAAACCCAACAACATGAAGTTCGTAACGGCTAATGACCTAAAAGTGCAACTAAACCGCGGTGTTCCACACTTGAGGCTTACTATCCATCCCCTGTTTACGAAGTGAAAACTAAAAATGAGAAATTAGCCCGTATTTGTATTGAAACTAACATGAAATTCGAATTCAGGATTGAAAATCGGCGTTTCATATCGAAATGAAGAAATTGATTAGTCAACCAGTAGACAACAAGACAGCTGGGGGGGAAATATCGCGTTACCCAACCACCGTTAACGTGACATCAAAATTAAGGCAACCGTTCTCCCGGTTCCATTTTGGTTAGCATCTTCGTTTGCTCCCTCAAGACTACGGTAACGGGTGACGTTAAGTTGGAGTCGCCAAAAACTCTCTAATAATAATAATTCACTAATTGTGAAGTGTTCCGATGAGTGGCACTACCTGTGGATTCAGTTGGATCTGGGTGTACACCCGCAACCGCGTGAATTTGAATGTGGATACAATTACGAAATTTACGCTACACATTCGAGCAATTTGAACAAAAACAAAATACATTCATTCATTTACTCACATAAACAACTCATGGTAAATCTGGACGGTGCTGAAACGGACTTCTGAGTGTTCCTTTTTGAGATGTTTTTTCAATAAACCAAATGCTGGCTCTATGAACTTCTCATCAGATCTGGAAAGGTTAGAACCACACAATATATCAACAAAATATCATTTATGGCTAAGAAATTTTTACTGTTAACATAACACATCCAATTTCTGAGGAGATTATACAAAAGAAGGAATAGAAAAAAGTTGAACAAGTCCAAACACATTGTTACGCTCCAGGAAAGGTAGTGACGAGCTCCCCAACGATTTTTAGTTTTCAAAACTTCCGCTATCGTGGCGCTTCAGTCGGTGTGCTATTCGTCCAACTAATCTGAATTTTCACTTATCATCATTATCATCACTTATTATTTGACTACTTGATGGTATGTATTCTTGAGATGCGAGCTTGCGAGCATCCAGACCACCAAACTACACAAATCATTCTGATCTATTTGTCCCACTAATCTATATTTTAGCAGTGGACATAGATTAATGAAAATTAACACTTTCAATGCGAGTCTGAAATGGGTGAACACGCCCCACACGGGTGTTTCATATCAAAATAATGTGGGGTTTTCAGGGTTGTGTCATATGACACAATCCGTGTGCAGGATGGGATGCGATGTATGCTAACCCGCAATACCTATAATAATAATAATTTTTTTCTAGTGTTATTCTTGAGGATTTAGCGAAATTTCGAAGCCTCAAAATGATTGTTACAACTGCTAGGCGTAGATGTGTGACGCAGGTATATTTTTTACCCTCTGTGATGCAATTCAGGTCTGGGACCTCTTCCAATAAATATTTTTCCCCCAGAACCGAAAATACGGTGAATTTAGCAAAATGAAAAAAAAAAAAAAAAAAAAAAAAAAAAAAAAAAAAGACAAAGATTTTTCAGAAGCTTTATTGAAAAATTACGAATGAACTCGTAAACCTGCAGTCTACACTGAAAAAGAAATGGAAAACTGGAAATTGCATGGAAAGGAACAAGGTCGGAGCAGGGCCTATATGATGGAATCTCAAAACAGTGATTTGAACGCTCAAACCAAAATTACCGTTGCACCAGTATATCTGAATATCAAGTTAACATAGTACATCAGTTTTCAAAAGAAACTACATAAATAAAAAAGAAGAACTCAACAGGAAAGCAGAATTCGCAGAGAAGCCACCCTTATCACTTTTATCAGTGCCCTGACTAACTAAAGGTCATTATCAAAAAACGGCGACCTCTGGTGGGTAGGTAGGTTCCTACTGAGTAAATCGTGCTGCCGAACGGCCTTCTAAACCTTTCCTATCCAACACACGTGGTTTTCGAAAGAGGCACTATCGTTTTATAGGCTCTGTGTCATATGACACTGCCCGTGTGAGAGAAGAGCAGACTTGTGTCATATGACACGTCCCGCGTTGAAAGTTTTAAGGCGCCGCTGTAGCGGAAGTATCAAAAACTAAAAATCGTTGGGGAGCCAGTCACTGCCTCCAGGAAAATAACTCTCACAGTCGAAGAGGTTCGATCACTCGGCCTCATAGCTCTGATCGTTGGAGTGTTGCAACTTTGGGAAATTTCCCGTAATTATAACGACGCAAGTTCGAACTCCTGTCGAGGTATCAAATAGTTTTGGGCCGTTAACATGTTCCCACTATCTGATCAGTATTAAAACTGTGGGGTAATCCTTTTTAGTATGGCGTCTCGTGACGTCACGCCTGGAGTAGGTTCGCGTTTCAGCCAAAGTCGGCCATGAGACCGCCCTACGTCAATGAATCGCTACTCAACTAACCTATTTCTCACAAGAAGTTTGCCGTCTCACGGCAACATAATTCGTGGTTATAAGGCCATTTTTCAACAGTTTTGTTTTGAAAAAGTATAATATTGTATGTAGCAATACAAAGTTTCAATTCGACTAAATGCTATAATAATCGTGCCTACCAGCGTAATAATTGATTGTAGATTGCTGTCAACGATACCAATCTAACGTGAACGAGTTTTTATTTGGACTAGGAGCCTACTAACTATTGTAGTTAATCAGTGTCAGAAAACTAAAGAACTTCATTCGTTTAGGCTTCGAGAATGACTATTAACCTGAAAAATAGTAAAAAAAAAGATGGTTGAAAATTCCTCAGGTGTCTGTACTGCTGTGTAGGTACCTAGCCATTGCTCAGGTAGCTTCATCAGCATTTTATTATAAGTTCGTAGTACTATGCTTAACTGAGGAAGCTTTACTTGTTATATTGAATGAATAAAAGGAGGGATTTGACAGTTTGTTAAAGTAAACGAGGCAGGTTTACTTCAAGAAACGAAACTACTTAGGTAGGCATGTACGTCCTACCAGATTTGCTGTTGGTTTGAAGTGCCTAAACAAAGTAGGAGAGTGCAGTTGATGCCAAACTTCTTAGGATGGAATCTTCTTCCATTAAAACAGTTGAAATGCATTTTTCAAACCCATGGGCTCACTGGGTACAGTGGAGGTTTATATTGGCTTCTACTGATAGATAAGTCTCTAAATCAGTCCAGAAGTACTAATTATTCCAAAATATATCAAAGCTTGCCCACCGGGCATTTTTGATTCTGTTTGATTCTTCCGTAAACACGAGTTACCTACTTGGGCAACTGGGAACATTGCAATATTGAAAAAAATATACCATTATTAAAATAACTAGGTAGATATGTACCTATTTCGCCTCTTGTAGTAGGTTAATATTGAGTTTTGAACAAAGTACATAGGCTGGCAGGCGTACCTACTATGGGCCTTTTCTATAATATCCCCGCATATTTCCGTTAATTCTCTACTATTCATTTATTCTGACCTGTATGCCCAACTAATCTGTATTTTAACTAAGGGACTGACTACTTGGTGTTATTTATTTGTGAGATGCGACCTTGCGAGCATCCAGACCACCAAACTAAACGCGGCATTTTGATCTATTTTACCACTGTGGACGTAAAAATGATTGGGGATCATCAATCCCCATTCTATATAAAATAGATTGTAAATGCGGGGATATAACAAAAAAGACCCCATACTATTTACTTACACACTTACCTACCAACCACCAACTGCTTATTTCAAATTCTAATATTAGCAAACTTACTCCAAGAGTTTGAAAAGTGCTTCTAATTCTCCTTTGCAAAGCGTTTTGCTCCCAGAATGGGTCATTTCCTGCAGCAATTTCTTCAGTTCGCGGAACTGCTCGGCGCTCAACCGCTGATTCGTACATGTAGACATAATTCGGCAGTATGCAATCAAACTTTCATTAGGTTTGATATGTTACAGTTTAAAGAATTGATAATTAAAGAAAATTTCATCACTTTGAGCAAGACAGCAGTAAAAACAAATAAATAAACAAGAGCTTTGTAGTTCGTAACCTCACAGGGAGGTTTTGCGTTTTGCATACAGGATGTTTCAAACGGCCTGTAGAGTGCAGCACCATTGATGGAAGCGAAGCGCCACATTTTGAAGTTGCAACATCATAGTTTCTTCAAGACTCGTACGTATTTTATTCTGTTCCCCTAATCTTCGATTAAGGGCGAATTAACAGAAGGTAATCATAATTTTACTTTCTTCCACATTATTTTGAATAAATGCACAGCTCTTTGAAGTCATAAAAGCCTTTCAAGCTCTCTCCATGTAGTTAATCTCATGTAAAAATCTCACAAAAACTTCCTCGAGTCCTCACCTAATAAGTTTTAACCGGTATGATCAACTGAGCGTTTGATTTGGTCGATAAATTTTAGCTGGAATGGGATAATGATTGATTCGTCCACCCTCTTCCCTAAACCGAGGACAAGTTTTTCCAAAACCCAGCAAATTTTTCTGCTACCTACCCAATCGATATGAAATCTTCTCATCTTCTCACATAACTACCTATATAAAAATCAATTGCTGTTCGTTAGTCTCGCTAAAACTCAAGAACGGCTGGACCGATTTGGCTAATTTGGGTCTTAAATTATTTGCTGAAGTCCAGAGAAGGTTTAAAAGGTTTACAATTTCAAATCTGGGGGTGTTTTAGGGGAGGAGGGGGAATGGGGTATCTTTGTCATCACTGAACAAATTGGGGATTTGATTGTCGAGTATGTTTGGATTACTCCAAGTCAAAGACTACTTTTTTCAAATCTGACCCACAATGGAGGGGGAGGGGGTGGGGGAGTTAAAGCGTTTCGAACGTCACTGAACGAACTGGGGATCTGAGTTGTCGTTTATGTTTGGAGTTTTCTAACTTAAATCACAGGCGACTTGAAAATTTTCAAATCTAACCCATAGAAGGGGGTGTTTAGGGGAGGGGGGGGGGATAATTCTTCGTCATCACTGAACGAACTGGGGATTTGATTGTCGAATATGTTTGGATTACCGTAAACCGGGGTGAAGGCGATCATTTTGATTTTGCCCACTAATTACTCTAGTGCTCCTAGCAGGTGATCACTGATGGCTCCATGGAAGGTGCAGACCATATCCACTATTGTCTATCAACACGATGATGAAGTTTTTAGCGCGTTTTTTTAACCTTATTAGTGCCTTATCAGCCAGTTTTGTGAATCACGTTTTCGTGGCAAGATTATTCATAACCAAAAAACCTCTGTGGGTAATAGTTTAAGAGTTCAACTTCTGCAATTGTTTTTAAATATTTTCGTTCTTTGAAGGTAAGAGAAGAGAAAACCGTTGCTAACATAATTTTTGGAGTAACTGTGTTATCTATGCAGTACCGAATGAGTGTTTTTTAATTTTACAGGGGTGAAGGCGATCTTTTTTTTTTTTTTTTTTTTTTTTTTTTTTTTAACAACTGTTTTTCCTTCTCTTAACTTATTCTAGTTTGCTGAGTTTGATTATCTCTGGAAATGTTTTGCTAATAATACCACTTATGTTCAAAGTCTTCCTAGCTAATGGATGTATTCATAGCTTGCAATAACACGAAAATACTGATAATGTTGACTAATAAGTGAAGTTCTAGTTTTAATCATTGAAGTTCCTGTATTCTAAGGTGTTACCATGACAGGTAATGGTACCTACTTACCAATTTCTATTCCTACCTATGATTACTAGTTATTATCTTTACATGAAATGTTTTAAATAGTGTGATATTAAAGTTTAATTAAGTGAAATCTATTTTCAACCATTCTGAAACTGATGTCATGTTCATTTATCTTCCTACTAAATAAATCTGCTTTAATCCTCCAAACCAATTTTCCTGCCCTTGGATGTTTATTAAATATTTTTAAAAAAGTTTAATTCTGATCGCCTTCAACTTTCTAGAAAGGTGAAGGCGATTTCAAGTGTAAAAACATGAGTGATCGCCTTCACCCCTACCCATGGGATGAAGCCGATCAGTGTTTAAATAAATAAAAAAATGGTAAATAACATGATCAATTTAATGTAATTATGTCATTGCAATTGTGACATGTGAAGGAATATATATTATTTTTTGCAGAATTTTTGTATCCATTTAATAGGGAGAAATAATAGAAAAACTTGAAATTTTGATCGCCTTCACCCCGGTTTACGGTACTCTAATTCAAGTCAAAGACTACTTTTTTCAAATTTTTGAAATCTGACCCAGTGGGAGGGGAGGGGGGAGGATTTTGAAGCGTTTTGAAGTTCACTGAACCAACTGGGGATCTGAGTGGGCAAATCTATCAGACTTACTTTAACTTGGGTCACAGGCTATTTGATAATGTCCAAGTCAACCTGTGCAACGCACGGGTTAACCAGCTAGTCTGAAATATATATGTATGCATATATCTTTCCAGGCGATAACTCTCATTAGGATTGAGATAAAAATCCCGTTCTTGCGCCAAAAAATCAAGCTTTCCAAACAAAAGGATGAGTTTGGTTGCCAACAATTTGTGAGCACATTAAATTGATCAAATTTCAAAAAATTTACTCAAAAATCACTAAAATTGGTTAAAACGGATAAAAGTCGTTAAATTTATATTTTTTGGCAACGTTTCAGTCAAAACAAAATTATCAACGATTAATTAGGACATTGAAAGTTTTTACACAAAATCATGCTGAAAAACGTACTTGAATTTTATTAATATCTGCTGAAAAATATATGAAAACGGCCAAAAAACCTAAAAATTCAAAATCTTTTATGAGTCACCACATTGTATTTAGTATGAGTTTTTTGCTATAGAATTGGTTTTCAACAATTTCTTTCAACTGAAATCGTTCAAATTTCAATACAATTTAACATATTATAGTAAGATAGGTAATTAAAAAAATTCGCTCATACGATCATGCTGCATGCTTGAACTTTTTTATTTTCATTTTTTAAATTATTATTTGATGAGATTTGACGATTTCCAGGATTTAATTTTTTAAGGAGTTAAGTAGAAAAGTTGCAAAGATTACACATTTTTTGTAATTTTGGTCTATTTAATAGGATCTTTTCGAAACAAATGAAAAACTTGCTACCCTTAAATCCGAAAATGATGAAGAGTTTCCGAGTGAATTTTTTATCAGGTGTCTGCGAAACCAGTTCGAGACCCGTTTTCGAAATTTTGTGGACGGATCTTTGAACATCGGAATTTTTCAAAACCCTTTCACTGCAGCAGTTGAAGATTTACCTCCGGATCTTCAGCTGGAAGTCATTGAACTGCAGTCAAATGACTTGAAATGATATTAAAAACGCTGCAAATTATTCCACAAAGGTTTATTATTTTTTCAATTGAGTATGATCGTAGTTTTAGTTGGCTTGCGTACGTCATAAGGCCCGTCCAGACTCCTCGGCGTGTCCTATTTCGAGTTGCCACAACCTATACTTCTATAATTATATACGCATGTTTATATTTCTCGATTTGAGCTCCTATCTATTCAAATAGTTATTGCCTTAATAATACGATTATCTAACCACGTACGAAAAGTCGAGAGGATATGTTATTAAATATGCGTAGGAAAAGCATTGGTATTAACACACAAATATGACCTAGAAAAAAACATATATTCATGCCTCGAAGGAACGCCGAACCCACCACAAGGTGCCGCGGCGCCTCCTCTCACTCCACCCCCCGCTCACCCCCCTCACCACCCACCGTGACCCCCTGCCAAGCGTGCCAGGCGTGCGTGCGTGCGTAAGTCTAACAAAGCCTTGAAATGACACTTTTTCGCCCGTTTTTGGCCCATAGCATCTATGCGAGTAAAGCGATCGGGATGGTTAAACGTTAGGACCAACTAGACCCCAAATGGAGTCTATGTGCGAAAGGACGGGTTTTTTAAGTCAATTCTTAGGCCTTTTATGGCCCGGACGGCGGACGGCGGACGGCGAACGGCGGACGGCGGACGGCGAACGGCGGACGGCGGACGGCGGACGGACATTTTAAATTTGGATTCTACGCACCTTGAAACGTAAAGTGACAAAGTTTGAGGGGGGGTTATAAAAATTTTTTGCTATACGATCACATAGGCTTATTATTGGAAATAATAAACCAAAATTCTACGCTGCGCACCCAGAACAGAATTTTCCACACCACCGAGGCTTAATCCGCGCAATGATCTTTCTCTTCATTTGTACCCATCTGTACGAACCAACTTTTTTGAGGAAGATATTCACAAGATCGAAATACAGGGCGAACTTAATTGATGAACATTTGGAAGCCAGTCTGTTGATAGGAACGACAAAATTTGAGCCAGATTATGGAAATATTTTGAGCAACAACAGTACCTCACAATAAAGTAATTTCACTGTTAAAATTACAATTCTAGGTAGGTGCCTGTTATAAATTTCATTTGTTCCTCTTTATCTCTAAATCTCTTCTTTTTAGCGAATTTTTGAAGAAAATTAAGCTATTGCCTCAAAATTTGTAGAATGTGAATTTTTGAAAAAATTTTATGCAGAAATCCGTTTTAGGCTATTCTGAATCATATTCTGAAGTTTAACGCATTTTTTAATGTATGTATGTATATATGTATGTATATAAATATGCAGGGGTGCCCACAGGGGGGGGGGGGTCACGACGCAAACTGCGTCGTTAAAATTTTTTTGGGGGGGGGGGGGGGGGGGGGGGTTAGAAAAATGAGTATTTTTTAAATTTTTTTATGAACAAGTAATAAGATTTATACTAACAATTTGCTAGCGTCAGCTGTTTTCAATTCGAATTACTTTATTGGATAATATGTTGTAGAAACAGGTATTGTGCGCATGCGTTGTGAGTGCCATAATGTCAGCGGTAATGTCTTTGACACTGCCGCGCCACACTGGGTGTGCGTGGTGAGAGTGGTGACTAGTCAGCGATCTAGCGGGCAGCACCCGCACCTGTTACCATGGTGACAGTGCCCTCCCCACCCTCCATCCCTCCATATATAACTAATATCGTTAAATATAATATACTTTGGCTTGTTTAGCTATAGTAGCCTAAATGGTGTATTTTGAGCAATGTACAGGGTGTCCCATCTAAACGGGCCCATCGGGAAATTACAGCCTTAGGCCCGGTGCACACGAGCGTCAAAATGACGCTTGACGCCGCGTCATTTCTTGGAATCGCTATCTGCGTCCTATCTGAGTTTCAATGCACACGAGCGGCAAAAGGACGCAGGACGCCGCGTCATGACGTGTCAGTCACTCGCTCGCCAACTACGAGGATGGATCTGTACCCAGATATTGAAGAAGAAAGTGGTTTTTTCGTATTTGGTGCACAAGTACGTATTTCGCAAAGAAGAGGGCAGAAATCGGAAGTGCTGAAGAAGCGAATATTATTGAAATTAAGGTACCTACGTTTTTCAGCATAATTTTGAGCAAAACTTATTAAATGTCCTAGTTAATCGTTTATAGTTTAGTTTTGACTAAAATTGTGCTAAAACTTATAAATGTAACGCTTTTTGGCTGTTTTTAGCCATTTTTAGTGATTTTTTTAGTACATTTTTCGAAATTTGCCAATTTAATGGGCTAAAAAATACGTAGTTGACCAACAAACTCATCCTTTCGTTTGGAATGCTTGATTTGTTGGCCCAAGAACGGTATTTTTATCTCAATCCTAAGGAGAGTTATCGTCAGGAATGATGTATATATATATATAAAGGTATATATATAATCAATTGCTGAAATTTCGATACAATTTAGCATAATATAATAAGACATGTAATTTAAGAAAATTCGCTCATTCGATCATACTGCATGACTGGAACTTTTTCTAAATAACATCCCCATACTCCCACATACATGCCCATATGTATACGTATATGAAATTGATATGAATATGGATTTTGGTTGGGGTTGGACGAAAAGTTGGAAGGACCTCGGAGCTAGGACTCGGATTTCAATGAAGAATGTTTTCGAAAATTGTTATTTTATAATTGCAGTAGCAATTTTCTGCGAAGATTCGCTAAAAACGGCATGTTGGGCATAGCACGTAGCTTTCTCGTATCCTTTGACAATGAATCAATGTGCAGAAAATTGAAGTTTTTCAAAAAATCGTGGGCCGAAATCTTCAAAATGATGGTTGACGCGAAGTGACGCAGCTGCACGTGTGCACCGGACGATTGACTGCTGAGTACTGCTAGGGGTATCGGGCGGCAAGATACCTATCGCCCGCAACGCGCGTCCCACAGAAACCTGCGTCAACTTTGATACCTATCCGCGTCAACGCCAGCTGCAGATAGGTATCGGCGTCCCGTGTGCACCGCACCATGCTCCGCTGTGTATCTCTAGTTATCCGATTGAAAATGACGCGGCGTCAAGCGTCATTTTGACGCTCGTGTGCACCGGGGCTTACGATGCGAGCTGTCGAAAAATTGAACTGGACCATTTTTATAGTATTTCAACTCAGCTTCACGATGCGGAAGTCCGATTTTTATTTTTCCATGTTTCAGGGTCTCAAATCATTGATTGAAACTTACGGTTTCCTCTTGACCCCCCTTTTTAGCGAATTTTTGAAGAAAATTAAGCTATTGCTCTCGCCTCAAAATTTGTAGAATGTGAATTTTTGAAAAAAAATTATGCAGAAATCCGTTTCAGGCTATTCTGAATCATATTCTGAAGTTTAACGCATTTTTTTATGTATGTATGTATGTATGTATGTATGTATGTATGTATGTATGTATATATGTATGTATGTATGTATGTATATATGTATGTGTCATTCCAGACGATAACTGTCCGTAGAATTGTGCTAGAAACTTCAAACAAATTTTAAAATGTTAAGGGCACAAAACGAAAGTTCAAGTTCGTTGGCCAGCTTGATCGGATTACATCTTCGGGTTGAAATTTTCAAAAATGTAGTCAAAAATTTCAAAATAGCCTGGTTTTTGCGATTTGTCGTGCGAAATAATTTTTTCAGCATACTAACATGTGGTATATTCGGAATCAGCGTAAAATTTCCTATAAGAATATGTATCAAGTTTTCAAAAATTTCAAAGTTGAAAAATCAGTCAAAAATCGAAATAATGCCGTTCGCTTGTTGTAAAAATCGGTAATATTCTTCAAAAATTCGCTCATGGGGTCATGCTGCATGACTGAACTTTTTATTGCTTTTTTCGATTTTAGGCTCGGTGCACACGAGCGTCAAAATGACGCGTGACGCCGCGTCATTTCTTGGAATCGCTATCTGCGTCCTATCTGAGTTTCAATGCACACGAGCGGCAAAAGGACGCAGGACGCCGCGTCATGACGTGTCAGTCTCTCGCTCGCCACCTTCAATGAAATAATAATAGTCTAGATGTTACAATTGTCTTTTTCAATATATTTATGTACTACGGCCAATAGCCTCCAATTTCAATAAAAACATGAGATATATTACTTACTCCATGCGTTTTTATCATTTTCTGTTTATCTCCCGAAGTCTTCTCCAAAAATAGCTTCGCAAATTGATTCCCAGGCAGCCTGTTAGCGAATTTTTGAAGAAAATTAAGCTATTGCTCTCGCCTCAAAATTTGTAGAATGTGAATATTTGAAAAAAATTTATGCAGAAATCCGTTTCAGGCTATTCTGAATCATATTCTGAAGTTTAACGCATTTTTTAATGTATGTATGTATGTATGTATATATGTATGTGTCATTCCAGACGATAACTGTCCGTAGAATTGTGATAGAAACTTCAAACAAATTTTAAAATGTTAAGGACACAAAACGAAAGTTCAAGTTCGTTGGCCAGCATGATCGGATTACATCTTCGGGTTGAAATTTTCAAAAATGTTGTCAACAATTTCAAAATAGCCTGTTTTTTGCGATTTGTTGTGCGAAATAATTTTTTCAGCATACTAATATGTGGTATATTCGGAATCAGCGTAAAATTTCCTATAAGAATATGTATCAAGTTTTCAAAAATTTCAAAGTTGAAAAATCAGTCAAAAATCAAAATAATGCCGTTCGCTAGTTGTAAAAATCGGTAATATTTGCATGAAACATCTTCAAAAATTCGCTCATGGGGTCATGCTGCATGACTGGACTTTTTTTTGTTGGGGTCTTTAAAACACTGGTGACTGACGTCCCAAATTTCTCGGCGGTTTTATACAGCGTCGATGAGTAATTCGACATCAACATTGTCATCCATCGTGGGCCGAAATCTTCAAAAACACGGATGACGCTAAGTGACGCAGCTGCACGTGTGCACCGGACGATTGACTCTTGAGTACTGCTAGGGGTATCGGGCGGCAAGATACCTATCGCCCGTGACGCGCGTCCCACAGAAACCTGCGTCAACTTCGATACCTATCCGCGTCAACGCAGGTATCGGCGTCCCGTGTGCACCGCACCATGCTTCGCTGTGTATTTCCAGTTATCCGATTGAAAATGACGCGGCGTCATGCGTCTTTTTGACGCTCGTGTGCACCGGGGCTTAGGTTGAATTTGGAACAGAAAATGCCTCCATGAAATTTTCTTTTTGGGGCTACGTTTCTGAGTTATTCCACTTTTTGCAGAAGTCCGATTTTTATTTTTCCATGTCTCAGATCATTGATTGAAACTTACGGTTACCTCTTGACCCCCCTTTTTTATTGCTTTTTCCGATTCTAGGTTGAATTTGGAACAGAAAAGGCCTATTTGAAATTTTCTTTTTGGGGCTTCGTTTCTGAGTTATGTACTCCACTTTTTGCGAAATACAGAAAATCGCCGATTTCTTTTAGACATTACCAACACTTTCTTACTATTTTTATCTTCAATTTTTGAGATGTTCACCACACTTTTGAAATCAGCATTAAACTATCTATCATCAGACCCCAGCGTCCATAATCAACAATCACCATCAGGGGGATGACATTTCACTTGAACCGCTTACGATTTAAAAAAAGTTTTCCAAATCGTCGTTTGAAAAAAAAACCCCCTCAAACTGTTCAGTTCACACAGAATCACTGTTCAGTTAAAACAAAACAACACTGATACAGTTTAAAAAATGTACCACAAGGAGACTTCCAGTCAGTTGTGTTGTGATAAATCGAAAATGCCACCTGCTCCTTCTGCAGCCTCTTCTCCTTCTCCTGCAAACTGTATTCAAGGGTTAAGAAAACAACAGCTTCTTGATACTTATTGTTTAGTCTACACTATGATGTTTATTATTTAAAGAACCTTACATTAGTCCAGAATACAGCGTCTCATACGTTCTTCTAATAAATGAGTAATAGTACTGAACAGTTTGAAGGGGGTTTTTTTTTCAAACGACGATTTGGAAAACTTTTTTTAAATCGTTAGCGGTTCAAGTGTAATATCCTCCCCCTGATGGTGATTGTTGATTATAGACGCGGGGGTCTGATGATAGATAGTTTAATGCTGATTTCAAAAGTGTGGTGAAAATCTCAAAAATTGAAGATAAAAGTAGTTAGAAAGTGTTGATAATGTCTGAAAGAAATTGGCGATTTTCTGTATTTCGCAAAAAGTGGAATAAACAAGAAACGAAGCCCCAAAAAGAAAATTTCAAATAGGCCTTTTCTGTTCCAAATTCAACCTAGAATCGAAAAAAGCAATAAAAAAGTGG
Source organism: Adelphocoris suturalis (assembly GCA_030762985.1). Classification (NCBI taxonomy): domain Eukaryota; kingdom Metazoa; phylum Arthropoda; class Insecta; order Hemiptera; family Miridae; genus Adelphocoris; species Adelphocoris suturalis. Next base: position 147,068,331 of record CM061041.1, on the reverse strand, counting down.
GGTCAACAGGAAACCGTCAGTTTCAATCAATGATTTGAGACCCTAAAACATGGAAAAATAAAAATCGGACTTCCGCATCGTGAAGCTGAGTTGAAATACTATAAAAAAGGTCCAGTTCAATTTTTCAATAGCTCACACCGTAAGGCTGTAATTTCCCGATGGGCCCGTTTAGATGGGACACCCTGTATATATAGTTACTGTAGATAATTGAAATTCTACATATACTTATTGCACTTGTTTTACTGTCAATTAAAAATTAATTACTTACATTTGTAAAACAAGAAATACAACATTCTTTATCACATCAGTGTATCATTTACAATACCTATTTAATAAATATTTTAGTTGGGGGGGGAGGGGGGGGGGGTCGGGAGTGGGGGGTGGGGGGCTCGAGTCGTTGCGCTGGGGGGGGGGGGGGGGGCACCCCTGATGTATGTATGTCATACGCTTTCTACGGAAAGCGATATCTGAGCTAAAAGGAGTGGCACCTAATGACATCAAGGTCATGGCTGCGACCTTGTCATGGCGCGGGGTGTGGTGAGGGAAAAGCGCCACGGAGTTACTTGAGTTGGGCATCTCAGCAGGAGTACTCCGTGGTATCACCACCCGTGTTCTGAGGGGTTCTTACTTGAACTGGTGGTCATTTTATAGGGGCACTTCCTTTCATCCCATTCTTCCCCCTCGTCCTGCAACTTCCCTTATCCCTAGAGCCGGCGTCGGGTAAACCTGGGCGTCCTCCCCACTTTTTTATTTTATTTGTTTATTTTTCAATTTAATGGCGTGCCCCCTCCGTCTTTAAGGGGAGTTTTGTAAAGAAAAGTGTCATTCCAGACGATAACTGTCCGTAGAATTGTGCTAGAAACTTTAAACAAATTTTAAAATGTTAAGGACACAAAACGAAAGTTCAAGTTCGTTGGCCAGCATGATCGGATTACATCTTCGGGTTGAAATTTTCAAAAATGTAGTCAACAATTTCAAAATAGCCTGTTTTTTGCGATTTGTTGTTAGAAATAATTTTTTCAGCACATGTGGTATATTAGGAATCAGCGTAAAATTTCCTATAAGAATATGTATCAAGTTTTCAAAAATTTCAAAGTTGAAGAATCAGTCAAAAATCGAAATAATTCCGTTCGCTAGTTGTAAAAATCGGTAATATTTGCATGAAACATTGTCCAAATTCAGATTGAACTACTCTTATGGAAGTATCCCTGTATAACCAATTCTAGAACCATGTTGTTTAAAACGTAGGTAGGTAGTAAGTGCTTGTTTAAAAAAAAAAAAAAAAAAAAAAAAAAAAAAAAAAAAAAAAAGGTTATCACAACTGAATATTTACCTACATTTGTCTTTAAATCTACAAGATTAGTTTAATAATAATAAAGTATGAGTACCTCCTAATTATTTTTAATAATTTGATTCCATGTTTGTCTATCAAAATCATAAACTAAAATTTCTCTACACGATCAATAGCGACTGAAATGTCGAAGATTTCTTCAAAAATTCGCTCATGGGGTCATGCTGCATGACTGGACTTTTTTTTTTTCTTGTATAATGTTTGGCCCGCGCCATCGAGGAAAAATTTTATTTCGGCCCACCCTGAAAAAGGGTTGGAGACCCCTGGTCTATTAGACAGGTTCTTATAGAAACTAGCCGCTCCGGCTCGCTTCGCTCGCCTCCACGTCCAGCCGGGGGGCAAGGCCCCCGGACCCCCCATTAAATTGCTCGCTTCGTTCGCAAAGTGTGACATGTAGGGAATGTTGCTCGCTTCGCTCGCAAAGTGTGGCATGTAGGAAATGTTGCTCGCTTCGCTCGCAAGGTGTGGCTGTGTAGATGCGTTGTATTACAATTTAAACATGTAGGGGATGTTGCTCGCTTCGCTCGCAAACGGTAGGTCCCTAAGGGTAGGTTTAAAGTCTTAAGGGGATGCTGCTCGCTTCGCTCGCCTGAGGATGTTATACTGTCCACCCAACTTGGCAGACGTTTTTTTCTGTTGGAAATTCTTACAAACAAATTAAATCTTATAAAACTACTTTTTTTATTTTATAAAAAATAAAAAAAAATTTAGGGGTGGACTACCCCTAACATTTAGGGGGATGAAAAATAGATGTTGGCCGATTCTCATAGATACCGGATAAGCGCAAAAAATTTCATCAAAATCGGTCAAGCCGTTTCGGAGGAGTATGGCAACAAAAACTGTGACACGAGAATTTTATATATTAGATAATAAACTACAACAGTTTCGCTGTTCAGCTACCGCAGGAGTTTGGTGATGAACGTGCACGTTGGGCGAGATAAACTGATGACTTGAGTGTCCAAGTGAGTCGGGCGACGAGATATGGAGGGAGAAGCTCGAATTCTCTCGGTAGGTTCTCTCACAACATGTTGACGAGAAATGATAGCAATTATTGTTCTGAAGCACACGAGGCCAGCACGCGCACCCAAAGTTCTGCCGCAACATGGAAGCAAGCAAATCACGCGCCTTCGTTTTCCTTTTTTACGCGCTGGTTTCTCAGGTAACTAGAACTGATTTATTATTAAAAAAAAAAAAAACCCTGCAATTTTCATCATAATGTTATACATCACTCTGCATCAATATTGATAAGTTAAAATCGTATTGAAGCTGTGATTTTTAATTTTTCGTTTCAGTTCTCCTGCTGCCTCTGCTGCCACGATATGACGAATTCTGCCGTGAGTACCGCCCTTTTAATATTGTTTTACGTCTGTGTTATCCCCACCAGGTAGAGAAAAGCGAAATTAGTTAAATTAAACAGGCGGGGAAAGTGGTGACTTTGAGGAGAAGGGGTGGGGGGTACTTGGGTTCCCACCCCACTTTCAGCACTCTCGCACACACGCGCGCGCGAACACACACACACACACACACACACACACACACACACACACACACACACACACACACACACACACACACACACACACACACACACACACACACACACACACACACACACACACACACACACACACACACACACACCCACACACACACACACACACACACACACACACAAGCACAAACCCTCCCCCTCCCTCCAGCTAACAAAGTTCCAGTCATGCAGCATGATCTTATGAACAAATTTTCGTACATTACCATATTATTATGTTACTTTTTTCTATTAGTTTATTCCATAATTTTACAAATTTAAAACACATAGAAATGAAAATTAGGTATACAATCAGTCACAAAATTTAAATAAAAAAATGAAAACACTTCTACATAGATACGAAGAAACATCATGAATTAATCTTCCATATACCTCGTGGTGGAAGATGAGTTGAACGTTCCTATCTATTTTCAAAAATGATTTTCGCAATTTCGCCATAATTTGAAGTAAATATTTAATGATTATTCCATTTTTATTCTAAATATTGTAGATATTGATGTCCCTAGATTTGTCAAAAAGTAATTTTTTAAATAAAAAAGTAGAGATCTTGTAAACTTTTCAAACAGAAGGTTCTTTCGTAGACCTAAGATCACGAAATAATAATAATAATTAATAGTAAGTAGTGGTACAGGAGTGGTGGTGGAGTAGTGTTTTTAGTAGTAGTAGTTAGTAGTGGTTATTAATAATTTTAATAGTATTATGAAGATATGATTTTTGAGCATACGTAGTTCGGACTAGGGAAAGGCTTAATTTAAAATCATTCTTAAAACTAGTGGAAGCAGACTTCGGGGGGAAGTTGAAGGTTTTGGATTTTAGAATTTGTTTTACGCCATTGAAGTTAATTAATTTTACAAAGGGGAGAACTTTTAATTGATTAAAGATAGGAAAAGTGTGGCGTAGAATATGAGTACAATATGATAGAACAGATTGCACCAATGCAAAATAAACTCTCCATTAGATCTTTATGAAGAATTCTAGAAAGTTTTGAAAATATATACAGAAATTTTCTTAATTTATTATTTATTTGGTTTTATTGAAATTGAAATTTGAGTTGTGTATCAGAGTACACACCCAAATACTTTGCACATTTTGAGCGCATGATAGCATTACACATTATTTGGAAATTTGAGCACTTAGGGTGCAAAGAAATTGTTTACTAGGTACCAATTTCATGTTTAAAAAAAAAAAAAAAAAAAAAAAAACTTGTTTTCATTTTGATATTCAAAACTGATTTTGCATTTTTAGCTTTATTTGCAGTTTTTATCGATTTTCCAGCCAATATTAATGAGTTTCAAGTATATTTATTCAGGATAATTTTGTGCGTACATTTTTTAATGTCCTAGTTCATTAATAATAAACTTCTTTTAACGAAAATCCTGCTAAAAAATGTATAGTTAAAATCAATTTTTAGAGATTCTTTGAAATATGAGCAATTTAATGTGCTCAAAAAGTGCTGGCCAATGAACTCATCCTTTTCGAGAACTTGTATATCTATACATATGGAAACGCGTTAAACTCCAGAATTTGTTTCAAAATGACTTAAAACAAATTTCAAAAAGGAAAATTTTTGAAAATGTTGCTTTAAACAATTTTAGGAGTCAATGCAATAGATTCATTTTTTTTTTTAATTCATTGATAAAGGACAGCTTTGGTGTGGAACTTCTCATTTTTGATCCTAGAATCGGATTCTGCGCCCTTTCAGTACAAAATTCTAAATTGTTTGGAAACGAAAAAGATAGAAAGAGACTGAATTTATGTCATAGGTAGACGACGTTGAAGCCACACACACACACACCCCCCCATGAGTACGCGGGGTCGTTGTCAGCTTTCTTTAGGCTCCTGTTTAAGCCACTTGAAATCATCCAATACCCTCCATATTGCACCTTTTTTGATAGCTTTTGGAAAGATCTTTTAGCTGATGGAATAATATAAAATAGGTGAAATTGTCCATCAAAAATTAGGCATAGGTGTATAATATTGCTCAGAAAACAGGTAACATAACGTGTGATGCTATTGAACACAACAGTTTCAGTTTTCAGTTGGTGAGTCAGCTCGTGTTAAATACAGGACTAGAAACAGCAGATATACTTAGCAGATAAATATTTAGATATTGTATATTTGTCTCCGTTTAATAATTGTTGACAGGAGTTCTTAGAAGGGCCTTTACAGGTATGAAAATAATTATATAAAGTTCGTTTCTCTGAGTTAACCTTGGAGGGTATCACAATTTTCTAAACTAAATCTCGCAAATGCGACGGGACACCAGACCTGTAACTTCTGTTAACAGCCAGGGAATCAAACCCCAGATCCCCAGCACCAAATGTCTCCAGGCTGAGCCTCTCGGCCGTAGAGTGCATACAGTAATATACAGTATATATAAACCCCCTATACAGTAATATATACTTTTGGGTAATCATTGGCAGCGTTTTTTAGTGAAGCCCCTCAAATTCAGGACAATCAGTAAGGATTTTCGTTACACCTCACAGGGTGGCCCCCAAAATGGAAATTTGAAATTTCTCTGTCATTTCCCTGACTTTTCCCTTACTGAACTTTAGATTCCCCTGACAAAAAATGTCAAAATCAAATACTGTTTAGATGGTTTCAATATTTAAAAACGCTGCAAATTATCTCACAAAGGTTTATTATTTTTTCAATTGAGTATGGTCGTAGTTTTAGTTGGCTTGCGTACGTCATAAGGCCCGTCCAGACTCCTCGGCGTGTCCTATTCCACTAAGCGTGCCATGCGTGCGCGCGTACGTCAGTCTAACACTCAAAGCCTCGAAAAAGACACTTTTTCACCTATTTTTGGCTCATAGCACCCACGGGTGTGGAGCGATCGAGCTGGCGAGAAGTTAGGACCAACTACACCCCAAGTGGAGTCTATATGCGAAAGAACGGATTTTTTAAGTCAATTCTAAGGCCTTTTATGGCCCGGACGGCGAACGGCGGACGGACATTGCAAATTTGGATTCTACGCACTTTGAAACGTAAAATGACAAAGTTTAAGGGGGGGTTATAAAAATGTTTTGCATGAACATGAAATTCGAAAGCAATACAAGTGTAGGAAGTTTTCCACGCCACCCTGGAGGTACTCCCTAGGTCTCGTTACCTCACAACCGGAGGTTCACCGCCCTATTACGCTTACGCTATCATATCACTCATATTTTTCCATCAACATTCATTTGAAAGTTGTGCATTTTGAGATAAGTGAATTTTGTCCTAACATGAGAATAATAATTATTAGGTCGTGCAGTTGTGGTCGTGCATGATCTGGTCCTAAAGTGTTTTGTTGCGAAGTCTTACTGCTCATTGTTATCCTAACCGTGGAATATTAGCTTGCGCAGTTGTGGTTGAGCAGGTTGGAGTTTTAACACGTCAGTCTAACACTCAAAGCCTCGAAAAAGACACTTTTTCGCCCGTTTTTGGCCCATAGCATCTATGCGAGTAAAGCGATCGGGATGTTTAAACGTTAGGACCAACTAGACCCCAAATGGAGTCTATGTGCGAAAGAACGGGTCTTTTAAGTCAATTCTTAGGCCTTTTATGGCCCGGACGGCGGACGGACATTTCAAATTTGGATTCTACGCACCTTGAAACGTAAAGTGACAAGGTTTGAGGGGGGGTTATAAAAATGTTTTGCTATACGATCACATAGGCTTATTATTGGAAATAATAAACCAAAAATTCCCTGACTCCATTTATTTTCCCGACGCTAAGAATTCCCTTCCAGCTTTTCCCTGTCTTTTCCAGTTGGAGGTCACCTTGACCTCAGTAAACTTATAGGAAATTTTAAGCCGGCACTTATTGCAAAGCCTATTAAATGTTGAAGTGTAATCTCCGGTGAACATCTCGCAGCCCCCTGAGCCTGACATGGTGTATCACAATCAGGAGAGCAAACCGAAAACATCGCGGTGAACGCACGCGACGTGACCTTGGCTCATCGCTTTTTTCACCGGCTTGACAAATATTCACCAACTACGGCCAACACGAAGGCGCCTAACTTGGAAACGCAATCGTGATGCCTTTGTCGTTTTTTTAAGATGCTAACTTTTCTTATCGTTCAATTCAAAAACTCCAAACATCATAATAACCATACGAGCTGATGGAGACTAATGTCATTATGCAGTAGTAGAAGAACATACCCAGGGCCGGTCTGAGGGGTGTGCGAGTATGCAGCCGCAAACTCAAGCGTTTTGGAAAGGGGCGTAAAATTGGCCAATTTCGGTAAAAATAAATAAAAGCAAATCCAAAATTCCCAAGGTTTTTGCATAACTAGACTAAAATTGAAATCGAACCAAATAAGAATCACGAAAATCGGTTGAGAATTGTAGCCTGGGTGACATCGACAAAATTTGTCGAAAAAAAAAAAAAAAAAAAAAACGTTTTTCGGTTTCACACCCTCCATTTCCCCTCTTCCATATTGAAATTCAAAATTTCCGAGGTTTGTTGCACAACTAGACCAAATT